>CM055835.1:2754067-2770795 GCA_029582265.1 Zoroaster sp. YZ-2022 | reverse complement strand
GGGGGTGAACAAGGTCGATAAACCCCCGTCATGTTCACAGCGGTGTTCGATATATTACACGATTTGTTATTATGTACCTTATCCTTATTCTGTATCCCATAAATGTTTTTTTGTGTTCTTCTTCGGGGAAATGATTCATAACAGTATGACGACCCAACATGGGACATTCCTTGGTCTATCCGTTAACTCAATTGTATGTGGTGGTATAATATAACATTCAGGGATACCGGGGATTATTAATTAGGTCTGAAAACCAAATAAGTTAATGGTAACCTTAGAAAGGTATAATTGAAATAACCAAAATGATCGAATTGTACCGTAAGCCCACTTTTTGAAGATGATAATATTCCTTAGATGTGCTGTCAGGACAAAGTACTTTGTCTTTCCTAAATTCCACATACCCACTAATTTCTCTGAACAATAAAATGTTGGTTGTTTAATGTATATCTTGGAACACTCATAGAAGTTTTTTCATCAACCAATGGTTTACCTTCCCTTTTCTAGAAAACGAAATAAATTAGGGACATTTCCAATCCCCCCCCACCCCCAAAAACCTTAAAATTTTTTGGCCGGTTCCCTTGGTATTATAATGCCCCCTTATCTGCCAGATCCTAGCAGCCAAACAAAAAAGTCATTAACTGAAGAGTTAATCCCCCATAATCCACGTGGGCCTTGTGGATACACAAAGAAACAGCAACCACATCTTACTAATCCTATAACTTGACAATAGCTATCACTGGACAGTTTAGACTCTTCATTAGTGTTAGAGAGCGTAACACAGGAACCCGCAAAACGGGGATAAATGGAGGTTGGAAAGAGTCCTATGTTAAATAAAAGGGTTTTAGTAAAGCCCGTACTGTGGTAGATATATCATCAGAACCTTATTCATGGGAGAGACATCCATGTGCATACACGTTTCTGCGCAATGGCGCTTGGCGTTGACTTCATGTCGCCAATTCGGCATTACTCGAAAGTTAGCTCCGGAGAATGCCCTTCTCTCAGGTCTTTGAACCAGACGAAAACACGTACTTGATCATTATCTTCATTCTGCTCAGGTCTTTGAACCAGACGAAAACAGTAATTGATCATTATCATCAATGAACAATCAATATCACCACATTTTAACTCAGATGCCAAAACACGGATCTGTAATGACGTCATAAACACTTGCCATGAAAAAAATGAAGAAAAATTATAAAACATTTTGTCAAAAGTTGGTTTCGACAAATACACTTTAAGCAAATTAGCTTATAGCGATCGAGGGTCGAAACTGTCACCCTAAAAGAACACTGCCCTGAATCATTTGTGCTTTAAATTTAAATAATTATGTTATAACACAATCTTATTTGTTGGCGCAGAACATAGAAATATACCACTGTGGTATATAGAAGAAGGAGCATTTACGGCTTGAATGGAATGCTATTTTTTAGTACATTTTATTTCAGAAACCACCACTAATTCAAATATGGAAACTTTAAAACAAGTGCACTATTGGTAAAACATGTTATCATAGTTTTCCCAAAAACCCTTACTTTGGGGTAACGTTGTTACAAGGTAGCGAAAGTGAGAGCATGTACATATATAGACCTACATAACACATCGTGAATTTTAAGACGTCTAGGACCTCTATTGTTCTTATATTTGTTTTAAACTCCATTGGTTTGTACCGCGTTTTCCGAGGACAACGAAGAACAAGAACCGCCGTCCGAGGACCTATTGTTCCCTTTCTTATATGTCTCGGGGGGTGCATACATGCACATACACATACCATATATATATATATATACACTCATATACATATGATATATAACTAAAGATACATATTAAAACAAAAATCAAAAACATTAACATGTATACATGTGCAGATCCAAAAATCAAACAATAAGCAGTCTTAATAAATCATTAAATTGTTCTTGAAAACATTGATTGACTGAACTGAGTTCTACTGGCAAGCCATTCAAAGTTTAGAGAGTGCATAAATGCACGATCATATAAGATCCAGTCCTCAAATTACGTGACAGTGAAATTGTTTGATATATATATATATATATATATATATATATAAATTTTATATATATATATATATATATATATATATATATACACCAAATGTAGCGGTCTATCTTGAAGTAGGTGCTCAATGCCAAGGCAGAGATATTATACTTGTGTAAACAGTGGAACGCTGTAGTTGTAACCCGAGTTTCACGCGTGAAACTCGGAGTTATAACTACCAGCGTTCCATAGTTTTATACAGTATATATATATATATATATATATATATATATATATATATATATATATATATATATATATAATATATATAAATATATATAAAGAGTTGATAAACTTTTCCCGAGACACTGAGAGCTGCTGTGCTTTAGCTGCACAAACCAAACGCAAAAAGGAGGAAAATATAAAAGTTTCACAAAATCCTCGGGTCGAACTCACTTAAAACACAGCACGGCAATTTTGTTGCAATTGACATCGTTTCATAGCCAAAAAAGAAATTAAAATGTTCCGCGTGGGTCTGAGGCGACGCGCGGGACCAGAAACCGAGCCTTGGTGGGGATGGGGCCAAGAAGCAACAATTGTCATTGTCATTGGCAATCAATGCCCGTTATATTGAACCTTGGATCGGTCTATTCTGACCATATAGGTTTTAGGGGGGCTATTTCAACTACTTAGTATTTATAGAGTTCTAGGGTTTGATTTCAAAATTTTTGTTCATTTGCAACAACTGTCCTGCAACAATTTGAAGTTCATTGACCCTGGACGTTTGGGAACTGACATCGCTGAAGCACCTGTGAGTATGATACGAAGTTGAATATTTATTCAGTGGGAACCCCAAAAATATTTCAACAGATTCAATATATTACGGGGAGTTCACTTTTCACAACCCAACCCCCTCAATCAGTCCCCGTATTCTAAACTTTGTATCAGGGTCTCAATGGAAACCAGTTTTAAACTGTTTGGGCATACCCTGAAAGAAATGTAATAATAATAAAAAATGAACGATCAACATTTTCAAAGAGAACACAACTGGCACCCCATCCACTGTGGTACTTTCTGTACTACTTTGAACTTTTTGACAATATTTTGACAATTTTGAGGTTAGGATAAATTCCAAAGTTAACTGGAGGAAGGAAATACATTCTTCCTCCAGTTCAACCAAGAGTACACGAAAAAACTTAAGTATATGCAACGATTGACCGATGTAAAAATTTTTACTTAGGTATTATTTACAGTTCCACGGTTAACTTACGTCCTTTGCACTGCTCCGTGTACGTGACTATATCCGGAAAATGCTGAGCATATTTGAGGAAAAATCACAACTCGTAGAAAAAGCAAAATGCACATGCATGTTCATGAGCGCATTGATTTTCCTCTGTATAACTTATTGAGTTGTTATGAAAGCATGTTTATTATCAACGGGGAAAAGGCTCAGATAGCACAGAGAAAGGATAGATCCTTTCTATGGTGATAGCAATGGTCTTAAAAAGGTTGAGGAAGGGCAACTTTACCACCACGCCCACTGTTAAAATGCCTGTTTGTGGTTTAAATTGATAATTAATTTGTTTGATGGTCTTTATTGGGGAGGACAAGGCCCTTTTTTCTAATTGTTTTTTAATCTCTCTGTGTGTAATTTATTGTTGTTTTGGTTAACTCCATTTTAATCTTCCCTTTAGCCTATCTTTAATTACTGTGGTAGGCTGGAAAGGTTGGGGCTTTTTGCAACAGCCCTTCGTTTTATTTCGTCTGTTAAGACTGGTTTTTTTTAAAATAATTATTTAGCTCTTTGCCAAAGTTGTATCAATGTTTGTGTTTTATCCTTGATGAAGTTTTATAATGTGAGGGTCCTAATGATCAGCTATGCTGCATGCGTTACCCTCGTTAAAGATGGTTTAAATAAAATAAAAAATAAAAATATATACGGATGGACCAAACCAAGGCTAGAAAGAGAAAATAGTCTGGTCCCTTGCATTGATAAACAGTGTTAAGATCGTATTTGCGGATAGGGTATTGAAAAGATCCAAGGTGATGAAGGTCATACAATGGTACCAGTGATTCAATATCAGATCTCGTCCACCTATCCCACTCATCGAATGTATCATGACTCACTGGATCAAACAGTGATAACCATCTCTACCCTCTACAGGTACTTATTTTACTCCTGGTGGAGAGAAGCAATTATGGTAAAATGTCTTGCTCGAGGACAGCACCACGGTCGCAGCCAGGATTCGAACCCACATTCTGACGACTCAGCTATCAGAACACAAGTCCTGATGCACTAAACGCTCGCATGGCACCTAAATGATTAATTATTGAATCTCTGTTTTACAAAACACTTGATATTGTTGATTCAACCTTCGTTTCCCTTCGTAGGTTCAAAATAATAGCAAACTTTCCTGTACTGAAATGTGTTGTCCTTCTTTCGGCGCCCCACGCACAGCGGATCATGATCCGCATATTTGATTGGCATTGGTTTACGCCGGATGCCCGGCCCGACGCAACCCTCTCATTTATCCGGGTTGGGGCCGACTAGCATGCACTGGTTGGCACCCCCAGTGCGGGTTCAGGGCCCCCGCAGAAATTATGGTAAAGTGTCTTGCTCAAGGACAAAAGCACCGGTCGCGGCAGGTTTCGAACCACCACACTCTGACGACTCAGCCATCAGAACACAAATCCGATGCACTAAACCGCTCGACCATGGCACCTATAAATGATTAACCTGTGTGCTGTAGTAAATTATTGAATCCTGTCTTTACAAAACACTTGATATTGTTGATTCAACCTTCAGTTTTCCTTCGTAGGTTCAAATATAGCAAACTTTCCTGTACTGAAATGAAAGCCAAAATAAATTTTACATCACGCATCGCTTGCCGGCTTTATAAAACAGCGCTCCAGGAATTTCAGAAACATTTGATTAATTTCTCAACGGGGTTCGTTTTTATCCCAAATCAAGTTAAATTGATGTACGTGTGATCACTAATCCCAATGGACAATCTGAGGATCGGAGGAAATATTGGGCTGTTTTGCGTCTGAAGAAGCAATCAGTGTACAACAATATTTGAGAATATTTTGTTTTAATAGAGTATTCAGTGACTTCTGATGGAGGTATGAACTGCAAATTTTCCCAGTTTGAGAGCACTGGTCTCTGTATAATGGATTGTTACTCCAGGCTGACTGGCCTAAAGCGCGAGTCACCGGCAGCCATTTTGAACCCAAAAAAAAAGTACTAACGAGTTTATTTCAACGCTGATTGTCAATCATGTTCAAAGAGCAATGCCTCCTGTTTAACAGGAATGCATACCATTATAAATGTATCTAGTATATAATGTGAATATCAGTCCCGCCCAAATCATTGGAATAATTGAAGTTGGATGTTGAATGAAAAGAAAATGGTCTGGCTACAAAATATCGATCAAAAAAACCAGACTATTATAGTGTTCATAGATTTTGTATTATATCCATACGAAAAAGCTGAACAAGTTTCCTGGTGTATAAAGATAGCTGACAGACTGGCTATCAGGTAGAGAGTTTAAAATGATCAAATAACCAACCTACGGATACCTGGATACCGGAACCTTAATTCGTATGTTTCATGAAAATGGATCAAGGCTGCGATCTATTTCCAGTTTGTATGTTCATGTTTTATCGAAAATTACAACATGCCAGATATAATAATTCTCAGGATATCCCAAGTCATCTTTTAGACAATATTTCTAATTCTATCACTTTTTTGGTAATACACTCTTGGTAAAGTTCAATTTCTAAATCATTCATTCTCTATGTAAGCAACTGAATGTGAATGTTTCAGCTGAACATGTTCAAATTTTAGAGATGACTGTTCAAATACATGAACGACATTGAATCATCGCACAATTTGTAAACACTCCACCTGGGCTCGTCGACTGAAAAAATTAATATCATGTTCAGTCGGGTGAATGATTGATAGTTTACCATCTTAACCAGCTCAAGTAATTTAATACACGGCCTTCACAGTTACGAGTGTGTTGGTTAAAATTGTCTGAAAACCCTGAACTAGTTCTTCTGGTTACTTTTAAGGCACATATCGTCGTGCCCGGATGAAGGACGTAACGAAAGTGTACCGGCAAAGGTCAGCTAATATGCAACATTGTGTTTCAAGAAAATTGAGTGTGAAAGTTTGGTCATTTTTCTGCCATTTATAAGTCATTGTAGATGAAAAGCATATCTTGGACGATAATCTTTAAATATATAACAGTTATCCGCACTTTTTCAAAGGAGCTTTTATTGCTTACGACCTTCTGCTGGGACAAAAGTTGTACTCAGTCATATCAGTGTTGAGCAAAGGCTTTGATCCTCAGGCTGGCTTAACCCTCAAGGCCAAGGCTTTGACACCCAAGGCAATGTTGACCTCAAGCCTTAAGGCTAAGGCCTTAACCTCATAGGCCAAGGCGCCCTCAGTATAAAATTACTATAATATAAAACATGTCACATCATAACGAATCGCTTATAGTAAGAATAAAACTTCACGTACAAATATATGACCGAGTAGAAGTTCAAGTCTTCGTGGATACCATTTAAATATAACAAAAGAATGGTTTGCTTCCATACTGATGCACATTATTCTAAACTAGTATAACAAAAGATGGATCAAGAACGGCTGTTTTTAACTGATGTTACTCGTTATTATGTAACATGGAAGTAATTTATTTTCTGGCCATCATGGTTAGAAATATTAGCATTACCTAAAACAGACCAGACTCATATCACCCAGAATTTGTCAAAATCATGGACCAAAATCCACTGAATGGCTTTGAGATTACTCAGCACCTGTATCAAAGTTCAGAAATCCCAAAATATAGGAGACATGCTAAAGTATGAATTCTAAACCGGACAAGGCCTGAAGACCCGGAGCTACCGTCCAATAAGCCTACTGTGCATAATCTACAAAGGATGGAGAGACTAATAACAATCGTATCCAACCCATTGTGGATCCTCAATCCACCTGAGCAGGCTGTCTTCCGTACAGGACGCTGTACAAGACCAAGTCACTCTCACAGAAGACATAGAGGACAACTTCCAAAAGGTCTCAAGAACGGTGACTGGTCGATCTATATCAGCAGCATATGACACGGTATGGCATAAAGGTCTTGCCCTAAAACTACACAAAATCATACCTGATAAAACCTTAGTAAACTTTCTCATGACAATGATCACCTGCAGAAGCTTTACAATGACGGTTGGCGAAGAAACCAGTAAAAAATGCTTCCTGAAAACGGATCCCGCAGGGCTCAGTGCTCGCACCGATTTAATTCAACATTTACACTGCTGACCTACCAACCACTGTCTCAAAGAAATATATCTACGCAGATGACAAAGCACTCCTAACCTCTGCCAAAACTTACACAAGCTTGAACAACACTTGGCACCGATATGGAACCTGCCGTTACTTCAAAAACTGGAGACCTGACTTAACATCACCAAAACTGTTTAGCAACTAGACTGGCTAACTACAAAATCAAAGTCGTTTGCAATGGCACAACCATCCTGTATGATATTTCCTGCATCTTGGTTTACTTTGGACAGATCTCTAACATACAAAAGCCATCTCACACAGTCGCACAGAAAGCCAACACTGCAACTATCTCATTAGACAACCAGCGCCTTTCCTGGGCGCAGACTACAACGTTCTTCGAATCTCAGCACAGCTTTAGTATACCTGTTGCAGAGTACGTGCACCGGTATAGGCAAGGAGCACCCACACCAGCAAGATTGACGTAGCCCTAACAACACCATGCGCATCATCTCAGGATGTATCAGATCAACTCCCACCAATACCTTCCAGTAGTCAGTGAATTGCTCCATGAAGTGAGACGTCAGCATCAATACCTGTCTGCGCGACGTGCCGCTGCGTGACTCCCATCTGCTTCATCAACGTGACAAACACCAATCAAAACCTCCACCACAACTGCGACTGCCATCAAGAAATCGTTACCATCGACAAGCCCACAAACTGCTAGAAATTAGCATTGATCGCACCCAAAGACTTGGGCACTAACCACGTGGCGGAATATGTGGCAAGAATCAGAATCCAGGACGTGGATATTTAACTACATTTTGCCACTGTTGGGTCAAACTTAACAGACTAAGAACTGGCCATGGCCGATTTGGATAAACATGCTCCGCATGGGACCAAGGGACAACGCTAATGTACCTGTGGTCATGATGACAGACTGTACATCACATCGTTCATGACTGTATTATTTACAGATGTGATGGAAATTTAACTGAACTCGACCAGTCTGCATTAAACTGGATCCATAACCTGACCTTGTCATGTTAACTTTGTATGAACCATACGATAAATAAATAAATAAAGCAGTCCACAGCACAAATCAGATGATGTTCTATCTCACCCCATATAACTGTGTCAAGTTGTATAATTATATCTCCTGGCCCACAAGTCAAGTATACAAAAATTATTATAGCTTTGTTTTGGGGAACAGCAAATGTACTATCATGGTAACAAATGGATGCTGTAAAGTGAAAGTGTGTCAACACACAAATTAGGGCGTTTTCCTCCATGGTAAAACATGATTAAATTAGATACTGCAGACTTGCAGACGGTTGACTGCAAGTTGTATGTTGTAGAAAGCAAAATTTCAAAATTACCTGAAAATTAAAATCGATGGGCCTTGAAGAGCAAGGCCTAAAGTTGCAAGGCTTTGACCTCAAGGCCAAGGCTTTGCCCTCAAGCTTCAAGGCTAAGGCCAGCTCTAAAATCGCTTAAGGCCAAGGCTCAGCATCAAGGCACACATCACTGGTTCATATTGTCTGTATTCATTCAACCGTGGAAGACAATCAGCTGTTAATCCATTAATTTTGTCAATTTATTAACAAAACGTTTCTCAAAGATGAGAACCCAAAAGGCTACTGCAATGAAACGTTTCAAAGGTAAATGTACGGTATGTTTATTGTAGTAGGGGCGATTAGTAAATTCATTAATAGTGTAGAGTAGTGCGATTACCGAATAATCGCGAGTTGTTGTCCTCTTTCGGCTGCTCCTGTTAAGTCGCACAGCGGATCAGGGATCCGCATATTTGAGGCTAGGTTTTACGCCGGATGCTCTTCCTGACGAAACCCCTCCCATTTATCCGGGCTTGGGACTGGACTAAGCATGCACTGGCTTGTACATCCTCCCCGATTCCGTACATCCCCAGTGGCTGTTCACCCGGCCTCAGCAATTATGGAAAGGTGTCTTGCCAGACAAGCACCATGGTCGCGGAAGGTTTCGAACCCACACAACCTGACGACCAGCCATCAGAACAAAAACTTATGAACAAACCGCTGACCATGGAAACCACACCCGAGAATCGCGAGTAATAATCGTTAATCGTACTGTACACTTATTGGACTTAATGAGGGAAAATTAACGTGTTTTTTAAAATACCATTGTTGTACCACATAATGTTCATCAATTCCTTAAAAATGTTTTGTCCTGTTTGTGTTCGTCTTCAGGGTGTTCATGTAAAGTTTTTGTGAAATGCAGCATGTGGAAACGTTTTTTAAACAGTTGTGTGCTGTGTCATTGCCATTTTTAATGTCCACTTTTATTTCAAGGGGTTGAATCACGGCATGACACTTGTGTCCTTGAGCAAGACATTTAATCATAATTGCTTTCCACCAGGGGTTAAAATGGGTACCTGTGAAGAGAGTTGGTTTGTCTATGAGAAAGGGCAGAAATTGAGCTGTATACTCCCAGGGAGCTGAGATGGTTTCGGGAAGATTTATGAGCCTTATGAGCGTTAGAGCAGGAATAATAATAAATGCCCTTGAGCACCACTTAAGTTGGTGGATCGCCATATAACCACAATTATTATTATTATTATTATACATTAATGGCCCCTTCTGCAGATCACCCTTTTGTTGTATATGTATTTATTGTTAAAATGTATTTGTTTTTTATTTGTACAGAAATAAACTTGAAAGTTGAAACTGAAGTAAGCTGTTATTGATATTAATTCGTTTAGTTTCATATTGGTTATCATCAGTGGTAAACCCTTTAACACTCTTTTATCAATACATTATTCCAGAGTTATTACGAACAACTCGATATCGAAGCTGCAAGAGGGACTGTTCCGTGGACTGCATTCTTGAGAATTGTAAGTGAAAAAATTAGTTTACAGTTACCAAACCCAATTTACTCCATTTCGATTAGAAATTACGGAAGAGTCTCGGGCCCCAGAGCTAATTTCGACCGATCATGAAAGGTGGAAAAGAGTTGATAAACAATTAATACCCCCCGGTATTTGATACGACCGAAGATAATCATCATGGCTGGTCATCCTTAGGCGTCAGGGTATAATTATTCCTCTGATTGTCCAGGGGGAAAATTTTCTGATATAATCATCAACATTTAATAAACCTCGGTAACTTATAAAACGTTTGGAAATTATTTATTATACCCAAATGTTCGTTTTTCCCAACAATTGCCCAAAATTTCCAACCATTTCACAAAATATTCTCACTATTCACAAATAGAGTTCAACTGCAAATTGTCAAACCCATTCTTTGTTTTTAAATGTTTTAGCTCAGTTAATAGGGGGGTTAGGATGGGTGACTATTTAAAAAAAAATCATCCCAACCTTGATAGAAACATACAATATATCATCTCTATTAAGACCCAGAAATTGTGTTTTCCTCATTCCCAGTGCATCTTTAAAGGGACAATATCGTCACAAACAAAGTGCATGGAATCGGAGTGTATGATTGATTGATTGATTGAATGATTGATTGATTGATTGATTGATTGATTGGTTGGTTGGTTGGTTGATTGATTGATTGATTGATTGTTTTGTTTGTTTGTTGGTTGATTGATTGATTGATTGATTGATTGATTGATTGGTTGGTTGGTTGATTGATTGATTGGTTGGTTGGTTGGTTGGTTTGTTTGTTTGTTGGTTGATTGATTGATTGATTAATTGATTGGTGATTTGATTTGATTTGATTTGATTGATTTGATTTGATTGATACATTTGGCTGCAATTGGACATCGTTTCATAGCAAAAAAATAAAATAAAATAAAAAATTAAATAAAAATGCCGACGCGCGGGTCGAGACGCACGTGGAGACTCAGAAACCGGAGACTTTTAGTTTTGGCCTAAACGGGATAAATCATTTTTGTAAAAAAAATTGAAACAGCCCTGATGTTGAATTAGTTTAACTTGTTTTTCTGTAGTAATACAGAAATGCTATATAGAAAATTTCAAAATTGTAAGTTTGTTTTAAGATTTGCGTGATAATTTTAAAAGTAGACATCTTTTACTAATGTAAATGTCCCACCCTTATGAATATGTAAGCTGATGTCTGATTATAGATTTAAACAAATTGTTGTTTTCAAAAACAGCTTAACAAGGATGGATTTAAAACATGAGAACTCAGTGGCGGATCCAGGATTTCAAGTATAAGCACGATGGTCGGATCATGCCCCATCTCTTTTCGGTCTTCTTTCGTATTTTGATTGGTCATATAAAATAAAGTAAACCGACAATGGTAGTTTAAATTATACCCAGATATCGGCATCCTGAACTGTCACGGATATATGTGACCGCTGTGTGAAAATGAGTCACAAGTCGCAAATTTGAAACATTGAGATTTATGTGGTTTATATTTTACTGATTGATATTGACGTCAATTTCAATCAATAAAATATTAAAATCAATGATTTTGTTGTGAGTAGTTGTTTCATATCTGTCATTTATTTTCCTTTCGAATGCTTGTTTTCCTAAGAATTGCGTTAATTATGCAAATTATTGATTATTGATATTACCCCAACATAATAATAATAATGTGGATTTAATAGCGCACGTATCCACCAACCAAGTGGTGCTCAAGGCGCATTATATTATTATCCCTGCTCAAAGGCTCATAAGGCTCATAAATCATTCCTGAAACCATCTGAGCTCCTGGGGAGTATACAGCTCAATTGCTGCCATTTCTAGCACATATAAAGCAAACCAACTCTGCCTTCACAGGTACCCATTTAACCCCTGGTGGAGAGAGAAGCAATTATGATTATGTCTTGCTCAAGGACACAAGTGTCACGGCTGTGATTCGAACCCACATTATGTTGCTAACACCAGAACTTGAATCGGTAAGCTAGACTGCCGGCCACGACACCCCACATTATATACCAAATTAAAGCTGATGATGTACTTTTTCAGCCACGCAATTGTTCAAATTTGCGACTTATGACTCATTTCACAGAGCGGGTCACATATCTTCATGTGCAGCAACCTTGATATCAAGTTTAATTGAATAACACAGTAAAATGCTTTGTTCTTGACCATTGCGTTATCCAGCTTTGAACTTGGCTCTTATTGATTCCCATTTACTTATTGCATCGCATCTGCCTGGGCAGTTTAATTCTAAAGTATTTAATTGAAAGATACGAATAGCAAAAGAAACAGTCGTGATTTTAAATCGTTGACATAACTCAACCACAAGAGTTTTACATGTATCGTTTTCGGAAATATGCAGTCTAACATCATTCTGAATCATGACTGTGCCTGAAAACCTTAGGTGATGGAATGCGAGTTGAATGGTTTTCAAAGGTACGTTACAAAATATACCTGTGATATCCTGTATTCATACGACGTTTCTTTGCTGTTCAGTATATTTAATTTAAATTTCAAAGCTGTGCGACTTCCTCCACCAGATCTTGCGAGAGTCTTTATCCTCTACCAGCATTTTGAGCGAGTCCTCTGCATAAGTACTTAGATTTCCTCCATTGTCTGGTGAATTGTAGCATGGTTGTTAAGCCAATGGTTTCGGTGTAAGGACTATGGTTCGAACCAAGTGTTGCCATTTTTAAAATTTTAAATGATTACAAAATCATGATTATTTAAGTAATTTAAAATTCAAGTCTAAATACTCAACACGGGTTGATGGCGTGCAAAGTACCCTGGTTCGAATCCCAGTGAAAAACGTATCCCTTGTCGTTTCGACTTACTCAGAAGGTAGCCCTAGGACCACAGATGACAGCCACCGAGTTACAGCCTTTGGGCAAGTTTTAATTTCAATATATTCATATTTTGTCAGGAAAATATTGATTTTCTGAAATAGTTGGAAAGAAAGCGACTCAAATTAAGAAAAACGACATCCAGGCACTCTATTGCGTCTCCAACAAATACAAGGATTTTAGACCAAAATAAATCGTCAAAGAAAAATCGCAAGGGTACTCTTGTGGTTTTTTTCACCTCGAAAAAAATGTCTCCGAATCGCTTCTAAATTACACCGAAGGTAGACCTGGTCTACAAAAGAATCCACCGAGTTATATAGCCTTTTGGGCAAGTTTTAAATTTCGCATATTCCATGTTTTGTCCGGAAAATATTGATTTTCTGAAAGTTAAGAAAGAAAGAGTTATATTGCGTCTCTCCAACAATTGTTGAAAATTGTCGTTTTTCACCTCGAAAAAGTTTGCTCCAAATCGCTTCTAATTTACACACAAGGTAGCACTAGCTCTACAGAAGACAGCCCGAGTTACAGCCTTTTGGTTTTAATTTCACCCATATTTTGTTGATTTTCTGAAAAGTTGATAAAGGAGACCAAACAGATAAACGCATAAATATAGGTTATTTGAACCAAATAAATTTTAGGGCCCCCTTTGTCGTTTTGCACCCGGAAAAATTTTCTGATTTGAAAAAGGGCACCAAGTTTTAATTTCGCATATTCTGTATATTTTGTCAAATAAGGAAAGGACCAATTTAAGAAAAAGACAACCAGGCATTTGCGTCTCTAATTATTGAAAACGCGTTTTCATTAGAAAAAGTCTCAAATCGTTCTAAATTACATAAAGGTAGTCCATATTTTATCTATATGCAAGGGAAATATTGACCTGAAATAAGATATGCCCAAATTTAAAAAAAAAGACATCCGGATAAGGATTTACCAACTTGGAAAAATGCCCAAATCGTCATAGGAAGGTAGATCCAAAAAGACAGTCACCGTTAAACCCTTTTTTGGAAACTTTATTTTCCCTATTTAAAATATATATATATATATATATATATATATATATATATATATATATCAAAAATAAAACAAATTATTGCAAAAAAAAATTAAAAAGTGGAGAGTTAGTCGAGGTCGACCAGGTATTCGGGAGACTAAAGTCCGGCAAACCCGGCATGGTGATCACCTTAGCACTGTTCTGGGAGGTCCCCACCCCCCCGGTCCCTCCTTTACCCCGTCCGTACATTTCCTCCATGCCAACCTTCAGGGAGAGACATGACGGCCCCCGCCATTGCCGCAGCCAGCAGCCGTCATGCCCCCTATGTGTCAGGAGCGGGATTCAAACCCCGGGACGTACCAGCCTGGAACTTTTCGAATGACAGCCCAGGGGACTAACGGCTTGCGCCATTTATCCTGTTGGTTTTTGGGAGTGAATTTAAACACTTAAATAAATAAATCGTGATTGCTTAACTTTTAAAAAATTAAAATAGTAACACCACTGAGATTCGAACCAGGTCGCCGCACCGAAGACCAGCGGCACTCTTGTGCCACCAATCCCAATGGTGCTTGAAGATGAATTTTTACCCATTTAAATAATCGTGATTGCGTAACCAGTTAAACATTTTAAATAGTGGCACCACTGGAATCTGAAAATGTATTTTCACTGAAACCATCGACTTAACAACTACGCCAAACCCAAACCAATTATTATTATTATTATTATTATTATTATTATTATTATTATTATTATATTATTATTATTATTATTATTATTATTATTATTATTATTATTATTATTATTATTATTATTATAATTAATTATATTATTATTATTATTATTATTATTATTATTATTATTATTATTATTATTATTATTATTATTATCTTATTATCATTATTATTATTATTATTATTATTATTATTATTATTTTTATTATTATTATTATTATTATTATTATTATTATTATTATTATTATTATTATTATTATTATTATTATTATTATTATTATTATTATTATTATTATTATTATTATTATTATTATTATTATTATTATTATTATTATTATTATTATTATTATTATTATTATTATTATTATTATTATTATTATTATTATTATTATATGTAGAAACAGAAAATTTTCCTATACAAAGTATGGTAGCAAAGAAGCCCAAATTGTCAAACGTTCATACCTTGGGAAAAAGTTTATTTATTTATTTATTTATTTATTTATGTATTTTTTATTATTAATAAAAGAAACACCAGAAATGACGTATTTATGACGTCGCACCTAACTGAAAATAACCAGAGGCAAAACTTGAAAGTCAGTTGATATTTTTGCCAAGGTGTTAGAACCTAAACATTATTGATCGTCTTTGGGAACACTTATACGGGAAAGTTTTATAGGGCTATTTTTATTTTAGTAAAACAAACACAAATACCAACTGGAAAGATTTGATGAACCCAGTGGACGGAACCTGTAAAGATTGTTTCCCCAAAAAGCCATCAGGAAAATGCAATTTGTTACGCAAACAAACGTATCAAGGGCCTCAACATCTATTTTCATGGATGTTGAAACCCAAATATTGACGCAAATTGTTATCAGAAGTCTATCTATAATAGACTTGTAATGGGTTTTTCATGGTCTATGGCCATAGACAGGTGATTCTTTTTTACACTTTGCGTACCCCGGGGGATTTCCACCGGGCAAAAGTGTGTATTAGAGGGAGAGTTTGTACATATTTGTACTTCACCACATAAGGCCAGAAAGTCTCCGGTTTCTGGATAGGTCGGTTCAAAATCGGTCGGTGATACAGGTATAGGGGACCAAATGTCCCATGTACAAAGTATGGTGGCTAAAAGAGGCTCACAACTGGCAAACATTCATACTCTATGTGAAAACAAGTGGCAGAATTCCAAATCGATCCAATTTTGGCTGACTGGGCATAGCAAAAAAAATTTAAATTTAAATTTAATGCGAGCGGGGGCTGAGGCGACGCGCGGAGACCAGAAACCGAGACATTTTGGGCTAACATCAACATTTCAAGATTTAAAAAAATTCAGATGAATAAGATTTGAGATGTATTTTGCATTATTAAAAGTAAATTAAATTAAGAATCTTCTGCTGGCATCTCAGAATATCCGATTTTAAAGTTTCTGTCACAGACCAGTGACATTTTTGCCAGGTAGTTTGCCTTGTGTTCATTTGTAAACATGTATGTAATTGGGACGTTGTCCAGACACTTTGACTAAAACGTCTGTAAATGTGTCCAACTGTATAAAAAGAAATTAAGGTATAACATAGGTCTTTTATTTAAACCCCTTTTGGGTTTTCGGGAATAGTTATATCCCAAACTAAACTGTGAAAGTTGCTCACGTTTTTGAAGACAAGAAAACGGTTGCATTTATATTGAAAAAGCATTCAGATAATTATTTTAATATAAAACAAAATTGATCATCACTGATCTGGAAAGAACCATTTCAGATTTCACGTTTTCAAAAACAACATAAAACAGAACAACTTTGGATTGTTTGGGAAATAACCATCTAAAACCATGATTAAAACAATGGTGAACATAGGTAATAAGCAATTTAAATTAATTATTCGATCAAACATCTTCGACAGGAATCTTGTCAACATAAATGTCTCCGAGTTGGAACCAGGACCTTTTATGGTTTAGACAATGTTGTATATCTTAAGTAAGCTCATTTGTATTTTTCGAATTTTATT
>CM055835.1:2341036-2753567 GCA_029582265.1 Zoroaster sp. YZ-2022 | reverse complement strand
AAAATATTTTAAATAGGAGTCATAATAAATGATTATATTTTAGGACAATATATTCTTATGCTTATAGCAGGACATTTTCCCTCAGGTTGAATTTCAAATTTAACTTGAGTTAAGTTTTTGTCTTTACAAAAACTAGGTGTTTGGGTTCAATCAAGTGAGCAGTTGATGTCATTATAATATTTGTTAAATGTCTGACGTCTTTTATCATGACAATATCAATTTCATCTTCAAAAGACCTTTTCCTTTTTGTGTTAGAATGTTTAGAATTTAAACTTACCGGATGTAAAGGTCAGATCAGGTAATTTGAAGGTCATTATATAACACAATAATTCTTCAAAATAACGTTTTGATTCAGGAGATAATGTATAATAGAATTTACATATAATGTAATGACTGAATTTATATTTCACAAAAGTAATACATTGGGCGTCTTATCATCATACTAAATTTGGTGAAATTCTGTTTGATAATGGGATTTTAAATAACAATTCATCGATTCCTAATGACCACAGGAAATGCGTTGTGTTAATAATCGTTGCCGAGGAACGAGTATACAATGAAGACCAATAAAAGTAAGCCTCAACTGTCGGGATAAATTGCCCCACTCTGGGGCTCAAAAATAGTTTATTTTATAAAACGGGTTTTTTTATTTTTGAAAACCGAATTTTGTGGTATTTCAGTATAGTAAAAATCCTGCGGTTTGGTAACAGTTTTAAAAAACGTGACTACTTGGTTTTACCAAAAAACCACCCAAGCCTAACAGCAAATCATAGAATTTGATAAGTAAATAGTGAATTTTGATATGGACAGAATATTTGTACTTACATGTTCCTGTCGTAAGCTCAATGATTCTTGCTATTTGTTCACCAGGTTCTTGCTGCAGAAGCCTGGTTGGCCGATGATGACAGATTGACTTCATGACTGGTAGATTCCACTGACTGGCTGCATGGCAGATTGTCCGGATTATTACAAAGCTTTTAATAGCTAAGTGGCAGTTTGGCTGGCTGGTAGGTTGGCTGGTTGCATGGCTGACTCAATATTCAGATGGCTGATGCTTGCTGGCAGCTGGCTGGCTGGCTGGCTGGCTGGCTGGCTGGCTGGCTGGCTGGCTGGCTGGTTGGCTGGCTGGTTGGTCAGTATAGTGGTTAATCTGGTGGCTGTTGTTTCTGGTTTCTGAAAACAAACGAGATGGTAAGTAAATCCAGAGTTTGAAGCCTTTGTAACTGTAGTAAAACAGTTGACTCATACTTGATTTGATTTAATTTTGTTTGTAGTGTGTTGACTGCCACGAGTGGTACAGTAAAACTAGTCTCCAAAGCCGAGGGAAAATAGAACGCTCCAGGGATCAGAGACGGCGTCACGAATACAAACACGTTGAGGTCTTTTAGACAAGTATGAGCGACACCATTCCAGTGCATGGCCATTAATTCCTATATTATGTTTTAAACGTGTAAGTAAAATATCATGGTCAACCGTATCGAACGCAGCGCTAAGATCAAGAAGAATTAAGACAGTTAGATTTCCGTCATCAAGTGCAGATAAAATGTTGTTGTTGACGCGAAGCAGTGCTGTTTCTATTCCATGGTGTGCTTTATAGGCAGGATTGGAAAGGATCGTATAAATTATTTACATGCATATGATTTGATATTCTACAAGATACAGCTCGTTCTATAGTCTTTCCCAGGAACTTCAAGTTTGATTCAGGTCTATAATTTTTCAAAATGTTCTTGTCGAGAACAGCTTTTTTGAGAAGTGGACGAACATGTGCAATTTTTAAAATGTCAGGAAACATTCCATGAAGCAGAGACTTATATATGAAGCAGAGACTTATATATGAAGCAGAGACTTATATATCAAGGTTATACATGTATACGGTACAAAAACATCAATACATGTTTTATCAAGAAAGTAGTCACAGGATCAAGTTCGCATGATTTGGATGGTGACTTCATAATTATTCGTCTGATTTCTTCTTCACTTGCAGGTTGAAACAGGGAAATAGATGTGTTCAAAGTTATGTCATTTGTTGTTAAAGAAGAATCACCAGAATTGGTAGTGAAAGATTTGTGAATATTGTCAATTTTCTCAACAAAGAAATTGGCAAATTTATCCGCAAGTTTTTTGTCAGAGTCACTGGTGGGGAGCGTTGGTTTCTTTGATTTATGCAATAAGTTATTTACAATTTTGAAGAGTTTTTTCTGATCACCTGAACAGTCGTCAACTTGTGCAGAATAGTGGTCATCTGATGACAGATTCATAACATTTATATAATACATAAGTAAGAATAATTGCGGTGACACCATGTGGAATCTCAATTGAGTAGTAATTAGTTCTGAAACGCACCCTCACGCCTATCGAAATATCAGTACTGTCATTGGGGATGAATTTCGCCCTCACACCCAAATCCATCCCAACGGAAGAAATCATCCAGTCAGTTGAGCCAGCCCTGCGACGACTCAACAAAACTGATGCTGATGACGTCCGACTACAGATGAGTGATGTTTTGCATAAAGCCAAGCCAGCCAAGCCCAACCTCTCCAAGGGAGAGCTTTCCGCTTTACGGGACATCAAACGGGACAGCTCCATCCACATCCTCACCGCAGACAAAGGCAACGCTGCAGTCATCATGGACCGAGAACAATACACCGACAAGGTAAGTCACATTTTATTATCCGATTCATACCGCCCCCTCAAGAAGAACCCCATCCCATCCATAGAGAAAAGAGTCGCTAGCAAACTCCTTACCCTCCACCGTGCCGGTGCCCTCTCCACCCAACTCTACCGACATCTCAGACCATCCAGCTCATCCTGCCCTAGGTTCTTTGGCCAGCCGAAGATTCACAAACCTGATGTTCCTCTCCGCCCCATCGTCGCCTCCAGAGGTTCACCTACGTACAACACAGCCCGTCATCTAGCTAAGATCCTCCGACCCTTGGTGGGTCTCACTCAACACCATGTGTCCAACTCCGTCAGTTCGTTGAGATCACCCGGGCCTCACCCTTCAACCCAGCGACATCTTGGTTAGTTTTGATGTTGTCTCCTATTCACCAATGTCCCAACTACAGAGACATGCCTCCTGGTGAAGGACAGACTCGACAAGATCTTTCCCTTGATGATCGCATCACTCACCCCTGACCAAATTCATGATTTGCTACTAACATGTGTCTCTTCAAGTTGTTTTCAGTTTCAGGGCAAGTTCTACGAGCAGACAGCTGGGACCTCCATGGGATCTCCTTTATCCCCGGTCCTTGCTGATATTTTCATGGAAGAGTTTGAAAACTCTTCCCTCAACACCGCCGACCTCCAACCGAAGCTGTGGCTCCGATACGTGGACGACACCTTTGTGGTTTGGCCACATGGCAGAGACACACTCCAGGATTTTCTACAACATCTCAACCAGCAACACCCGAGCATCAAGTTCACCATGGAAACAGAAGAAGACGGCAAGATCGCGTTCCTTGATGTTGGCATTTCCAGAAACCCAGACGGCTCCCTACACCACAACGTCTACAGAAAGCCCACGCACACAGATCGGTACCTGAACCAGCGCTCCTTCCATCACCCAATCATCAAGTCATCGGTCAACCGTACCCTCGTACAACGTGCCTACAACATTTGTGACAAGGACAGCTTTCCTAAGGAACTACAGCACATCCGAACCACCCTCAAACGCAACGGTTACAATCCCAGCAAGATCAGCCAAGCGAAGCCGGTTCCAAACCCAGAAAGCAAGGTAAGTAATCTAACCCTCTCTGCTTGTCTCCCCTATCTAGGTTCGACGTCTCACAAACTACAGCGCATTCTCAGACGAGCAGGCATCGATGTGTTCCACTCAGCCCCCAGCAAACTCCAAGGACTTCTACACACCCACAAGGACAAACCGGACCCAAACAACAGAGCGGGAGTCTACCGGATCCCCTGTGAGTGCGGTAAGGTGTACATCGGCGAAACAGGACGCAACCTCCCCATCAGATTGAAAGAACACCGAGCACACGGCCGCAGAGGAGATTTCGAGAAGTCCGCCATCGTCAAGCACTCGCACATCAAGGACCACCAAATCGACTGGCAGGCAGCCCAACTCATCACACCCATCGGCACATGGCACCCCAGACGCATCAGAGAGGCCATCGAAATCGTCAAACACGACACTGTGCCACAGGACATTGGTTTCTACATCAGCGACATTTGGCGACCACTACTCCGGACTGAAGGATCTTCTATATCCAAAGTCCATAACCCACCCCAGACTGAGGGATCTCCTATATCCTAAGTCAACCACCCTCCTTCCCCTGTGCTTGTTAACAACTGATTCAGTTCAGTGAGCACACACTCCTCTCCCCAACTCCTAGGATCCTAGTCTCAACAGTTCCCGCCTGCGCGCCTCAACGAACTAATCCTCCAGCATCCATTCATGGGATGATCCTCCAGCAGCCTACTTAAGCAGCAGCATTTCCAGAGTCCGGCATTCTCCTGAGGACGATCAGAGCATACTGATCGAAACGTCGAGTTGTACCTCCAGTTCTTTTCAGAACTAATTACTACTCAATTGAGATTCCACATGGTGTCACCGCAATTATTCTTACTTATCATCCTCACCATGCAAAGCTACAAGTTTTACCTATATAATACATGTTCCTCAAATGATGGACAGAATATAAGCTGGACTGTGATCTGATGGGCATGAATATTGACTCATAGGTTGGATCAATAGAAGGCCATACTGTACAAGGAATAAATGGTCAATGCACTGCAGGAACACTGAGCTTACTTACTGTAAAATTACCTTATTAGAAACTGAAATGTCATAATAACTTTGGAACCTAACTACTTTCCTTGTAAACAGAATATTTTTCTTTTTTATTAAAATCTCCCTTGGTATGTACTAATCCAATGAGTCCCAAATATCATGTAAGTTACATGTATACTGACATCCAAGGTTACAATGCCTTTTCAAATGCCAAAAGAGAGGGTCATACGGATGTGCAAGAAACTCAACAGAAAGCACCATCTCAGTTTTTGTGTGAATTTCACCTTTCATATTATATTCAGTACTTATGGCCTGTACTTCTTGCCAGGTAGAAATTTTGTCCCATTTGGAGTACCAGTTTCCAACAGTGCTGAATTTTTCCAAAAAAGTGCCCCTTGCTTGGAGGATTTTGATGGATTTGGGGTGGTTAGGCCTTAGGGTTAATTCATTTATGACCTGTTACAACGAAATGAGCATAAAGTCGCATTATACCATTCCACAGTTCAGTGGGAAAAGTGAAAAATCTGAGGGGAGGTCTAATTTGTTTTTGTTATTATATTTGCAATTTGTAAATCTCCTTATATCGAATTCCAAATTTTCTTAATTGTAACAAAATATTTTAATTAAAATTAAAATATCAGCGTAAAATTTTGTGATTTAAATTCGGAATTTGGTTTACAGAAAAAATGTAGAATACAACTGCCACTTTTCTATCAAAATACGACATTTCACCTATTTTCCTTTAAAAGATGATCGAGTACACACTTAAGGAGAGGAAAGAGTAGTCGAGTGAAGATTGGAAACGATATTTTGGGAGATTTTGCGCAATGAATGCATGCACATCCAGTGAGATGTTGGCCATTTTGTCGTCTGCTAAAAACACAGGCTTAGACATTTTGCACAAATAGCGAATGGGTTACACATTCTTTTCTGGTTTATGTACGTGTGCACTTGAAATTTTCAGATGTACATGTAGTTTAACCCAGTTCCAGTGGCAGCTTGACGTGTAGTCTTGGTTCAAGACTGTGTTTGTATGATTAGTATGTGTAGGAGGGCACTATCTCTACCTAAAGTACCGCTATCACACACGAACCACTATCAAACACAGTCTTGGGAAACTTGTTGAATCTTCCCCCAGAAATTAGGGGAAACTACTACGCTTGCGTCAATTTGATATGCTAGCGCAGCTCACATTTTTGGGAAACGAATTAAATGGTTGTTTATGTATAAAAAATGTGGGCCGGGCGAGCATATCAAATTGACGCATGCGTAGTGGTTTCCCCTAATTTCTGGGGGGAGATTCAACAAGTTTCCCAAGACTGTGTTTGATAGCAAGACTGTGTTTGATAGTGGTTCATGTGTGATAGTGGATCGTGTAGAGATAGCGCCCTCATGTGGCGTACGGTGATGGATCGTGTATCAAACACATACAAACACAGTCTTGAATCAAGACTATTTGTCATGTAGCTTTTTGGCAATATTTATTTCTAACGTTATTGGGGGAAAAACATTTTCTAAGAAATTCTATAAAAATAATTTTAAAATAAATTATATTACTACAATACTAGGCCCAGTAGGACTATGACTTTTTCACTAATAACTTTCGGATATATCTGTTTAATATTTGTATAGGTACAATTATTGCAATTTGAAGTTTAAGGACGAAGTTTTACCCTGTTTCTTAATTTACACACAAGGTGAATAGCAAAAAGTCACATTGATTGTAAAATGGCTGCACTAACGTGCTCAAAATGACATGAAATTTTCCATGGTTTGGGGGAAAATCTCCACCTGAGCTTTAGCCAGTCTTCCTTCCCAGCCCCAATACACGTTTATACAAATTTTTATTCAAATATAATAACTGATTATAAAGAAAAAGTACATTTTTTCCAAATTTTTTTCAACTTACCGCCATGCTTTGTGAATACAGATGGCTGGTTCCCAGAGGCATTATGTACATATCATATGCAGGGTTTTTACCTGTACCAGACTATGTATGTATTTGACAATATCTCAACCTTGTATTCATGGTTTACTGCATTTGTATTTCGGTATTATTATGGGGTCGATTATTGTTGATATAATCTGCTTAAATTTCAACATTTTGAGCTGGAGATTGGGGGGGGGGGGGGGACCTATTCCCTATTCAGACAAGTTTTCATGTACAGAACTGTCTACTTTAGCCTATTATTATATCCACATTTTTAAAACAGCTAAAATATTGATTATTTTTCTTTTTTTATCCAAGCTAAATTTTTCGGATCCCCCTCCTCACTTTGGATCTTAATATTAATTTTTAATTTTTCAACTGTGGAAAATAATTTGATCGTCAGTTAGGCCTAAAGTATTTTTCAAGTTTTCTAATTCCTAATAGTATTCCAGTAGTGTAATATCAGTGGTAAAATTGTTAAAGATGTGCAACCATAAAAAAATGTAATTTAAACAAAAATGTAATTTAAACAAATGTATTTTTAAAAATGAAACAAACAAAAAATTAATTCCTGTATGGGATAATTTTACCCCTCAGTTCTGATCCCATGAAACATGAAAGTTTCCCTAAATGTACAGTCATTACTCTTCCCCAAATTTCCCCTTTTATGCCTTTTAAACGTTCTTCCACCATTTCAGCTTGACAATTTTTTTAATAAATACAAGAACAAACAATCACAAAGACAAAGACTTTAGTCATTTATTAATTTGCTCTCTTATTAATTTTTTTTATTTATTCATTTATTTATTTGTTTCACATTTATTACACAGCGGCATACATTCATATATAATACATTGATTAAACTTTATCCATGCCACTGTTAATTATTTAATGAAATTATCTGAAATTAATTTATATATTTTAGCTTTCATTTAAGTGTTCCATGGTTCCCATTGCATCCCTTCCCCACCCCCTATCCCTAAAATGTATATGAGGCAGTGGACGATAAGGCTGTACAACACACGAGCGCAGCATTTTTGGGGGAATATTTTCCCCTGTTTTCTGTGAAATGACAGCACTTTAGACAGAATAATTTTTCAGGATAATCGGTACCTTTACCAATTTCACATCAAGTTAGCTTTCAGATGAAAATTCGGTAATTTTGTTATAAAATTACCAATTGTTGTATCTTCCCTCAAAAGATAAGGTAGGCCTATAGAACTGGTAATTAAAAAATAACCAAATGGTAATTTTGATTGTAAAACCTACTTAGTGTTAAGCTTTTGAAAATGTATCAATCTTCTCAAGAAATAATTTTGTCTGAGGTGCGGTAATTTAAAAAAACTAATTATTTTCAGTAAGTTTATCGGAAAGAGTTACTTTTCCTAAACCTAAGTAAAATAACTAAGTAAAATAAAATAAACAAATGACCTGCATATTCACTCTTATCTTGTTATAATGACACAACGTGATAAGCTGAAACTTTTACATGATAATGTTGGTGATTTAAAAATAAATGTATCTTTCACCTTTATTATAGCCATGGGATTCTAATTGATTGTGTTCTGCAAGGACATGCACATTATACACAAATTTCAATATCATCCCCCTCCCCCTCCCCCCCCCCCCACACACACAAAGGCCAACAGGCTAGTTTTTAAAAAGGGGGCCTTTTTATATAAAAAAGAAAGAAAGAAAGAAACATTTCGTGCAGACACAACGTGATAAGCTGAAACTTTTACATGATAATATTGTTTATTTAATGTACTTCTTGATTTAAAGAACTATACTCCTTTTTGTCACACGAGTCACGCTGCCATTAATGATTTATTTATTTATTTATTTTTTGAATTCAGTGGTTTCAGTTAGTGCATCTATTGTACTTTCAAATAAAGTGATCCAGAATTTAAAGTTTTCACTAATTGGTCACTTATGATTGCATATCAAAATGTAAGATTTTTATTTTTTGGCCGTCACGCAAGTCAGATTTTCTTATTTGATATAATTTAGTGAGGCAAGTTTATTTCCCATTGTTTTTTCAATAATAAAAGACCCGTCCTTAAAGTTTGTAAAAACTGAGTTCACTGAAAGCAAGGTGTAATATCTTGGAGTAGAGAGCTGGAGATATTTGAAAAATAAGTGGGATCGTTACGCGAATCACAATGGTATGGCTGATAATTATGTTAAAGATTCGGCATGAGTGGTCCCAAAGTATCTGAGAACATTTTGGAAATATTCATTCATTTATTTCTTACACAAGATATCATTTGCAAACGCTGAGGGCCGTCTTATGAATGCACAGTGTACGTGAATCCACGTACGGAAGCTTAAATGACCATCCTGTTACCGTGTTACTTAGATAATTTATCGTGGGAAAATGCACAACATATTATGGATTTCAAAGATATTTTTCTCAGAAACACAGAATTCCATCATAATGTATCTGTGAAACAAGGAATTCCATGATAATGTATCTGTGAATCATGCAACGGCGTAGCCAGGACTTTTTCAGTGGGGGGAGGGGGGGCACAGGGGGCATTGCTTTTCAGTGGGGGGAGGGGGGACCAGGGGGTATGGGTTTTTTCCCTTTTCTTTTTCTTTTCTGTTTTTTGGGGCACTATGAGGATTTTTCGTGGGGGGGGCACCTGGGGGCACTGGAAATTTGTGGGGGGGGGGCACGTGCCCCCCAGGCCCCCCGTGGCTACGCCGCTGGAATCATGGAATTCCGTGTTTCACAGATACATTATCATGGAATTCCGTGTTTCTGAGAAAATATCTTTGAAATCCGTAATAGCTGGTGCATTTTTCCACGTTTCCACGATAAATTATCTAAGTAACGCGGTAACAGGGTGGTCATTTAAGCTTCCATATCTACATTACAATCTTTCAGTCAATTATTTTTTTCAAATATCTCATTTGAAAGTGATTTGCTTTACTTCTACAAGAAAACTTCTTATAAGCGCACAAATGAGAAAAGTGTGAAAATTACTCTGTTTCTTGTATGTACCCTCTTCTTTTGTGTTCTTTTCACACCTGTCTAACTTCTGCCCTCTCTTGTGTTTATGTATGTGTGCATTTTTTAATACTTGTGTGGATTAAGAACTATTCAATATTTATATAAACCAATATGTGAAAGATTCGGCATGAGTGATCCGAAGTATCAGAGAAAATTTTGGAAATATTCATTCATTTATTTCTTACACAAGAAATCATTTGCAAACGCTGAGGGCAGTCTTATGAATGCATAAGTAAAGACCGTTTGCGATGACACCATGTGAAATTCTCAATTGAGTTGTAATTAGTTCTAAAACGAACTGGTGGTTACAACTCCCAGTTGTACTCAGTTGAGACTTTCACATGGTGTCACCGCAAACAGTATTTACTTATCCTTTCCACCATGCAAAAGCAAGGGCGCAACCACTGGGGGGGTCGGGGTCACGACCCCCCTACTTTTATGTGGACCTCCCCAACTTCTGGAACATTTTGGTATTTTATGTATCATGATCCTAGTAATGTCATTCATGACATCACAATTATACAGATCACGTAAGTTGCTATTGGCTGCTTGGGACTCCCCCAACTTTCAACACGTGGTTGCGCCCTTGTGCAAAAGATACACATCTTCCTTATGAATGTTGCGCACAAATCCTTACTTTGGAAATATTCATTCATTTTCCTTTCAAATATGTTGTTTCGCATATTTTAAAATATTGGTAAAAATTTCATTATGTTTTGTAATACTTTGTGAGTATTAAGGATTATTCAGTACTTCTATAAACCAATGTGTGAAAGATTCGACCTGAGTATAGTCCCAAAGTATCTGTGAACATTTTGGAAATATTCATTCATTTATTTCTTACACAAGAGATTATTGGTAAACGATGAGGGCAGTCTTATTTTGCATGTTGCGGGTGCCGGTGAATCCGTATTTTGGATATTATTCATTCATTTATTTCTTACACAAGAGATCCTTGGCTAACGATGAGGGCAGTCTTCTGAATGCATATTGTGCGTGAATCCTTATATATTTTCCCGTCACTTTTGTTTGTTTAAATCTTTGCATTGCTTTTTTCCTAATAGAAAGAAAATATTTTACTTTCAAATATGTTGTTTCACAAAATAATTGGACAAGACATGGGTAAAGAGAGTTTAAGTGAAAAGTTTAATTTATGACTATGCGAGTGATAAATTAATCACTGGTCAAATATCAACACATTACAATCCTTCAGTCAATTATTTTTTTCAAATATCTCATTTGAAAGTGATTTACTTTACTTCTACAAAAAAACTTATCATAAGCGCATAGATGAGAAAAGTGTGAAAAACCTTCACAATATTCATCGAAAACACTTTAATTCAAATTCAACTTTTTGAAAATGTGAAATTGTGAATACTCTTTTCGTACTTTTCCTTTTCAAACAAAGTTGTTGGTGAAAACTCACGGATTATGAATTGTTAAAGCCCCTTTAGAATATTAGTAAATGGTAATTGTATTTATTCATACTTCATGAGAATCAATAAAATAATAAGCTTAGAAAGAAACCAATCTGTAAAAGTTTCAGTCATCAATTACTTCTCAGTGCTCTTCCTGTACCTCTATTTATTCACGTTTAATACCTCTTGTCTGGTCCCAAGACAAGTACATGACTCTGTTTCTTGTAAATTTATATACCCTCTTCTTTTGTGTTTATTTCACACCTGACTAACTTCTACCCTCTCTTGTGTTTATGTATGTGTGCATTTTTGAAAAATACTTTGTGGGGATTAATAATTATTCAATATTTATATAAAGCAATATGTGAAAGATTCGGCATGAGTCCCAAGGTATCTGTGAACATTTTGGAAATATTCATTCATTTATTTCTTACACAAGAAATCATTTGCAAACGCTGAGGGCAGTCTTATGAATGCATAAGTGAAGACCGTTTGCGATGACACCATGTGAAATTCTCAATTGAGTTGTAATTAGTTCTAAAAACAAACTGGTGGTTACAACTCCCAGTTGTACTCAGTTGAGACTTTCACATGGTGTCACCGCAAACAGTATTTACTTTCCACCATGCAAAAAATACAAATCTTCCTTATGAATGCATGTTGCGCACAAATCCTTACTTTGGAAATATTCATTCATTTCCTTTCAAATATGTTGTTTTGCATATTTTAAAATATTGGTAAATTATGTTTTTTAATACTTTGTGGGTATTAAGGATTATTCAATATTTCTATAAACCAATGTATCTGTGAACATTTTGGAAATATTCATTCATTTATTTCTTACACAAGAGATTATTGGTAAACGATGAGGGCAGTCTTATTTGGATGTTGTGCGTGAATCCTTATAATTATATTTTCTCGTCACTTTTGTTTGTTTAAATCTTTGCATTGCTTTTTTACTAATACAGAGAAAATATTTTACTTTCAAATATGTTGTTTCACAAAATAATTGGACAAGACACGGGTAAAGAGAGTTTAAGTGAAAAGTTTAATTTATGACGAAGCGAGTGATAAATTAATCACTGGTCAAATATCAACACATTACAATCCTTCAGTAAATTTTTTCTTCTTCAAATATCTCATTTGAAAGTGATTTACTTTACTTCTACAAGAAAACTTATTACAAGCGCACAGATGAGAAAAGTGTGAAAACCTTCACAATATTTATCGAAAACACCTGATTCAAATTCAACTTTTTAGTACTTTTCCTTTTCAAACAAAGTTGTCGGTGAAAACTCACGGATTATGAATTGTTAAAGCCCCTTTAGAATATTAGTAAATGGTAATTGTATTTATTCATACTTCATGAGAATCAATAAAATAATAAGCTTAGAAAGAAACCAATCTGTAAAAGTTTCAGTCATCAATTACTCCTCAGTGCTGTTCCTGTACCTCTATTTATTCACGTTTAATACCTCTTGTCTGGTCCCAGGACCAGTACATGACTCTGTTTCTTGTATATACCATCTTCTTTTGTGTTCATTTCACACCTGACTAACTTCTACCCTCTCTTGTGTTTATGTATGTGTGCATTTAAAAAAATACTTTGTGGGTATTTAAGAATTATTCAATATTTATATAAAGCAATATGTGAAAGATTCGGCATGAGTGGTCCCAAAGTATCTGTGAACATTTTGGAAATATTCATTCATTTATTTCTTACACAAGAGATCATTTGCAAACGCTGAGGGTAGTCTTAAGTAAAGACCGTTTGCGATGACACCATGTGAAATTCTCAATTGAGTTGTAATTAGTTCTAAAACGAACTGGTGGTTACAACTCCCAGTTGTACTCAGTTGAGAATTTCACATGGTGTCACCGCAAATAGTCTTTACTTATCCTTTCCACCATGCAAAAGATACAAATCTTCCTTTAATATATGAATGCATGTTGCGCGCAATTCCTTACTATGAAAATATTCATTTTCCTAGAAGAAAATATTTTACTTTCAAATAATTATGTTGTTTCGCATATTTTAAACATTGGTAAACATTTCATTGTTTTTTAATACTTTGTGGGTATTAAGGATTATTCAATATTTCTATAAACCAATGTGTGAAAGATTCGTCCCGAGTATCGTCCCAAAGTATCTGTGAACATTTTGGAAATATTCATTTATTTATTTCTTACACAAGAGTTCATTGGCAAACGATGAGGGCCGTCTTATGAATGCATGTTGTGCGTGGAAATATTCATTCATTTATTTCTTACACAAGAATTCATTGCAAGTAAACGACGATGGCAGTCTTTTCTTTTGTGTTCCTTTCACACCTGAGTAACTTCCGCCCACTCTTATGTTTAAGTATGTGTGCATGTTTGTAAATCGTCCATTTTGCTTTTGAGAAAGAACCTGCTAGGTTCGAAACGTAAGACCAATAACTAGACTGCATTCAGACTACAGGTCTTTTAGGCTGCCAGTCTGCAATAGCTAATTCTCTATTTATTTATAAGTAAAAGTCGTCAATTATAGAGGGCAACATTTTCAGTCAAACGTCTTCATTTATTTCGACAGACACAAGTGTTGATTTATTTGTTTACGTTTTTATTTATTTATGTACAAGAAAAATACATATTTATTTACAATCACAATACAAGCACTGGAACCAGTAAAAAGGTATCATGTGATCATCCTAAATCGCACAAAATCATTACCAAAGAAGGTGGCTTACTAAAAAATATAATCTCATTTAGGCTGTTTAACCAAGCTCCTGAAAATTATCTATTTTCAAACATTACCAGAAACTAAGCAATTTTTTTGAGGATTTAAGGGTTCCAAAATGCATAGCGGTAAAATGTTTTGTCCTGAACACAAGCACGCGTGCACCACGTTATGACGTACAATTTCAAAGACTCGGCCAGGCACGTGTTGAACAGAGCATCGACAAGCACTCGCTAATTTGACCCAAATTTTACGTATTTTAACAGGAAAATGTGACTTATGAGACAATGTTGTGTGAAATGGAACTTTGAGAAGGGTCTTCCAAGTGTACATTAGTGTAAGGTAAGCCTATTTATTAAAATAACCTAGGCATTTATGCTTTTCATGATAATGGCGCAGCCCTACTCTGGCGTCCACACAATGCTGGACATTTTTTGTCCTGGCTGAATCCTAGCTGTAAATGGTTTGAAAGCTAGTTTATAGCGATGCATCCGTATAAAACCTTCATACAGAGTCATTAAAAAGTGTTTAAATTTTTTTTAAACTGATTTTTACAATGGAAAAATATCTAGCGAGGCTCTTCTTTTCATAATTCAATGTTGGCATGAACCAACCTCGTCCCCGTGATATTTTCGTCCCCACCACTAACATAATTATGAGGTCGGGATGAGGTTGCAAACTGATCAACACAATCACGCATGCGCCGCGTTACAATTTCAAAGACTCGGCCAGGCACGTGTTGAACAGAACATGAACAAGCACTCGGTAATTTGACCCAAATTTTACGTATTTTTAACAGGAAAATGTGACAATGTTGTCTGAAATGGAACTTTGAGAAGGGTCTTCCAAATGTACATTTAGTGCCAGGTAAGCCTATTGAGTAAAATATTCTATGCTTTTCATGATAATGGCGAAGCCCGACTCTGGCTGCCACACCGTACTGGTCACTTAATTTTTTTAAATTCTCCTTAATTATTTTGTACCTTGTTCAATCAAAGTTTAATTTTTCAAAGGGCTTTTATTTGTTTTTATATTTAAAAAATAAAATAAAATAAAATGGGGGGGGGGGAGGGCTTTCATCTACTTGGTGCCACTCGCCCCCACAAACACAAGGGTGTCAAATGGCAATAATAGAACACAGTTATAATAAACCATCATATTGGAATATGTGGCATTTCTTTGGGGGGGAGGGGGGATAAGCCAAATCGGAATTGTGGTTGTGTAAAAACCAGTGGCAAAATATGATGGGGCGCCATTTGTAAATTTCAAGGGACAATATCATCACAATCTCAGCAGACTTTCAACAGGGCATGGAATCAGTGTGTTAGTTTAAAAATAATACAGTGACTGAAATTTACTGGCTCATTTATGGCACCTAAATTTCCCCAGAGTGTCTCCCAAATGTAAACGTTTAGCTTTAAGGTCTGATCCAACCCAATGACAAGACCTTTAAGATACTGTATAGTAACTGCAGCTAAGATATAAATAACGTCCTTAATACATAATTATATCATTAAATAAACCACTGTCTAGATAGATAAATACGTTCTTTGGTATGAATAAGACAAATTAATAATTAACTAACCCTTCTGTGACAAGGGTCAAAATCAGTCAAACCTTACATATTGTAAGCACATTTACAGGTCAAAATGAGTCAACCGTTTTTGACTGGTAAAAGCATTGTGTGGTATTGTTCAGGGTGGTCAAAATGACAGTAAAAACAAATGAAAAAATGCCCCTGTGTGCACAGAAGGGTTCAACATGGTATAATCTGCCTGGGCCGTGCAATCTACAGTGATTTTTCTAATGTAAAAAAAACCTGTACCATTCACCATAAACAAATTTACTATTGTCCTTACTCCTACAAACCCTAACTACCCCAAATCTTACAAAAACAATTGGGGTGCTTTTATACTGCATGTTGATAGATTTTGGTGGATTTGGGATGGTTTGACATCAAGTAAGTTTCACAAAAAATGTTACAATTCCAAAATTAATTTTTTTTTTTTAGTAGACTTTAAAGGCCTACATTTGAAATGGTCCTCTCTCAACACTATTCAAGACTTTCCATCAAATACAATTCTCTATATGACATAAAACACAATAAAGGGGGCCACTTTGCATCCGTCACGTTAGCAGTTTTTCCAATGGTTATTTATTTTTAAGTACCTGAAACCGACCAAAACGTGTTTCAACATGTGAATGGACATGCAGGCTTATACTAGAACTAATTTGAGTTGGTTTATTTTATTTTTTTACCCTCAAATTTCCATAAAAATTGGACGGAAAAAGTTACCTCACTTTTCATTTGTCGATGGAAATTTTAGGGTAATTAAAAAAATAATAGTAATAATCAACTCAAATTATCTTTAGGATAAGCATGCATGTCTATTCAAATGTTGAAATTCTTTTTGGGTGGTTTCAGATATTTAAAAAAAAATTACAACCATTAGAAAAACGGGGTCATGCCTATGTTCCCTCAGCCCTATGTTCCCTCACATTATGGAAGGGCCATATGTGCTGAGGGAACATAGGGCTGAGGGAACATAGGGTCTATTTTGGGATGGGAGAACATAGGGCTGAGGGAACATAGGGTCTATTTTGGGATGAGGGAACATAGGGCTGAGGGAACTTGAGTACGGTCCCAGAAAAACTGCTAACGTGACGGTAGGAAAGTGGCCCCCTTTATTGTGTTTTATGTCATATGCATAGGGTGAGTTTGAGTAGCTTCCCTGAGGTAAACAGAGTAAGAATATTCTCAGTCACGTCGCGTATCTAGGTCTGCCTCAAGTGACCAGCTTCGCCTACTCGACCTACTCAACCACACCAGAGTCTACTATTGTTGAGTATGGATAAATATCAGTGAGCATGCTCACTGTGGTATTTTTTAAGTCTATAAAAGAATTAAGAAAAGGGAAATGCAGAGCTACGTGTTCTATGCAAATTGTTAATTTGTGTATACATAATCTTTATTTCATATACAGGAAGTTGAGGTCAGGGAGAAGCTTCTGTAGCAAGGATATCTTGCGTGAATTTGACCATCCCATCATCCATCCTCAAGGGGGACTAACTGTCTCGGCTAGTATCTGGCTCTGAAGGAAGATGTCTTGAATGCATTTGACTACCCCATCCAGCCTCGACATGGGGGATTAACCATCTTGAATGCACTGAAACCACCCTGTCCAGTATCCAGCTCTGAAGGAAGATGTCTTGTCCAGCATTAAAGATGTATCGCCTCTGGTTTTTTGTTATTTTAGTGGGAATTTCTGTCAATAATAAGATTTATAAAGTGCGTCACGCTGCAACAAGATCAAGTTAAAAATCCATCAAGAGTAAATACATTAAAGGGGCAGTATCGTCATGATCAACAGGGCATGGAATCGGAGTGCTAGTTTGAGATTACAGTAAATATGTCCCAAAAGTAATTTATGGTGGATCCCATCATAAATTCCTGACAATAAGTTGGTGAAATATCTAATTTCAATGTATTTGTTTTCCTTTTGAAAGGGAAATTATCAATTTTCTGATATCCCAGAAAAATCCATGAAAAACACTGGCGATACATTTTTAAGGGGAACTGAGCAGCTGAACTGGTATCCTGCTGTACAGCCATGCGACTTGTGTGTATGACGTCGGTATCCTACTGTAAAAGATTGACTGAAATTAAAGACCTGATACACTATTGGTAATTCAAATGAAATGACAATGTTCAGCCACTATAATAATCTTCAATAATCATAGTTTGTGCTTGTTTCATTGTGGTGGTAAATGATACAACAGTGAAAATGCATTCAAATTGTTCATATTCATCTCAATGTGGAAATAGCACAATGAATCTTTGAGAAGATCAGAGCATACTGATCGAAACGTTGTAACCACCAGTTATTTTCAAGAGGATTTTCACATGGTGTCACCGCAAACAGTCTTTACCTTTTTTAATACCCATAGTGAATAGCAGTAGAGTGGCTTTCAATATGAATTATTAGTTATGAAAATGATGCACCCAAAGAAGACAGTTTCTATATCTCCATAACCTCTGACATCATGGACTGTAATGAGAAATGATTTACTGAACATATAATCCGCCAACCAAACTGCAATAACATGAAAAGCTCACCTTCAACAACGTCAAAGGACCAAGCTGTAACACATAATGTGCAATGACAGATGTATTTTGCAGTATGGCAAGAACTTTAGAAACAACTGGCTGCCTGTAACATAAGAGGGTTAATTTGAAGTAATTTATGTATGTAATATGTTACATAAAATGAAAGATTTTGAGTGCCTAGGGCACTCTTTTGTTTTGTTGATTCATAAATTATTAATTGAATTAATGGTTTGTAAAGTAATTGGAAATTTGCCAGTTAGTGTACTCAATTAGTCGGAATGGAAACTGCAAATGTACTTAAAATTATTTGTTTTCCACAATTTTGACATGTATGATTTTTTTAATTCAAATTACTTTTAATGGATACACCCAGAATTATAAATTAGCCTACAGCTTAACAAAAATAGTATTTTGGTAAAAAAGAAAAAAAAATCACGATCAGTTTATCTTGACGGATATTTCCATAATGCAAATGATCCCTCCAAAACTTTTAAAATCTTTCCAGATACTTTAAAGATATCAACCCCAAATGTAGATAATATAAAACACAAATATTTGTACTGGATCAATAGTTGACACAAGCTTGACAGGGAAGAAACGGCATTGGTAATTATTATATTAATGATTTTTTTATCTAAAAACTTAGCCGACAGTAACTTTTTGTAAACCTATACTGTATACAGAAAAATAAATTGAACATTTTAACAAATTTGTATGATTTCTCAATAACGTGAGCAACTATTGGGATGAGATTTTCACAGGTAGTCTTATGACATATTTCTTGAAATCTAGAGGGTTAAAATGAATGTACGTGACTAAATACCAATGCTGTAACTTCCCTTAAAGACACTAGCTGGCAAATTTCCAAAGTTTGTGGTTAACCAAGGATAAATGTAACCTGTTACCATAGAATGAGTCGGATTGTCTGTAGGTGCATACATAATCACTTCTCGAGATCTGAATAAGTATTGAACCAAACCTTGAATGTATTTCATTGATGAAACTATGATTCATAGGTGCCAAGTTACTTGCATGATAGATGTAAAAAATACGTTTAGCTCCATATCTCTTATATTCTGCCAAAAACTGCGTGGTCTTATCGCTTCAATAACATGTTACCCAAAACTCTGGGAAACTACTATAAAGTTTATTCAATGCAGGGTTATTATGTTGATAAGTTTTAAAATAAGAAATTTGATTTAATCCGACTCATTTCTTGGTAGCAGGGTACATTTAGGAACAAGAGTTTAAAGGTGTCATTAATTACCTTGTCATGTGACCTTTCTCTGTGTTTTCATTGTTGATTTAGAGGCCGGCTTTGGTTCAAATGTTAAATTTTGTGCTCTACTCGCCAAATTCCTGCAAAAAATATATTTCATTTTCTCAATTAATGCATCTTTAAAGATATTATTTAATGAAGCCAAAGCAGCCTCTCAAAAATTGCAAACTAAAAGCGCCCTCTTGGGACAAAACAAAAAAGGTCACAGTAACAAGTTATGAGATGACACCTTTAAATGAAGGGGCTACATTGCACATAAATTTGAGATCAAGTCTCTATAATGATTGGTGTATTGGTCTTTAATGTTTGCACTGCTTGAAAATACTGCCCTCTAGTGGCAATTAATTATCAATACACCAAGAAATAGAGAATTGATCTCAAGTCTATTGATATGTAGCCCTACAATATAACCTGCTGGTCATTTGCATATGACCTCTATGTGGTGCATAGAGGTCATATGCAAATGACCATCAAGTTATATTGTAGGGCTACCTATCAGTGTGCGATGTAGCCCCTTTAAAGTTCCATCCCTATCCTTGGTTAACCATATTATTTTTAATGGGAGGGGTTTACCCCTCTCATTAAAAATATTTATATAAGGGAGGGTAGGGCCGTTAAAATGATGAAAGAAAATGAAATAAAGACATAGGAACAACAATTTCTTGATTTTCAAAAAAATTTTGACTTTACAATTTTTATTCAAAAGACACTGCACTGTAGAAGCAGCAGAGCTGTGCAAACGTGCCGGTGTGGGCCTCTCTACTGTATGGAACGATGGCAAACTAATGACCGAGGTGTTATTGCCGATATGTCTCGTGTTCAGTGAAATCTGGCTGATGTACCACTGGTGCTCTACTCCACCAGTGTCCTGCCTTACATGATTGACAAATTCTATTTTAATTACCTATTGAAAAGTCAATAATAGCCAAAACAAAGGTCAGAAAGGATTCACTGTTGCCCACTTAAATGTTTGATGAGCCTGTATCAGGTGTACTGTAGGATCGCCCTGTTCGGCAAACAGGCCGCTTTGTTCTTGGAATCATTTTAGTGAAGAATTTTGGTTAAATAGTAAAAGAACGCTTGGACTCTTCCACTCGTCACTAATTGAGTCCTGGACCATCAGAATGATGACGACTTCAGACCAGATGACAGTGTGCTGATCAGAGAAATAATATTCCAACATAGCTGGCTAACTTCACAATTGTTGCAAACATTTTAACAATTGTTTTTTTAATCATTACACAAAACACAAAATCAGAGTACTCAGGAATTTCTTGGTTTCACTTGTGTAGGCAGATACATGAAATTTGTTGTAAAATACCTTATCTTTAAATTTGGATGCGTATTTCATCTCAATTTAATCCAGATAATGCATGTGAATTTAAGTTACTGCCAAACATTTCAATAAAAATGAAATCTTGTAGAATGTTTTGAATAAGCTGTTTTGACTGAATATTCGCAAAAATTTCAGAATGTTTTAATCAACTCAAATGTATAAGTGGTTTACACATGTACCAATTTGCCTATAATTTATAAACAGGAGATATTGTAGATGACATTGGGTTTATGAGGGACAAACTAAACAGTTAACAAAAGGCCATACCCAATTTAAAGGTCACAGGTCAACTAAGTGTTTCATGAATATTAATGACTATCACATGACCACTGACTCCTAGAATGACCAACAGAAACATTTTCTGCCATATTTGATCGGATTTTGAAACTCACACATTTGTCTTTGCTTTTCCATTTTGTATTAAATCTTTGACTTTGCATTTAACTTTTCAGATAAATTTTTTTTTAAATCCAGACAAAAGATTTGAATTTATTAGTGATTTTCCCGATCACTGTCCAGTGAGTAAATTAAGGGAAATCAACTCTTTTGAACTTCAACATTTAAGTATTAAATCTTTGACTTTGCATTCAACTTTTCACTTAAAAAATAAAACAAATCCAGACAATTTGAATTGATAAATGATATTTTCATTCACTATCCTGTGAGCAAATAAGATTTTTTGAACTTTCAGCCAATCACCATTCAACATTTTATTTTTCCAAAAAGAAAACTGACGAGACAAAACATCTGAATTGATTACTGTTCTCAATCTATGTTCAATGACAAAATAAAGAGAAACCAAATATTTGTTGAACTTCAAGCAAATCAACATTGATCTCTACATGGACTAGCTTCATAATGACCTCTGACCCAACTAAAATACTTTTACCATCACTGATATTCAGATATTGACTATTGACCTTTGACCTTGCAAAGAGCACACAATCTAAAAACCAAACTGAGAAACCATAGTTACCATCAACGTAACCTTGACTAACAGACCTTAGATTTCTGTGCCTAATTTGGTCATGTAAGCATTTTTTTGTAGTTGAAATGCCAACTTGGGGTACCCATGTGAACCAGTTTTTGGCTGGTAAACAAACTCCCTAAGAAGCTGTTGATGTGCCTAAATGTCAGAATAATTGTAATTACTTCTATATTTCAAAATAGATATGCTTTCAGAAAAGCACATCTGCAACATTAACACTATTATGGTCTCCTTAAAACACTTTTGCTTTTAGAAATGTTGACTTTTAAGTTGTGAATTTGTTCTACTCAATAAATTATCTTTTTCATATCTTTAGTTTCAAGTGAAGCGACAACATTGGTAATTATCAGATTATCAAAGCATCTCAAAACAAACTTCTTGTAAAGATGGTAAATGTATCGATCAACCGGAGAAATTATTTTGTCAGAAGGGTTTTCATCTGAGAGAAAACAGGAATAATTGTTGTGTCAAATTTAAAGTTGTTGTTCAGCAAGTTTTGTAAAAACAAGTAACCGTTTTTTTTGGTTATTTTCTCAAAACCGTGTGCACCAATGGTGATCAAACCTTCACAGGTTAGTTGAATGATATTTATCCTGCGTTGAAATTAACATTTGTTACCAAATTTGTTGTACCTTTACATGTTGAATTTAACATTTTGAAATTGTGACTTTTGTTTATGAATGCATTGTTTTTAAATTTGTTTTCACAAAATCTCACAGAAAACAATATTTTCTTCACTTCGATATACAGCTTCTTGGATTTATGATGAATAAATACATTCTATTTTCAAACATGGTTTGTCTTCAAGATTAATTTTCTTTGCTCAGCTCAAAGTGTTTTTTCCTGTGACTTAAATCTTAAAGGATATGCTGTTTGTTGCCTATCCAAATAGGTAAGTTCCAGTACTCATAAATATTTTTTTTAAAGTTTACTATGATATTGAACAAATCAAAATTTAGCCAAGAAATTTTCAAAACCATTTTATCATCGTATCTAACTGTATTATGAAGTATTCATTCTTAAAGAGACGGTACACGATACACATGTACAGAATTCCACTAAGGAAATTATTCTATAGACCAGTGATGTATTATTTGATAAATTTCTTTTTACACATCAACAGCTTGTTAGGCAATAATTACAACATAAAGGACCCTCTTCCCTTCCTACATAACCCCAATGTCATCTTTGATATCTCCTGTGATAAAAACTTCCTACTACAAGTGAAACCAATGTAAAAACCTGAGTACCTGAGTGAAGTGCAATAGCCATGTCAGAATGTCATTTCTCCAACCCTCACACCAACAACTGGGTAGAAGTCTCCATCATCCATCAGGTCCAGAGCCCCCTCAGATCAGAAGCAGACGTCCGGTTTAAAAAGTTGGTCACCAGGACCTGCTCGAAAAGTAGACCTGTTTACACAGGAACAAAGAGTGACGGGTACCAACTTAGGATAACAAAATGATCATCAAAAAAGTGAAAAAAAGTGCAATGGTCCTCAGTCCATGACACCACATAATACAGGCCCCCAAAGACTTAAGCAGGCAACCGAATCCTTTCTTAGATTTTGGAGTACTTAGTTTTTGGAGTAAGAAATTTGAAAATGAGCTTGTCAATCATATAAGGAAGGACACCGATTGGGTAGAGTACCAGTGGTACATCAACCAGATTTCACTGAACAAGAGACATACCAACCATAGCACCTGGGTCAGTAGGTCACCACACGTTCCAGACAGTAGAGGGCCACACCGACCGGCACACACGCTTGCACAACTCTGCTGCTTCTACAGTGCAGTGTTACATCATTTTGGAAAAATATAATAAATATAAAAAATAATAAAGTTTCTGCAAAGTAAAGAACCATTTAATCAGAGGAAGATACAACATTGATAATGGACAACTTGATCAGAAATTATTCATTGAAAGCTAAATGGAATTGAAGTTGGTTAAGATTCTTTGAAGAGCTTTCATTTCAGAGAAAACACAGACAATTTTGGAAATATACAAACAAAATTTGATGCAAAATCCTTTGCCCCAAATGTTTATGTATAAACTCTGATTGCTTTTTCAACACTAGACTCCGCATTGAGCCGAAACTTTCACAGATTGGCTGCTGAATGTATATCTTGATTAAAAGAAAGTATGAAACATACCCATAAAAGCAGTTTTCCTGAACATTATCAATGTTGTATCTGTCATTTAATTATTTGGCAAAACAAATGCAAGTTGCTTCTACAAAATGAGTCTAAATGAGGAATGAAATTCCTGCAGTTTCCATTCGACTAATCATGAAGAAAAAAAATTCCTTGCTCTACAGATTTTTTTCTAGTAAATAAATTCAAAAAGACTATACTGATTAGTTAAATGTATCAATGGTAGTTTTCTTTCAGTCTTTGTATTATTCAATAGGAAAAAAATATATATATTTCTTTTTTGTCAAATACTTTACTAAGCAGTACTGAGAAATATTTTCTGGGACTCTAGTTGACTGTTTTACTTGTAATAACTGCTGCTTAATACTTGATTGATTGAATTACTTTCTTTTGAAATTTTGAAAGTTACTGAAAAAAAACATCACAGCTCTTGAAAAAATTTCCAAATTGAATGAATTTTTTTCATGGTAAAGTCTGCCAGAGCAAAGGAACATACTTTTGAACAAATTGAAGAACATGTTAAAATCTTGGACTTGACCTTTGTGACTTTGACTCAACTTCCCTCTATCCAAGAGCTTCATAAATTCAATTCAATTTTTCCATTGTCCAATGACAAAATTGATTTAACAAACTCCTTTCTAAAGTTTTTAATTCAAACAAATCTTTCAAATGTTTTACCTACATGAACAGCATTTTACTTGTTTCCAGTGTATCCTGTGTTTAAACCTGTACAATTTGTTTGATCATCAAAGCATAAGTTGTGGACTGAGACTCAGACACAACTATTTGTAGACTTTATATTCAGCGGTGTTTGAGATTGGACACTCAAGACTAAAAGTGTGCTGGCTGGAGCTGACCTATAGATCTAGGACTTGAACAAACTCCTTTCAAAAACTTTAATTCAATAAAATTTTGTATCTAAATAAAAACGTTCTGGACCAAGACTCAAACTAGTAAAAGTATGCTGGCTTGAGTAGACTAGAGACCTGAAATGTATCTTCATTTAACCATTAATAAAAGGTCCTACAGTCTTGTGAAATGTACATTGCATAGCTCGGATCATATGCTCAAAGGCTACAAACTCATTTTGTGAAAGCAACTCACATATCAATTTCTAAATTAAATTAAAACAATTAAAAGCACAATAATGTAAGCATGCATTCAAGATTTGGTTCAGGATTAATCTCTTCATTACAGAACAAAAAGGAAATATGAAGGAAATAGGCATCTGCCAAAATATGATCCATTTTGAACTTGGAAATCTTGGGAACTAATACTAAAAAAAGTGACAAATTTATGAGAGGAAAAATAGGTGAAGGGAAAAAATGGAAGGTAAAATAAAAAGAAGTTTCTTAAAAATGATGTATCGTATCTACGATAGATACACCAAGGTTTTTTGATAATTTTGAAATTTAAATTATTTGAAAATACAAGAAAAAAGTTACAGAATCTTAGTAGTTAGTAACAACCAAAAAAGGCAAATGTACCTGAAAAAAATTTCACTTAAGAAAACAAAATGGACTAGAAAAAATAAGGAATTTTCTTCAAAGAAAGTGCAGTTCCGAATAATAACTTTTAGGAAAAACCACTTGCCAAAAATGAGAATCAAAATGAGAGTGGCAAAATCTGTAATGGGAGGACAGAGATTTGAAATCCTGAACCACATCTTATTACAACAAATGGGATGGATCCACTAGTTAACTAAATGCAAACAAAACAACATTTTTGGATTTCATTTTTAAACTTTTGATGGCACAGCAATATTTATCCACTAGTCTATTCTTGTAAGATATACATGTATGCTCAGAGCAGTTACAAGATCTATGCTGTTCAAATAAATATGGTTCGAAACAACCTCTACCCCAGGAGAAAGGGGTGAGGCTTAGGTCAAACCAAAATATACAAAGGTCATTAACTTTAATTCTATTTGCTTCAAGGTAAAGGGGTTTGTGATATCCCCAGCCCAGGGGGAGAGGGCAGGGTAATGTCATATATAGGATACTGACCATGATCATTCACTCTCTGGTAACAGTGTATGAGTGTTCCCCTACACTGGGGGACATGGTATGGTCATAATGTAATTATTTGAAAATGTTGATCAATGTTGTTTCAAAGTAAAATGATTTGAATAATCCCTATTCCAGGGGAAAGGGGGAGGGTTATTTCAGACATCTATAGGATACTGCCCATGTACATGTACTTTCAATCTTAAGTAACACTGTTTGGGAATTCTCCCACACTGGAGGAATTGGTATGGCCATAACGTCACTCTTTGTAGATCAATATTGTTTACAAGATACTTGTTTGAAAGATCCTTTTTGATAAAGATATTGGTTGTAGGTTACTTTCTATGTGATGGTGTTTGAAACATCCCCACCCCAGGGGAAAGGGGTAGGGACATAACATAATTAGGAATATACATGTGAAAGGGGCATTTTGTGTAAATTTGCAATTCTATGAAAGGAGATGATGTGCCACAATTTGTAGGAAAAAAAACATTCCGTGTTTCTATCAGAAATCAAAACATTTTGAACTTTCATAATGATTTTAAAACATGGATCCATCCTTTTGAAGTAAAAAAGTGTTGTCAGAAATACTCAATGTTTATGAACTGCTTACAATGTTTATGAACTGCTTTTTCAGCAGTTTTGTTTTGACATTTTGGTAAAAAGCACATTTTGTTTTATGAAGATCTACTTTGAAGATCTACTTTGGTAAAACATCTGCAATGGTATAAAAAGAATTTGGTTTTGAATTTTACTAAGAGGTATTTCAAGTTGCCTGAAATTCATGTAAATACCAATTTTTCTCAGCTGTATTTTGGTTTTAAGATCGACGGCATTTAAACAATATTTCTGTGTAAAAGCAATGCAAGTCTTATTTGGAAAAACTCACAATTAGTGCTTATTTAATATTGAGTATTTCTGCAACATAAATGTTTTGTAAACAAAACAAGAAACCTTATTAAACTGTAAACACAACAAGAAATCATGTAAAACAAAAAATTGCTAAGTAAGACACCAACTGGAAGAGATCAGTTTGAGCTTGACTGTGTTTAGTTGGATACATCAGACTGACTTTTGATTCAAATCATCAGATGAATTGAAATGACTGTGATAAATGTTCCTGTTCTCTTAGTAAAAACAGGACTCAACTTTTGGTTAATTTTGTAATTTTTTATAAAATTTCTTTGAATTGGTTTAATGCTTTGAGTTTTCTATAGAATCGAGGTTGAAAATTTCTCAATAAAAAAGTTCATCCAACGTTTGGTGAATTATAATCTGGAACAAAATATAAATTCTTATAAAATTCTGAACATAAAAAGTTTCAGAAAATAAGAAATAGCTCATTTTATTTGTTTACTTTATGATGATAACTCCACTTGATATAAGACGGGCGACATCGTTTGAGGCAGTGACATCTCCAAGGTGATGGCAGTTGCTATGGCAATCAAAGACAGACGATTTCCTGTGCCACACTCTGTGATTTTAAACAAGCTCATCTGTAATACAATAAAGACAATAAATAAATTGCTTAGCTGTGAAAAAAAAAAACATTCCTGCCCCAAACAAATTAAATAAAATCCCAACTATCACGTACACGGGTGTAATTTCAAACACTCATTACTTTTATACAAACAACAATGAGCTGACTTCCCCATTAATAAGCTTGTTTTTATGCGTTGACAACCATTTGAGTTTTGGGTAGTTCTGACAAAAAGCAACCCATAACACACTGATTGAAACTGGGGGGAGGACTGCCACCAGAAACCACAGCTTATAAACAACTTATAACAAACAATCAACTCGGCAAATCTTCAGTGCTTAGAAACACGATACATTTGCAGTCGGCAAACCCATAGCTCTAGGTTTGCCGACTGAAAATTTATTCTGGACCAATCCTTGTTCTTGTACCTTTGATGCTAAGCATGGGCGATAACATGATAATATCGAATATCACGATACCTTTTTACGATATCAAGAACCTTTTTAAGTTATCGAGATATCGGCAAATCGCGATTAAAAAAATATATACGACTCAAAACAATTTAGGGAACACTGGAATAATCTCAGTTAAAGCAAGATCATTTATTTCAGATAAACACAATGTTTCACAGAATTGATGAGAAACAACTGCACAATGAAACAGATGATAAAGGATGCATGTAGTGATTACACATTTCATGACATGACTACTGAAAGAGAGAGGGGGTTGCAATTTTGTTGCATTGAGTAGGGTAATGCTGAAGACACAACAGAGACTATTTGTTATACAAACACAGTCCAGTGCTGAATACAACCACGTCCATCGGAATTCTACAACTGTTGCATCCTGTTGCATTTAGCATGGTTAGGGTTAATAGACAACAAGAAATTTGTTTTGATATTCAAAGGACTTACTCATTCTATGTTTGATTGGTTCTTGAATCTATTGTGTATCATCTTCAACTGACTAGGGTCCAGTGATCTTGGATCTGGCTCCGTTGGAGGGAAACTGGTTCAGACCATAACTCCGAGATGTCCAACCTGAATAATAATTAAACAAAGCGTTTCAAATATATACTGTATATCATGAACATAAAACAAATTATTCATATATTAGATGTTTTTCTCTGACTAGTAATCTCATTCAACACAATTGATAGCTCAGGTATAAAAGTTTCATAAAACTATTTAAAAGAGAAGGTTCAACATTAGTAATGTTGGCCAAACTGCTTCTGTGAGTATGCTTACTCTCTTTGAATCAAGATATACATTGAAGGGAAGGTACAAGATTGGTAATGTTGGCCAAACTGCTTCTATGAGTATGGTTACTTTCTTTGAATCGAGATATACATTGAAGGGAAGGTACAAGATTGGTAATGTTGGCCAACCTGCTTCTATGAGTATGCTTACTCTCTTTGAATCGAGATATACATTGAAGGGAAGGTACAACATTAGTAATGTTGGCCAAACTGCTTCTGTGAGTATGCTTACTCTCTTTGAATCGAGATATATACTGTACATTGAAGGGAAGGTACAACATTGGTGATGTTGGCCAAACTGCTTCTATGAGTATGCTTACTCTCTTTGAATCAAGATATACATTGAAGGGAAGGTACAACATTAGTAATGTTGGCCAAACTGCTTCTGTGAATATGCTTACTCTCTTTGAATCGAGATATACATTGAAGGGAAGGTACAAGATTGGTAATGTTGGCCAAACTGCTTCTATGAGTATGGTTACTCTCTTTGAATCAAGATGTACATTGAAGGGAAGGTACAACATTAGTAATGTTGGCCAAACTGCTTCTGTGAATATGCTTACTCTCTTTGAATCGAGATATACATTGAAGGGAAGGTACAAGATTGGTAATGTTGGCCAAACTGCTTCTATGAGTATGGTTACTTTCTTTGAATCGAGATATACATTGAAGGGAAGGTACAAGATTGGTAATGTTGGCCAACCTGCTTCTATGAGTATGCTTACTCTCTTTGAATCGAGATATACATTGAAGGGAAGGTACAACATTAGTAATGTTGGCCAAACTGCTTCTGTGAGTATGCTTACTCTCTTTGAATCGAGATATATACTGTACATTGAAGGGAAGGTACAACATTGGTGATGTTGGCCAAACTGCTTCTATGAGTATGCTTACTCTCTTTGAATCAAGATATACATTGAAGGGAAGGTACAACATTAGTAATGTTGGCCAAACTGCTTCTGTGAATATGCTTACTCTCTTTGAATCGAGATATACATTGAAGGGAAGGTACAAGATTGGTAATGTTGGCCAAACTGCTTCTATGAGTATGGTTACCTCTCTTTGAATCAAGATGTACATTGAAGGGAAGGTACAACATTGGTAATGTTGGCAAAACTGCTTCTATGAGTATGCTTTATTGAATCGAGATATACATTGAAGGGAAGGTACAGCATTGGTAATGTTGGCCAAACTGCTTCTGTGAGTATGCTTACTCTCTTTGAATCAAGATATACATTAATTTCAATTTCACAAAAGTGTTGTCCATTAAACTTTATTTACAATTATAGTTTATATATATATCTAAAATGAAAGCACATTATGCAGAATGATTTCTAGGGATGCTTAACACCATCACCAAGATTGTTTCTGGGGGCAATGAGAACATTATTTTGTGAAAATTACAATTAGTGTACACAGGTCTCATGAAAACGATCAGACCATACTGTTCGAAACGTTGAGTTGTAACCGCCAGTTCTTTTAAATTACTACTCAAAAGAGAATTTTTTCACAAGGTGTCACCGCAAACAGTCTTTACTTAAATCCTTGTCACCATGCAAAGCTAATGTACAAATTTTAACGTTTTAAAGGACTTACTCATTTTATCTGTGGTCGGTTCATGAATCAATACACATTGTGTTTCATCATCTGCTGACTGACTGACTCTTTCCTAGTCAAGTTGTGTTCTGAACAGGATGGCACAGAGCATGCAGTAGTCCCTAGTCTGGCTTCATTAGTAGAGACTGGTTCATATCAGGGGGCTAAACCACAGATGTTCAACCTGCAAAAAGAAAATTGAAGGTTTCAAGAATACAAAACATGAACTACAAATATATCATTCATCTTCCATCCTGTGCGTTTGATATCCACTGTCAGAGTTTAACATTAACAGTGGTCTGACTAAACAATATTATGGAAACAAAAATTTGCCACGGCATCTTTACTGAAGGTTAATGACCAGTTTTGGGAGTGGTCATAAGTGATAAGGACCGAGCTGAAGGCAAGGTCCTTATTGCCCTTGACCACGCACAAAACAGGTCATTATCCTGTGGTAAAGACCAAGCATCAAACTTTTATTCCCTTTCATAAATGCCCATAGTGATTTCATTTCATTTTCTAACTGTACAAAAATGTAATTTTTGTTGAATAAAGGCAAATAGAAATGGGCAAAGTCATGTTTTGGGGACACACGAAACACTTTCAATGAACATGAGTCAGCGTGATACAAAATCTCTGACTACATGTAGTTCAAATCCACGTTGTGCGTCAGCTAAATAGAACAGCTGGCGAACAGCTGACACATAATGCGCTGCTCTTATTTTGATAAGCCATTTCTTTACCATCAGTTAAAATACCATCACATGATTACGTTTTGTCCAATCGGATTGTTTATCTCTTTTGGGCATTTATGAATATATAATATCTTTATGAGAATGAAACCAAAGTTTTATCAAAAAGTGCACTGTAGTTTATAAGCCTGCAGAGAAGAAGAAGAAATGTTCAGTTTTATTGCGAGTGGAAAACATGACAGGACTGAACACTTAATCTACATGTAAGCTTGGAACAGAGTAGGATTCAAAACTGGGTCCACAGAGGTGAAAGGTAATCAAGTACCATTACTCCAACCTGATGCCTCATTGCAATATAATAAAACTATTGTGCAAAACTCACAATGTACTCATTCCAAACATTACCCCTGCATTAACCCCAACCCCCTACGTACATGTATTCTGGCTAGGAACCTTCCTGAATCCATCAGTGCACTTTTGGAAACATGCCCTTATCTTCAAAATGCACCATGCATTTTCGTTGATCTTTCATATTCAGCACGAATTATTTCTTGCCAGGTAGTAATTTTGCCCCATTTGAAGAGGTGAAAGTACCAGTTTCCAACAGTGCTGAATTTTTCCCCAAAAATGTCCCTTGCAGGATTTTGCAGGATTTGGGGTGGTTAGGGTCAAGGATGTGCCAGGTATCCGGGTTAACAACTTTTTAAAATTCTGACTGAGGATCATTTAGGCCACACAAATGGAAAACTGGTATAAAGGCTTTAGAAATAACACTTGCCAACAACCCTTTATAGACTTGTTTGATGTATCTAGTTTGTTTTGAGTTGACTACCGTCATGTAAGTATCATGAGTTGGGACACAAGAATCATTTTTGTATGTGTGTAGGAAATGGGATAATACTAAGGCGGGAATTTATTGTGACTCAAATAAAATGAGAGAAACTTGTGTTCATATTGGTTATTTTATACATTCAGGAGTATTTACGTGTTTTATAAAAAAATTGTTTACGGATACCCGGGTACCTGGCTATCCAAAGATTTCCAATTTTGAGTATCCGGTTCCTGAAATAACCGAAAATGCACAGCCTTACCTAGCATCCATGTTTCAGTATTGATGAATACTGGCTGGGTGGGTGGGTGGCTGGGTGGCTGGGTGGGTGGGTGGGTGTGGCTGGCTGGCTGGCTGGCTGGCTGGCTGGCTGGCTGGCTGGCTGGCTGGCTGGTTGGTTGGTTGGTTGGTTGGTTGGCTGGCTGGCTGGCTGGCTGGCTGGCTGGCTAGTTGGCTGGCTGACATGCTGGCTGGCTGATGTCCTGGCCGATGCCCTGACTGGCTGATGTCAAGTTATTGCTGATGTCAAGTTATTGCTGATGTCAAGGGCCCAATATCAGTTGGCTCAACGTCTATCCAAATGGCTGGCTCGCTGGTTGACTATCAACTATTAGTCTTACTGGCTAGCAGTCTGTCTGGATGTTTCATTCTCCGTCTTGTGGTTTGACAGATGGCCTCAGTACATTGTGACTCACTGTAAGGAAACAAACACAGAGATTCATAGGTTAATCATTCATATGTTTCTGTTCAAATGTCACAATGGTGAAAATAAGTCGAACAATTTCTAAACCAGCTATGCCATGCCGTATTCTAGGATGGTCAAAATAGTCAAATGAGCACTGGTGAGGTATTCATACATACAAACATACAAACATCAATAATCGCAGCATATGAAATATTTTAGATGATACATGTACATGTACGTATTATGTACTCATTGTATGCTTCGCAAAAATAGTGTGTGCTGCATCCACGTCGCATAATTATGACAGTACATTGAGCTTCAACAACAACACGTATTTCAATGCACAATTAAATAGCTCAACATGTCATGATTATCGGTGAACAGCATATTAACATGGCAAGCTGATAAGAAAGTTTGCTGAAAATCAAATAATTTAACATTTCCTGTAAACAAGTATACATTTCACAGTTGGAATATTTCCTTTACTGTAGCTATTACTTTATAGAGTTTTAGTTCCAATGGTCCAGCAAAGTCAACATTACAATGCAGTTGATAACTACTTAAGCCCGCTTGCCCACACACAACCTCAATCCTCCAATATCCTTCAGTAGTAAAACAGTTAAAAACTCAAAGTACCTGAATCCTTCTAAATCCTCCAGTTTTTATTTCTTGTGGCCACTGCCTGATGTCTCCAAAATCCTCCAGTGACAGGTTTAGATAATGGAATTTTTGATTGTGGTGCTGGTGTAAGAAAATATTTTTACTTGATTTTTATGTTTTGTTTGTTTTGTTTATTTATTTATTTTATTTTATTTTCATTTATTTACACGTATTTATTATTTTTTGGAGGGGGCTCAGTCAACCGATATTGTCAAAGATGGAGCTGAAAACTGATGAGTTATCAGCACCTTTTGTTTGCCAAACATCCTGTTGTCATCATCGCAATCTTTTTTTTCTTCGTTTTATTGATTTTGGTTTTTTTTTCTTTTTAATTTTTTTTTTATTTGTTAGCTTTTTCTTTGGTTGAACGATTTTCCCCTCGCTTTTATCTACTCTCTCTGCTTCTCTCCTCTGTCTACTCTTTCTCTGTCTCCTTCTCTTTCTCTGTTTCCATCTCTTTCTCTGTCTCCTTCTCTTTGTCTGTCTGCTTCTTCTCCTTCCTCCGCTTCTTCTCCTTCCTCCGCTTCTTCTCCATCTCCCTCTGCTTCTTTTTCTTCTGCTTCTTTTGGGGCTGTTTGAGGACTGACAGTGTAGTGGTTTCCGCTGTTGAGGTGTCGATCGCTGGTTGTGTCCTGTCTCCTTACAAATTCATGGAACTTCATAAAGCAAGGTCCAGGACACAGGTTGACCATACAGACCTGGCATCCGTTCCTGGTCGTTTTTATGCGGCCTGATTTAGTCATACCCGCATGGTGTAGGCACCATTTGCACTGCTTCGGGTAAAGACCTGGCATCTTTGTGGGGATGTGACTGGTGGTGTTGTGGCTGGGAATGGTTGCGGATGGTTTGTACTGTGGATAGGTGGAGCTGCCGACGTATCCGTCAATTAACTCCGTGCCTAAAGACAACAAAAACTGACTGCACATGTAGGTGAGTGTCTTTGATGATGATGCTTCTCCAACTTCCTCTGCTTCTTCTCCTTCCGCTGCTTCTTTTGGGGCCATTTGAGGAGTGGTGTGGTTGTTTGTGCTGTTGAGGTGTTGATCGCTGGTTGTGTCCTGTCTCCTTGCGGCTTCATGGAACTTAATAAAACATGTTCCAGGGCACAGGTTGATCATACAGACCTGACATCCATGCCTTGTAGTTTTTATGCGGCCTGATTTAGTGATACCCTCGTGATGTAGACACCATTTGCATCGTTTCGGGTAAAAACCTGGCATCTTTGTGGAGGAGTGACCGATGATGTTGTGGCTGGGAATGGATGTGGACGATTTGTTTTGTGGATAGGTGAAGCTGCCGACGTATCCATTGATCAACTCTGTGCCTAAAGACAACACAAACTGGCTGTGGGTGAGCGTCTTTGACGATGGGACATCGCTGACATCGCTGTCCACAGTTGGAGCGGCATCGCAGTGGTGTTGCCTGTATGCAATGTATGCGTTGACTCGAGCAACGTCCAACAAGAAATACAAAACCTTTTTCCACCACAACTGTCCTTTCCTGGAGCAGGTATGATAGGCACGGAGTTGATCACCCCTGTCCACGCCGCCCATGAACTTCATATAATCACATGCCTGTGGAGGGGCAGGAATGACTTGTGATAATCGGCGGCCGCTGTCATCGCCGGGAATTTTTCTTGTTACGTTGTGCACGTACGGATCCCTCCAACCTCGATGGGCGGTAGACAACGACAGCATTACCCGCCTGTCTTTCCACGCAGTGACAACAATCTGGCCATTTTGTTGGCTATAAAATGTTCCTCGTTGTACTCTGTTCATATCGTTCAAAACGCGAGGGAGATCACAAGGGAGATCTCTACTGGTGCTTTTCACGGCGCCTGTCAGATAGGTGTTATTTGCGAGCAACTTCGTGGCAAGTCTCACTGATGTGTACAGCTTGCCTGTATATATGTTATGATAGCATCCCAGATGGTGTTTTGCCACTTTTGTTGAAATTGTTGTCATTTTCGTGGGTTTCTTGCTCCAGGGATGTATGATGAAGTTAAGTACAGCTCCGGTGGTTGATTCGGCCAGAACATATATCTTAAACCCAGCCCGCATGGGTTTAAGGGGCATGAAGAATTTCTTCAAACTGGATTTGAAGCCCCTATATTCTATCATTGCCTCATCAATGGTAAGTTCTCTGAGGGCGTTGTAACGATGAAGGCAGCGCCGTCTCACTTTTTCCCACACAGGTTCAAGTGGATAAAGGGGATGTTTCATTTTGAAGGTGTACTGATGGGACATGTCGCTGATGAAAGCAGGGTCCTTGTTAGGATCATTGCAAGTCAGGTAAGTGTTCAGGACGTCAAACCGGTTTCGGGTCATTGTAGATGCTATCATGCCATTTCGAAGTGCTGGATGGGTTGACCAGTAGTTTCTGTAGTTGGCCATCTTGTTCAACCCCATGAGAATATGTATACCAAACCAGGCCCTGACCTCGTTGATTGTGGTCATCTTTACACTGGCCTCCCTCAATTTTATGTTGGTCCAATTGACAATGGAGAGCATGAGGGACATCGGGAAAAAATGAAAGAAATATTCGAGGGCAGAGTCAGATTGGCTAAAGGTAGGGCCAGACGGTTTCTTTCCATTGAAGGGTCTCACCAACACATCTTGCAAAGACCATGTCCAGCCAAGTTCATCTGGGGGAAAGTTTGGCTGATACGCAGACAGAGGGTCTGGGTCGTTATCGGATTCTGGATCCAGGAGTCTCTTTCTTCTCTTCTCTATTTCCTTGGGAGTCAGTGGTGATATTTTTCTTTTTCGTGTTGGTGTTGGCTCGGCAATATCACTGTCATCATCATCATCATCATCATCTTCCTCCTCCTCGTCTTCCTCATCATCATCCTCATCATCAGCATCATCTCCATCCTCCTCATCATCACCATCAACATCCTCATCTTCCTCATCAACATCATCAACATCCTCATCTTCCTCATCAACATCACCACCATCGCTGTCACTGCCCTCAGTCCCACTACTCTCCACTGATGGCTCTGTCTCTTCTGATGGCGAACTGCATATTGGCTCCGTTTCCATCATCTCCGCTACTACTCTGCTGACAAAGTCTTCTTCATCACTATCCGAGCTACTGGCTAATGCTCTGTACTCCTTTCCCATTCTAATTCCAGAATCCTTGGCACTCAGTCGAACTGCCTGTCGGATCTCTTCTTCTTTAGCCCTAACCAGACGGCACTTGAAGGCAGCATCACTGGTCTTACTCAGGGGTGTTTTCCCCTTGCTTTCCCTTGAATCCTGGCCATCATTTCCATCCTCTATCTCCTTTTTGACTGATATTATTTCTTGAGTTTTCCCCATCATTTTTGGTTTGAATACAGCTGACTCTTCTGTAGACATCATCGTGGAGTGCTGTACATGTATTGTACATGTAGTTTCCTCACCTCATGTGAAGCCAGTGACTTCACAGGCTAGTCAACATTAGACTGGGGATGAGTAGCAATCTCCACTCATATTTATAGCAGAAAGTTACTATGATATTACACAATTAAGAATTATTATTGAAATCACCTGACCTTTCCCTGCTCTTGGTATTCATTCACATGTGTAATTTATTTTAATTTAGCTTTATAATTATATAACTGTTTTTATACCTTTTATAAAACTACCCTCCAAATAAATGGAAGTGGCTGCATAGTAAACAACTGAGTATTCAGTCTGGCAAGCACAATGACCAATACCGTTTGGTATGCAGACTATACACATACATGTATGCACACATGTGTTTCTAATCTGTGATCATGTACATTGTACATGGCCCAGGGCAGGGACCCTCTCTGCATGCATAATCAGTTTGCCCTAAATCCTTCTAAATCCTTCACCACCGCCATTTCCTGCTGACCTCATCCTTCAAAATCCTTCAGCCGTGCAAACAGGATATTGGAGGATTTGGGAAGGTTAGGGGGTAAAATGTTAATGCATTGTAACATGTATGCATGCAAGGTGCAAGAAAATGTTAGTTTTCATGTATGTATACATGTATGTGTAGAGGAGAGTAGCTATTTAATTAAACATCCCTGAAGAAGAAAATAAAATTTAAACTCGAGCGTTTAGTTTAGACATCCATTATACATGTAATTGATTTTATACAGTGAAATGCATTTTCCTTTCCCTCCATTTCTGACTTTGTGTTCTAGAGTACATGTAGATTCAAGAGAAATGTGTTTCGCAAGTCACACACATGTGTTAACATCAGTGTTACAATGATACATGGAAAAGCTTGACACTACATGTACATGTAGATGACTTAAATTGCTTCTGCAATATCATTGCAAATTGTAACAAATATTAAGCCCCTGTTCTTCTGTTGACAGGCCTTGAAGTAGGGGGTGGACGATATCATGATAATATCGTAACGATACGCTATTCAAAAAAATTCGGCTAAATCGGTTATGGTTTTGAAGATATTGAAATATCACCATATTGACAATATTCCAAAATTATCGCCGATATTTCAAAAACATAGCCAATATCACATTGATATCACTCTTTTTAGTTAAAATATTGCCGCCAGAGTGATAAATTATCTCCAAATTTCATAATAATAATAATAATAATGTGTGGATTTATATAGCGCACGTATCCACCAACTAAGTGGTGCTCAAGGCGCATTATATTATTATCCCTGCTCATAAGGCTCATAAATCATTCCTGAAACCATCTCAGCTCCCTGGGGAGTATACAGCTCAATTGCTGCCATTTCTAGCGCATAGAGAGCAAACCAACTCTGCCTTCACAGGTACCCATTTAACCCCTGGGTGGAGAGAAGCAATTATGATTAGGTGTATTGCTCAAGGACACAAGTGTCACGGCCGTGATTCGAACCCACATTCATGTCAATATACGGTAATATCAACAAAGTTACGGTACCGTGAAGACCTAAAAACAGTTCGAAATCGCGACGCGGTGCCACTCAGGTTCCCAGGACCGTACCATTATGAAAATGCCATCATTTTGAAATGGGCAAACATGGGGTACATTATGAGCGGGTCAATCAAAAGTCAGCCGAGAAATTCAGACACATCACCAACAAGTAAATTTTAACATCATATTTCTTAACAAAAGAAGGCATTTATAAACCACAGGTTCTTTTTTATGAAATGTTTGTCGCACCGAGCGGCAAAAATCTAAGGACTCGGCTCGTTTTGGAGCAATTCAATTGTGAATTTTTGATAATTTTCAGAACTGTTTATTATCTACGCAACTTCCATACTATGTACAACTTGCATAGTAAAAATACATGTAGCTCATATATTTCGGTGTCCAATGTAGTTAATTGTTTAAAACATCCACGTACTGAGACGATAATATTGTATATCGGCCATATCATGGCCGTCGATAATCGACTATCAAAAAAATTCAATATCGTCACAAATTAGTTCAAACATGGAGGAAGGAAAATTCCTTCCTCCATGGAAGGAAAATTCCTTCCTCCATGGTTAAAATTAGGGCTGTGTGTTTTCGGTTATTTTGGGAACCAGATACCCGAAATTTGAAATCTTCGGATACCCGGGTACCCGGATACCCGGGTACCCGGATACCCGTAAATAATTTTGTAAACACACATGAATACTCCTGAATGTATAAAATAACCAATACAAACACAAGTTTCTAACAAAAGCTGTCAAGTCTATGAAAGGCTGTTGGCAAATGTTTCTTCTAAAGCCTTCATCTAAGTTTTCTTCATTTTGTTAGCAAAACAAAATCAGAGACCTTTATTTTGTGTGGCTTAAAATCTTCAGTCGGAATTTTCAAAAGTCGTTTACGGGTAATTGGAACCGAAAAATGGAACTGAAAAATGGAACTGGGTAATGACAATTTCGGTCGGGTATCCAGGGATCTGGATACCCGGCACAGCCTTAGTTAAAATGGCACCATCAGTTTTTCTGCCATGTTACATGGGATCATGGATACATGAATGGATGCCATACACCTGTATGTACAGTACAATTTGTATACAAATTCAAATTTTACGTATAAAACTCTAGATTTTGCTGGCCATCGAGTTTTCTTTTAAATACATTAGTAGCCTACTGTAAATGATGACCTATAAACCCTATATGGGACAACGTGTATTTTCCGAAACTGGTATTTGTTATGCTCCTTTATTAATATGCATGTGTGTAGTTTTGGCCAAAATTAATTACTGTATAAGCCTACCATATTTAACCATCAGGAAGTCATTCAGACAACTAATGCATGTTGAAAAGTGGTTCATCGATGATAACTTATTTTCTTTTAAAGCAAAAATTGGGATTGGATGACTGTTTTCCTTCCTCCATGATCTAATCATCATGCTTGTACCATGGAGGAAGGAAAATCTATTTTCCTTCCTCCATGCTTGTACATTGTACATGTACACATACATTGTAAATGTACAGTGTATACTTTGCATTCAGTAACATAATATGATAGTTGCTAATAACATTTCAAAAATATCAACAAAAGCTTTACTAATGAAACTTGCATGTAAAACCTTTCTTCAGAAAAATCTAATATTGGGAATTGTAATAACTTGTAAAAACTAAAAAAGCAAGGCAAAAATTGGTTTTCCCTCATTATTTTGAGAACAGAGAAATTCAAGTAAACCCCTAAGTCCCTAAGCCCACTTGCCCATGCCACACCATGAAGAAAAGGAAACCCCCAATATCCTTCAGTAGTAAAGCAAGCACAATGACCACTTCCATTGTATGTAGAATGCATGCATGCATGTGTTTCTTATCTGTGATACATACATGGCAAGGGACCCTCCCTGCATGCACAGTGCCCTCTAGGATTATATAAATACTCTCTGTAAAAACATATTCTTTTATCTACATGACTACAAAGTAAAATTATGACACATAGTCCATGAGCCAGCCGACTTGTTGGTCCTAAATTGAGGGACTAATTCTAAAATGCCTTTTATAGTCACAAATATACAGTTGTAATTCACCAAACAATATGATAGCTTATAGTGTTAGAATTCTGACTATTTTTACCATAAAATGTGGAAGTTCTTAGTTTCCTTGTTATCACATGGAGTGACAAAATTAGTTCCCTGTCAACAATGAACAGCCATTGTATCAAACACATGTCACATGTTTACACTGAACTGTGTGATGTGTGGTGTGATAGCAACAAACCATCGATGTCACTGTGTCTGGAAATCATAGTTTTAACCAAGAATTTCAGTCAGGGTTTGTTATATTTATATACTGGGCATCGAAAGAAACTTATCAAATCTTTGGAAGGACACTCATTAAAATCCTCCACGGAAAAATTAACAATATTTGAACACGGGTAAACTTCAGTATAATCTTTACTAAATTACATGTCAATAAACAAGATTACTGAACCTGTGTACCTGTGTTCAAATATTTTTCATTTTTCCTGTGGAGGATTTTAATGAGTGTCCTTCCAAAGATTTGATAAGTTTCTTTCGATGCTCAGTTTAGTTTCACAAGTGTCACCTGTATAAGACTAGAGGGAGTTATAAGGTCAGTTCAAGGCCTCCATGTGCAGCAGGGTTTTAAAGGTACCGGTATACATGTACTTGTAACAAGACATTTGTATTTTAACCAGTTCGCGTCGGAGGCCGTGTATACACGCACATTTTTTTTGGACAGCGGATCGGAGAGCGTCTAAACACGCCACAGGATTCTCGGGAATATTTGTATAGATTCCCAGTCGACGTGGCAACGAGCCATAAGCATACTATTATTATTATTAATCATTTCTGGTAATGAAACCAAGGGATGCCTCAGAAAAGCGCACTTAAGCACTGTAAGCTCGAAAGCCTGAGGAAACCTGTAAACAAGGGCGCTTGCAATGTGAACCAGAAACACCGGGGTAACCCCTTACACTTCCACGATAAGTGTTCTGGGTTCTTTTACGTGCATTACTTAATCTAGTACACGGGACCTACGGCTTAACGTCCCATCCGAAGGACGAAGCAATTATGGTTAAGTATCTTGCTCAAGGAAGTGTCACGACCGGGGCTCGAACCCACACCCTGCTGCTGGCAACACCAGAACTTGAGTTCGGTACGCTAGACCGCTCGGCCACGCTCTGGTGAGCACCATTGTTCGTGTTTGTGCGGTAAAAATAAACCCACCACGGGGGTTCGGAAAAACTTTTTTATTCCCGGTGCGAACTGGTTAAGGATAGTTCTGACAGTTTGGTCTGACAGGTTTTTTTTTCAGTGAATGAAACTGAGCAGCGTAGGCCTATGTGTATTATTTTATTAGTCTGCATCTGGATCTGGTCACTGCTGTTACTAAAAAAGGCCCCAAATGCATATATGCAGTGTTCATGTATCCCATGAGATAGCTGGACTGGTTCAACATTGTTGCATTGTCCTGCTTCAGAAAGTTTGATTGGTGAAGAAATTGATAGGCTGAGCAATTACAGATTTCATATCTTTCCAGTGGCATTTAAATTTTAAGAGTTAAAAATTCATTTCTGAATTATACCTTTTTTGGCTTTGGTGGAGGGGGGTTAATCTTGAATACAAAATATATTTTGTATACCTTTTTTAAATAAAATGGTATAATTTGGAGAAGCTCTCAAAACTTTTAATCAAAAGACCAATAAAATGGAAGGTGGTTACAATTTTTACAATTTTAAGTTCTTTAAAACTTTGAAATGTGTACAAATGCTGTTAACATTTTGTCAATTTCTGTTTTAACCATGATATTAATGTTTAATTTTCTCAATAACCACTACTGACAAAGTAAACATCAATGAACTAAGTAGTCATTCGTTTCTTCTTTAACCCTAACCACCCCAAATCCATCAAAATCTTCCAAGGGGCACTTTTTTGGAAAAATTCAGCACTGTTGGAAACTGGTACTTTCAGCTCTTCAAATGGGGCAAAATTACTACCTGGCAAGAAGTACAGGCCATAAGTGCAGAATATGAAAAATCTACGAAAATGCATGGTGCATTTTGAAGATAAGGGCATGTTTCCAAAAGTGCACTGATGGATTTTGGAGGATTCATGAAGGTTCCTAGCCAGAATACCTTGGGGGTTAGAGTTAAGGAATATGTCAATGCATTCATATGTTTTGGTTTCCACAGACAACAGCTCGCTGACATTATAAAATCACAGTTGTTCATGAAAAAAAAATTGAGGTCAACCCTTTCATTACCATTGGTGACTTTAATCCACAACACACATACCCCCTGTTGCTTACCATTGGTGACGTTAGTTGACCAAGGTCATCACACACACAGCACTTAATTGGGAGTATCATGACCAGCTTTTAAAACAGTTGTATTTTTCCCCTTCTTTGCAGTCCATACACATGCTATGGTTGGAAAGACTGATTCCCTATCTCTCTAATGGTATAACCCAACCTACATGTTGCTATTATAGAAATCAGACATAATACAAGTCAATCCTTTCAATAGCCATTTGTGCTATGGAACGCCATACACTTATGTACAAAATGCTCTCTGTGTTTGCGAAACAAAGTCAGGGGAAGTAAAATAAATAACCCGATCATTTTATATGCAATGCCAATGATTTTGGTATCATATGAAAGGGAATTTCGTGAGCAACAATCATTTCATTGAATATATCTTTCTCCAACAAATTCTTCATGATGAAAAACGAGTTTAGAAAAAAGGGCCTATAAATGGATGCATACTGTTGTGCAATAATGTGTGAATTTATGCATGACTGGGCAGGGAATTCAGTAACCATTAGGACATCCTGTTGAAACAAATCAGTAATGAAAGGGTAAATAATTTTATCAGTGGTTAAACAACTTTTTTCCACTTTCACAAGCACTAACCAGTAAATCATACAATTTCACTATGATTTTTTTTTTTGTGACAAGCATGACTTACAGGTAGATAAGTTTCTGCAATCAGTTATAATATAGGCCATAGTTTTGTAAATTTTCTGAGAAATTCTAAGCCAAAGTAAGTGCGTCATTTCATGAGTGCGGCGGATTACGTACATGTTATACATGACAATACTTTTGATTCTAGCAGGTTGAGTGCCATTTAGCCTGTGTACAAATTTGCAGCAAAATATCTTCACCACATTTTGAGATATAGAACTCTGAAAATGCCCAAAAATCACCAACGCAACTTGGAGGGAGAAAAAGGGGGCGTGGCTATATTTTTCAGGGGCCCATTACAGTCTACAGAAACCACTTGGAGTTGGAGTTTGTTGAGTGTAGTATTATACGGTTAACCATAGTAAATGCTCCTGTGATATAATCTGATATTCAAATCAACAATATACCTGGATATTTTTTATGTTAACCCTCCTACATAAACTCACAGGGTGACAGTTTTTTAAGGGGGAGAAATGCAGTTTACAGGCAACTTGGTAAGAACAGATGTGTAATACTTGAAGTGAGCCCTCTGTTGTTGGGATTTGGTTAATCATGTGTTGACTAATAAGTGTTCTATAATAAATGGAAGCCATCTAAAGTTGTATCTCGTGTCAGTGACTTTGAACCCCTAAAATATTATGGGAGCAAAAATTTGTTGTGTTTTCATTACTCCCATAGAGGTATGTTGAAGAAAAAAAATCAGCATCACTGACAAATTTTCAAAGATTTAGATGATTTATTGACATGGAATGACCCAGCAAACTTTAAACAAAGATTATAATCATTCAAATTATGTTATCAAAAAAATATTTGCTAAACTTATGCGTGCACAATTTTTTTTTCTGCAGTGAAGAATTGCCACGGTGACAAACCATATGCATAATATTCGAAACTGAAATTTGGACTTTATTTTCCTTAAGACAAAAATCCTTCACAACAGTTAATTACTAGTGTAATACTAGAATTTGATGTATTACTTGAGCTGGCCGTTGATTTGTAGAAGAGATGAACAAGGAGACAGGCCAAGACGATCTTTTGGGCTTATATCAGAACTATAATTATTTATTTATCCGTGGCTGTTACAAAGATATTCTTAATCTTAGTCTCAAAACTGACTGTAGGGTCACAAAGTTATTGGACTAGCAGTACAGTAGAGAGAGAGAGAGAGAGAGAGAGAGAGAGAGAGAGAGAGAGAGAGAGAGAGAGAGAGAGAGAGAGAGAGAGAGAGAGAGAGAGAGAGAGAGTATAGAGCTAGACAAAGGACATCAGTATATCGTCCATGTACATAATTCGCCGCACTCGTGAAATGACGCACTTACCTTTGGCTTAGCATTTCTCGGAAAACTTACAAAACTATGGCGTATTAATGGTTGCATAAACTTATCTAAGTCATACTTGTTACAAAAATAAAAATCACAGTGAAATTGTATGATTTACTGGAAAGTTAGTGCTTGTGAAAGTGGAAAAAGTTGTTTAACCACTGATTTTACTAGATATACAAATAGTAAGAGATTTACATGACCTCAATTTTTTTTTCACGAACTTCTGTGATTTTATTTTTCTGTGCCGTCCACGAGCTATTGTCTGTGGAAACCAAAAGATATTAATGCTTTGCATTTGCAATTATTTTTTAAAGAAATACTGATCCTCAAAATGGACACATTCCTTATAGAAGAAGCGAACGAAGACTACTTAATTCGTTGGTGTTTACTTCGTCGGTAGTGGAAAATTATTGAGAAAATGAAACATTAATATCATGGTTATGAAAAGAAACATTTTATTTGACAAAATGTTAACAGAATTTTTACACATTTCAAAGTTTTTAAAGTACTTTTTGCAAAAATTTTAACCACCTTCCATTTTATTGGTCTTTCAAGAATATTGATTAAAAGTTTTGAGAGCTTCTCCAAATTATACCATTTTATTTTAAAAATCGAAAACAATATTTTTATTTTCAAGATTAAAAACAATTTTACAACCATCTGGAATAAGATGAAACATGATTCAACTGTTTTTCTTCTTGGGTACATTTTCTGTGCCCCCATCAACTTTAACAGTTTGGGGGTGAGTCATTATACCAACATCAATTTTTTGATGACCACAATTCTGTGTGTCTCAAAAAACGGCGCTCAAGACGTCCACACATATGATCATGCATTGAAATTCAGCATTTTACAAGAGAATCCTTCACTGAAACAAACTGAAACACCAAACTGCTAATTTCATTTGTAAGTTACTGTCCAGTTTATTATATAACCTTAGGTGCGCCATTTAGGGTAAATTGAGGATATATTTGATAGATCACTGATATTACTAGATAAAGCTATAAATAATATTGATTGACATAATGGTGGAATTGTTTATTACAAGTAAGCGGGTTGTTGTGTATGTGAATAATTGAACGTAGTATGAGTGATAATTGAGCTTAGGCAATTGTTTATAAATTAACAGGATGTCTAGCTTACATTAGTATATGTAGTACATCAATATGTAGAAATGCCTTGTTCTCAATTAATTTTGATACAAAACCAAAATTAGTAAACAAAATAATACAAAAAGTAAATAATGCAGAATACAACCGCCACTTTTCTGTCCAACTATGACAACATATCACAGATTTTCCTATAAAAGATGATAGAGGACACATTTAAGAAGAGAAAAGTGCAGTCAAGTGAGGATAAGAAACTATATTTTGGGAGATTTTGAGCAATGAATGTATGCACAGTGCTGTGCTGTGCTGTGCTGTGCTGTGCTCCCCCCCCCCCCCCACCCCCATCCCCCTGCCCCCTGGAAATACTCACCTCTCTCTCCGGATGGACTCGCCATTTTTTCACCTATTTCCTTCGGAACACAGCACACAGAGATAATTCCTTTTCACTCCATTTGATGGTTCATATGTACAGCTATATGTCCCTCGAGGCTGGGGCGAAATTTTGGCTCCAATCGTTCAATTTCATCGTTGTTTTGACAAGGGTATTCCATGACATTTCGTATACACACGTGCTTAAAACGTAAACTCTCGAAATATCTCGCGTGAAATCACTGGTCGTGGTAAAAGTGTGACAATTTAGAAAACTTACCATAACACTGTGTCCGCATTCATTGTATTGAAATAGTTTCTTGTATTTTGTCTATTGTGGGCGAGGCAGAACGAGATACCATAGAGCAAGGAACAGCTGTATCAAATTGTTTAGTTTTGTGAAATGTTTCTCTTAAATAGATCTGGGATAAAAGTGACACATTTTCAAATGTAAACCCCTCTCGTATTCTGCCTATTTTATGGGCGGGGCCACAATGTTTTAAAAAAAAGGGGAAAAGTGGACGACACTTGCTGACACCCGCCCATAAAACACGTAGAATTATAGATCGATCTTCATCTGGTCATGACTTGTATGCCATTATCTATTTTAAAAATAACATGAAGACGATCACAGCATATTGATCGAAACGTCGAGTTGTAACCTCCAGTTCTTTTCAGAACTAATCACTACTCAATAGAGAATTTAATTTCACATCATGTCACCGCCCAATTCGTCTTACTTTTCCTCTTCACCATGCAAAGCTACAAGTTTTAACATGATACAAAATCATATCTCATGACACCAGAATGCTCATTTTGGTTTTATACACCCACTTTTCAAAAATGTAGCCCCGCCCCAAAAAATAGGTGAGAACCAATTAAGATGGGTCCATAACCTAAAATGATATTTGGCCCATTCTGATTTAATGCTTTACTAATAATTTTGTCCCCAATTTGGTCCTACTCGTATGGTGTGCAAGTAACTTGGGACCAGGGTATTGATTGAGGGCGCACTACAACAAAGTTTGAGGAGACACACAATTATTATTTATGAAAAGTAATTTATTTATTAATAATCCAGCTACATTAATAAAAGCCAACCCTTTTTGACAACATGCTTTAAAGGGACACTGTCGTCACGATCAGAGCAGACTTTCAACAGGGCATGGAATCGGTGTCCTAGTTTAAGATGAACACACAGTGACTGAAAATTACTGGCTCATTTATGCAGCAGCAACGGTAATATGACCTTATCATGTGGGGTATTATTTTCAGTCACTGAGTTAATCTAAAACTAGCACTCTGATTCCATGCCCTGTTGATCGTGACGATATTGTCCCTTTAAGACCTTAAACAATGTGGATTTGAATAAATGACGAAAAGGGCAAAAATAAACAAATGATGCTGTCAATAACTTAGATTTGCAGAAAATATTCACAGAATATTGAACACAGTCCTATATATTAAACATGGAAAGCTTTAAGTATTTTAGCTTTTGTTTCAATTTGATCATTACAGATCCTAGAAATAAATAATTCAAAATGTGAAATCAAAGTAAATTTTTTATTCGTTTTATTCATACCACTCAATATCTGCGATAATCTGCGTGGACCTTTGGAGAAGATTCGAGATAAAACTCCTTTTTATCATGGTGCAGACATTTTGTTTTTCTAGATCTTCCATTCAAATCAATGTAACCAAACCGAGGCTGGAAGGAAACATAGTCTGGCACCTTTTTATGAAATAAGAATTAGAACTATCATTATCAATGTGTGTGCAGGGAATCAGACAAAGATGGCCGCCGTGTGATAAAGGTCTATGGTCTAATGTCACCAGACTTTGATCTAATCCCAAACAATTAATTATTGCCATTTAATTATTCATGAATAATTTTTATTTTGATATTGTTCCAAATAAGCCTTCAGACACTTGACCTAATTAATTATATCAAATATAGGACGGCCAATATAGTACACATATAATAATCTTTTCTCCAAATATAACAGTTCAAAGTCTAATTGGCCGTACCTGATATCTTCACAGTCAAATTAGTGTCTGGGAAATTTCCGAACTAGACGGCTGATTTATATGTAATTAAGGCCCCCCCAAAAAAGTCTCCGGTTTCTGGTCTCCGCGCGCGTCGCCTCAGACCCGCGCGTCGGCATTTTAAATTTTCTTTTTTTCCCTTATTTTTTGCTATGAAACTATGTCCAATTGCAGCCAAAATTGCTGGATCGATTGGAATTCTGCCGTGCTGTGTTTTAAACGACTTTTTCACATAGGGGTGTGAACGTTTCCCCGATTTGTGAGTCCTCTCTTAGCCACCATACTTTGTATATGGGAATTGGTCGTCGCGTATAGTGTATATCAGGAATTAGTCGTCGCGTATACAGTGTATATCAGGGAAAAAGCGCGTCAACGCACCGATTTTGAAGCCGACCGATGACTAGAAACTGGATACTTGTTTGGCCTACGTAAATTATTCAATTTGGCCGATCACACTTTGCACAAGGGCGAATCCAGGAGGGACAAATAGAACTATGTCTCCCACCACAAGAAAACAAAATAAAAATTTACAAAAAACAAAAAAACAAAAACAAAAACCAAAAACAAACAAACAAACAAAAAGTAACAGGCGACTTGCGAGGGATTCGAACCAACGACCTCCTATTTACTATATAGTACAGACGTCTTAATCTCTCGGTCACCGATGCTTGTCTGATGGGCCAGCTAGAATCCTATACCATCGGGTGCTTCCTACATAAATATCGGGGTGGGAAAAACAAATCAATTGTTCTATCACCCGACGTAGGAATTCATCAATGTTACCCATCAGAGAGCGCAACAATTTCCCTGGCCCTTAAGCGGGCTCCAGACCCCTGCCGTAAATGGCTTTGCGCCCCTCCAGCCCCTCCAGCATCCCCCCCCCCCGAAACTTTTGATCAAGAGTCACCCTTAACCTAAACTCAGCTGAGCATACGGGAAAATCGTTAAAGTATCACTTCATTTTTAATGTACCCAATTATAAACTTTCTTAATGAAAGTCAATGAATAACTAATTCAATTTGATATACGCCGGCAGGCGGACCCCGCCCACAAGGTAGGCAAATGGACGGGCGGGAAAGAGGTCTATGGAATAAAAAGTGACCGGTGCTGAGAAACGATGCACACATGTAATTGTATGGTAAATTCACTTGTGCGTTGATAATAAGAGGTTAGCAACCCCCTCCCCCAGATCAACCAATGAGACTACGTACTGACTACTGAATATACAGGCCTAACACCCATTTCTTTGAGGCAGAGATGATGGTAATGACATTTAAAAGGTTCACCATCATAGAGCGGCTGTGTCTCAGGATAGACGAACCCCTTTGATGAGACTAAAGTTCCCCCAAATGAAGACCTATTATCTAAAACGAATGGAAGACATAGGGGATTAACCATCACGGGCTAACCATGCAGTGTCATATGCAGCGGCGGAAAATAGGGTTGATTCAGTGGAGGAACCAAAATTTTCAGGGGGCGCTTTAAGCATACTGCTTTTTACAGGTCTTTATGTTTATTTTTAGAGACTCATATTCTGAGTTGGGGGGGGGGGGACCGGGGGAAATGCATTGGATCGGGGATGTGCACCCCTGGTGGCACCCAAGCCCTCGTACCCCTGTCTCATAGTTACGCTACTGATTATAAATGTTTCCTGACATGTTTAATACTTCCCGCCAAGTTAGTGCAAAGTACTGTTGTCCTACCGTCTTTGGTAACGGATTGTATTATTTTGTGAAAACAAAACAGCCGTCTGCTTACACCGTGGGAACATAGTAACAGAGAATTGGTTGCCTGGGAACAGATAAGCGCTAAGCAGCTTTTGAAGTTTCTATAGGAAATAATTGATACTCAGATTAATAAAAATGCCATAAACTGTTTCATTTACAATTATAAAATAGATTTAAAACAATTTATGATGTCTACTTTTATTTGTTTTCCTGGGCATCGTTTTAAAGATTATAATATGTAATTATAATCAATTCTATTGACAGAATCGTTCAATTTGACATCAGAATTGGAATGCCTCCAAAAAGGTTGAAATTAATAATAAGACCGTGACATATCACAAAGCCGCACGAACTCTTCTGTTTGCGTGGAATGTTGATTGTAGCAGGTGACACTTATCTTGACTTCGTGAAATCAGGGAACATAAAAGAAAGGCTGAAGTTCAGACCCAAACCGCATAAAGGATGAAACGTAACTCAATCACGAATTACCGTGTTACAGTTTGTATACGACCTCTGCTTGGAATTTACTTCCCGGTTGATGGTAAAAATTAAGCAGTTTAATTGCATTTTCTATAGGCCCTAATTAGCCTAAATTTGTATTTTAAACGGTTTAATGTTTCCAACTCTCATTGTATTCTTGCCAAGATTTCATGCCGAGTCGTAATTTTCATCACTTTAGAAATAAAGGCAGAGGCCCAAAAGTGTAAAGGTTAGTGCTCATTTAAACAACATTTTTCAATGTTATTGAATTTATTTTGCGAATTTGATTGTGAAGTTCCATCTTTATGTTTCAGAATGATGAAGAAAGTGGTAACCGTCTTCGGAGCGACAGGACAGCAGGGTGGGTCCGTGGTACGAGCCCTCTTGGAAGAGCCAGATAACTTCCACGTCCGCGCCGTCACCCGTAACCCAACCTCCCCAAAAGCTCAGGCCCTGCAGGCGGCAGGCTGCGAGCTCGTGCAAGCAGAACTCGCTCAGACGGAGAGCCTTATACCGATTCTCCATGGAGCTGACTGCTGTTTTCTTGTCACGGTACCACCACCGCAGCAGGTCGCCAAGGATGCGGCCAAGATTGAGGAGCAATACGGGATGAACGTCGCCAACGCCTGCATGGCCGTAGGGCTCCATCACTTGGTGTTCACAACATGGCCGCACTGTGGACAGATTACGGGGGCTCCGGTACCGTGGAGTGACAGCAAAGCTAAGATGACGGACTATTTCAAGGAGAAGAAACTCCCGCTAACAGCAGTGATGCTGTCGGACTTTTATGAGAATTACGCGGGTGTTCTTAAGCTAAGAAAAGTGCAAGACGGTGTTTATAATATAGGTGAGTTCCCATGATGTATTTCACTGACAAATCCTATCTTTACAGATACACCTGAAACAAACTTCTGGTAGACCTATTTTCATCTAAGTTTCACCGATACAACTTTTGTAAATGATCATTTTGGCTTTTTTTTTATTATATTTTTTATATTTCTTTAGAGATACCAACAGGTGAGCAAGCCTACGGTATGATACAAATCAGCTACTTGGGCGAGGCTATACGTCACATTTTCAGTAACAGGGATATCTACCTAAACAAAGACATCACTCTAGTCACGGACAGACATACAGTAGGCGAGATAGCCGAGATTATGAACAAACATCTCGCGCCATTTGGGAAGACCATAAGAAATGCTAAGGTAAATAAAACAAGTGATTATATATTAACGGCATGATTTTTTTTCAAAGGGGGGATGCAAGCGAGCTGGGGGAAACTTTTGGGTCATTTTCCTTTTTTTTTTTGAAGCGATGATAGGCTGTATATAATGGGGCCCCTATCTGAACATTGATAATTTTCTTTCAGTGGAAACTAAAATACATAGAAACGAGATAGGCCTACTTCAGTAAAGCATTGTCAGAAGTTTGGTATTATTAGAAATTGGGTGCCCAAATGAATTAATGACTGGACCCACGACAAAACTCATTTCAGGGCATCAATGAAGCACTCTTAAAACTAAAGTGAATCAACCATATAATAGTTCGGTGAGTGACAACACTTTATAAGTGTTAAATTCAACTCAAAGAAAGTGATGAATTAAATCTAACTATTAATGTAAATTCAACACTTTTAAAAGTGTAAATCCAACTGTATAAAGAGTTGTCACTGACCGAACTCTTTAAAATGTTGATTCAACACTTTAGTTTTATTAATTACTACTAGAAGGATCAAAATCAGTCAAGATGTTGATATACTTGCCAAGGTATATCTAGTGCACTTAAAAGTCAAACACTCTCAAACCTTACGTGTAGTAAGTACATTTACAGGTCAAAATGAGTAGACTGTTTTTGACTGGTAAAAAGCATTGTCTGGTTATTGTTCAGGGTGGTCAAAATGACAGTCAAAACCAGTCAAAAATGCCCCTGTGTGCACATTTGGGTCAACAGTCAAAACAGGCAGTTGACTGGTTTTGACCTCTGTAGCTACTTGCTGCTGAAGTGCAGCTATAGTAGGAGGGTTAAGAGTGAACCAAGTCCGAATGCCTCTTCCCTTCACAGTCTCCTATATTTAGAACAATGACGTAATTGTGGCGGTGCAATTACATCATTATTCTATAAATAGCAGACTGTAAAGAGAAGAGGCAATCGGACTACGTAAAACCATGTTCCTTCTCACAATTTTTTTTTGTAGAATGTGTTATTTCGAAGCATTTGTTTTTTCTTTCTTCAAATTAATATTATGATGGAAAAAAAGAAAAATTTCCAGTGTATAATATAGCACTTAACACGGCCGATACATCTTAAACAATTTTATCAGCTGACAAAAATAAGGACAGCCGAATGCAACCGTTGCAACAATTATTGAAAATTCACCAACGAGTTGTCGGCAGTGTACCCCGTTTTTTTGCCTTCCTGGAGCCCCGCTGGTCTGGCTGCAACTCTGTTATATTAAATGGACAATATCGTCACGATCAGAGCAGACTTTCAACAGGGCATGGAATCAGTGTCCTAGATTAAGATGAACACAGTGACTGAAAATTACTGGTTCATTTATGCAGCAGGAACAGTAATCAACCTTATCATGTTGGGTATTATTTTCAGTCACTGAGTTAATCTAAAACTAGCTCTCCGATTCCATGCCCTGTTGATTGTGACGATATTGTTCCTTAAAGGCCAATAGATTGTAAACAAGGCTCTCCTGACATACTGTCTTACTAATGGTCTCCTTCCTCATCTACAGTTCTCTGATTCCATGCCCTGTTGATCGTGATGCAAAAAAATGAACCAGACTGGTTTTTCTGTTTAATTCATTTCAGGTCACGGTGGACGACCTACGGGAGAAGTACGTGAACCATCCTGATATCGAGACTTTGCTCAATTGGTATAAGTACATCCTAGCCGGAGCAGCAGATCCACATTATGATGAATACAAAGACACTGAGACTGGAAGGAGGCTTATACCCTCAGCGAAATCCTTTGACGGATGGGTTGAGGAGAACAAGGAGGCAATCGCTGCTGCTTTGGAAGATGATAGAACTCATGTTGTATAATTAGGGTGGGTGGGGATACCAATAAAGGGAAGGTACACCATTGGTCAAAATGTCTCAGTGTAAACACATCCATACACTCAAAACAAAATTGTTGGTCATTTACAATAAGTTGTTTTGCCAATTGTCATAACGGAGACTTCTTTATTATACAGCATATTCTTTGTTACACAGCAGAATTTTCCCTTGTGCATCAACAACAGACCTGTTGTAACTTTACAGAGAATAGGAACGTAACCATTTAGTAACGGCACATTTCTGTATATTCACAGGAAAATCTGAAAACGGCAATTTCTGCTGCAAGTTTTTGATTCTTTTCAACAGAAAAACTACTGTGAACTCACACAATTTTTTGCAGTGTACTTAAGAGTGCGCAAACCACCAATCTGTGATAGTTTCCACTCGTTTCGTTGATGATCATTAAATAGAAACAGTGCAAAATGCAATTCATATGTATTTGCATTCATTCTATTAAAACCCTAACCCCTAGGTATTCTGGCTAGGAACCTTCCTGAATCCTCCAAAATCCATCAGTGCACCACGCATTTTCGTTGATCTTTCATATTCAGCACTAATGGCCTCTACTTCTTGCCAGGTAGTAATTTTGTCCCACTTGATAAGGTGAAAGTACCAGTTACCAACAGTGCTGAATTTTCCCCAAAAGTTGCCCCTTGGAGGATTTTGCAGGATTTGGGGTGGTTAGGGTTAATTAATGTATAAATCATGGCTGTGATCCATTATAAATTAGAAATAAATTTCAAATTTTCTTTAAAATGACAGCATGTCAGATAGAATAATTTTCTCAGGATGTTCGGTACCAACCATCACCAACTTTTTTGTATACAATTTTAATTCAGTAATTGTGGGTAATTACCAATTGTGTACACTCCCTTCGTACTGAATTACAAATTTGAAATAATTGAGTTCGAGTCAAATCATTATTTGCCCATCAAACTCTTCTCAAAGAGTAATGAAAACTATAGGTCCTATTACAGTTTAAAGGGACAATATCGTCACGATCAACAGTGCATGGAATTGGAATACTACAGTTTTAGATAAACTCAGTGACTGAAAATAATACCCCACATGATAAGGTCATATTACCATTGCATAAATAAGCCAGTAATTTTCATTCACCGTGTTCATCTTAAACTAGGACATCGATTCCATGCCCTGTTGAAAGTCTGCTCTGATGGTGTCCCTTTAACTGTTAATTAATTTTTAAATAATCTCAACATTGGTCATAAACTTTGTGTATATAGCTTGGACTTTTGTAGGGTATAATTATGATTAACCCTAACCCTCCCAAATCTTCCAAAATCCTATTTGCTAAAGTGAAGGATTTTGAAGGATTGAGGTTATTAGGCATAGTTGCCTTTCCATGGTACATGTACATCCATGTTTGTTGTAGTAATTGCAAGGTCAGTGCTTGGGTCAGTGCACACTGTTTATTGCTCCATGCATGGAGGGAGGGTCCCTGGCCATGTACATGTATCACAGATTAGAAACATATGTGCATACATGTCATGTGCTTGCTTTACTACTGAAGGATTTTGGAGGATTCAGGTTATGTGTAAGCAAATGGGCCTTGGGAGTTAGGGTTAAGGTACAGGTGTTTGTTTGCTGTGTTTTATTTTATCCAAGGGTGTGAACATTAAATATTTTTTACAGAAGTTGCAGTGGGGGAAAAAAATAATGAATACAAAGTTTGCGTTTCTCTTCGTCCTCAAATTATGAAGTGCGCCCTCTCTGGCCAATATACTCGTTTGGACCAAGCAATAATAACGTTCTGAAATGGTTTTGGTAATTGAAGTCTAATTATACAACTATATTCAAGGGCAGATCCAGGATTGAAGAGGTGGAGCACAAATCTTTTGTTTCAAGACAAAAATATTAATCACTTTGTTAAAACGTTTGTGGTGTCGTAAGGAACTTTAACAAAAGGTCATCATGGGGGAGGGGCAGACTGGACTCCAACATACAAAGATATGTCTTATTCACAAACCCATCATTATATACTACTCAAAATAATTTAGGGAACACTGGAATAATCTCAGTTAAAGCAAGATCATTTATTTCAGATAAACACAATGTTTCACAGAATTGATGAGAAACAACTGCACAATGAAACAGATGATAAAGGATGCATGTAGTGATTACACATTTCATGACATGACTACTGAAAGAGAGGGGGGGTTGCAAATGAAAATCCCGGTTCATGGAACATTTCAAACCTATTTGATGCTAAAAATCCGGTGTTCCCTAAATTGTTTTGAGTAGCATATTTGTAAAATTTGTTTATTGAGTTGATTGTATCAAACACTCAATAAGTGACATAAATCTTATCAACCTAAAAAATATAAAGATAATCCATAAACATGTGTTTACTATTCAGTTTCAAAGGTAATTTTTGGCATCTCATTGTGGTTTTTAAAATAATTTATTGCTGGTGAAAGCCATTATAAACTATTAGTAATGTTGGCAAAACTGCTTCTTGAAGTATCCTTACTTTGTTTAAATCAAGATATGCATTATAGATATATCTTTAATGTAGAGTGCCATGGCCGAGCGGTTAAGTGCATCGGACTTGTGTTCTGATGGCCGAGTCGTCAGAATGTGGGTTCGAATCTTGGCCGCGACCGTGGTGCTTGTGTCCCTTGAGCAAGACACTTAACTATAATTGCTTCTCTTCACCCAGGGGTATAAATGGGGACCTTTGAGGGCAGAGATGGTAATTGTGTTTGATTAAGCTCGGTGCGCTACACATTTGGCAGCATGGGCTGCATACTCCCCAGGGAGTTGAGATGGTTCTTGGGAATGATATAACTGGCCCGATGACAGGGGTAATAATGTTCGTGCGCCATGTCAAACTTGGCAGATACTGGCGCAATATAAGTGTCCATTATATCGCCCATGTTTGGGCCGAATAGATTTAAATGTTGAATTGTTATTTTTCTGGGGTTAAAGAAGTTCTAAGTTTCCATTTCAGACATTGAATGAAAAAAAAATTGTCAAGGATTAGTACTGGTCAGTAAAATAAAAACTCAAATGAATAAAATGCTGACCAACTGTTTTAATCCTCAGCTTGCACGAGGGCGTGTGCAGTCTTCCGATTGGCCAGCGCGGCTCTCAATTAGAATCAAGCGCATTTTATATATCGCTTGTATACAGTTTCCAACATCTGAACTTCATAAAAATTCATATTATCTTTCGAAATTAAAAAATTTGCTTTTTAAATTCTATTTTTTGGGGTCTCTTGAGCCAAAATAGCTGTGAAAGTTTCCGCTTGTTATGTTGTGTCTTTTACACAAGAAAGTAAAACTGCATTCAGATCTTGGAATTTTTGCATGTTGAGGACAAAACTTTAATTGGAAAATAGTTTGACTAATTCGACTAAATGATAGCGCCTCCGAGTCAGACAAAAATATTTCAAGGGATGTTTGATGATAACATTATGAACTTAACACCAAGTTAGTTTCTTGTAAAACCTTGATTATTTATGTTTTCTATCAAGATTATCAACAGTGTACATGGACACCTATGACTGCAAGGGTCAAAACCAGTCAAAATGTTGATATACTTGTACTTGCCAAGGTAGTGGAGTGTCGTGGCCGAGTGGTCTAGCTTACCAGGACTCAAGTTCTGGTGTTAGCAGCAAATTGTGGGTTCGAATGCCGGCCGTGACACTTGTGTCCTTGAGCAAGACACTTAACCATAATTGCTTCTTTCCACCCAGGGGTTAAATGGGTACCTGTGAGGGCAGAGTTGGTTGATTAGCCCTATATGCGCTGTAATGGCAGCAATTGAGCTGTATACTCCCCAGGGAGCTGAGATGGTTTCAGGAATGATTTATGAGCCTTATGAGCCTTATGAGCAGGGGTAATAATATAATGTGCCTTGAGCACCACTCAGTTGGTGGATACGTGTGCTATATAAGTCCACACATTATATTATTATTATATCTAGTGCACTTAAAGATGGGCTTCTAAGGACAAATTCAGTTTTGTGATGCACTCATTTTCCAATAGATAGAGAGTCCTTATGAAAGTGGAAAAAATATCACAAATTTCTTACCTCACATTATATTAAAACAGTGTAAAATGCCATTGTATTTGATACTCTTCCAGTGCGAAATTTGTTAACATCCAAAAACATCCAATGTCATCACATTTCAAATATATGGGTGTGTACATATTTGTACTGGGAATTTTTAGTTCATTCCTGAATTTCCATGATATTCAATCAAAACGCCAGTGAATTTGACTTTTTGACGATCTTCCCTACTGAGGCCTGTGCCCCGCCTCCCTCCCCAGGTGCCATCCCCCTCAATCAGGATAAAAGTATATCCCAATTGGGATAGTATAGTTAACATCGACCTCATGCCTTCTAGTGCAGACAGATGCAGATGTCTTGATCACTCGATCATGGAGCTTGACCGATGATGAATGCACAGCTTCATCCCTCGGTAGCAGGGGGGGGGAACTACTCTCATTGTCACTGGAGGAGTGGTCAGTGTTGAATAACAGCCTCGTCCCACGGACCATGAATATTACTGTGAAGAGTAACAGATCAAAGTATTAAAAAAAAACAGGCAAGCACAAAATATTCAATGTAGGTCACAAATTTCTTCAGAATTTCACGTAATTTCTAATGTTCTTGCTGGTTAGTAATCACGTCGGTATGTCGATATGTAAGACGTGCGCATATTGGTTGTACGCCCATTCTTTTCCCTACTCCCGGTTCCAAAGCTGGCATACTGTGGTATGTAAATTAACATAAATTCCTTGATTTTAACATTCAAAAGCAATTCTTGAGACAGAAATCGACTTTGTTAATAAGATTTTGAGTCTTTACAACACTTATACTAAATGCAAGTCCTGAGCTTTCTAATTTCTTGTGAAAATCCTTAAAGAAAAGGGTGGTCAATGCATTTCCAATGGGCTTCTGATGATCGTTGGAACCAGAATGTTTGAAGTGGGCGTGGTTTATGTTGGAGTTACGTCACACTTACCAACAGGATATGCAAAAAACCTAGCATTTTCATATTAAAAATAATAACAATCTATCCTTCATAAATTTAATTTACCATAGCTGCAATGACTTGCTAAAGAGATTTTACACCTTAGGTAATTTACTTGATTACAGAATGATTGGATTGTAATCTTAAAACATATGGTACCGAACATCCTGAGAAATTATTCCGTCTAACATGCTGAAATTTTTGAGAAAACGTGAAATATATAACAAATTTGAAATGAATTAGGGCAATTATGTATTTTCTATATTAGAATGCGCAGGGCGCATACATGAACCAACGAGTGACTTTCTTTTGCCTCTAAATGAGGGCGCCCTTTTAGTTTGTGACGTCAAAGCATAATAATAATAATAATGTGGACTTATATAGTGCACGTATCCACCAAACTGGTGCTCAAGGTGCATTATATTATTACCCCTGCTCATCAGGCTCATAAATCATTCCTGAAACCATCTCAGCTCCCTGGGGAGTATATAGCTCAATTGCTGCCATTACAGCGCATATAGGGCTAATCAAACACAACAACCAACTCTGCCCTCACAGGTACCCATTTACCCCTGGGTGGAGAGAAGTAATTATGGTAAAGTGTCTTGCTCAAGGACACAAGCACCATGGTCGCGGTTGGGATTTGAACCCACATTCTGACGACTCAACCATCAGAACACAAATCCGATGCACTAAACCGCTCAACCATGGCACTCCATAAGGTCTATTTGTTTGTTAGGTAAAAAAACAAGTCTCTGGTTTGTGGTCTCTGCGCGCGTCACCTCAGACACACGTATAAGCATTTTTGGAAAGTTTGCCTCTCTTAGCCACACTTGTGTATGTGAAATTTGGTCTGGTTCCAATAACTGCATATACATGTATCACATATTGGCAAAAATGGGGTGCCATGTTCGAGCGGTTATGTGCATTGGGCTTGTGTTCTGATGGCTGTATCGTCAGAATGTGGGTTTGACTCCTGCCCGTGACCGTGGCACTTGTGTCCATGAACAAGACAAACTGTAAATGTTTCTCTTTATCAAGGTGTATAAATGGGTACCTGTGAGGGTAGAGATGGTTATAGTGTTTGATTAGCCTTGTAGCGCCAAAAGGTTGCACATTGGCTGTATACTCCCCAGGGAGCTGAGAAAGATTATAGGAATGATATCGGCCCAGTGACCAGGGGTAATAATGTAAAGCGCATTGGGACATTATGTGAAATGCGGTATACAAGAATGGAATATTATTATTATTATTATTTAAAAAAAGAAAGAAAAAGGCCACCGCACCAGCTTTTGAAGCCGACCTTTGACCAGAAACCTAAGACTTTTTTTTTTGCCTTAATGACATGATAAAATTTACATTTACAGGCATCGGTTGGTTTCTGTACACATCTCTTGATTCTCACAAAGTGGGGATGCATTTACAGGCATCGGTTGGTTTCTGTACACATCTCTTGATTCTCATAAAGTGGGGATGCATTTACAGGCATCGGTTGGTTTCTGTACACATCTCTTGATTCTTACAAAGTGGGGATGCATTTACAGACATCGGTTGGTGTCTGTACTCATCTCTTGATTCTTACAAAGTGGGGATGCATTTACAGACATCGGTTGGTTTCTGTACATATCTCTTGATTCTTACAAAGTGGGGATGCATTTACAGACTTTTACCAATTGTGTACAATCCTTTTTAAATAAAAAACTGAAACCCCCTCCCCCCCAAAAAAGGTAGAACTCACTTTTTAAAGAGCTGCAGTCGTATGAGGCAGACAGGAACAACAAATGTGATTGCAAGATCGATCAGGACAATGATAATGGCTGCCACATGACTCACTGTTACCACGGCAACAAATGCAAACACGACGGATGCCAACGTCAGTGGAATCTGGGATTGAGGAATTCGAACCTACAAACGGAAAGATATGTTTTCAGAGTAAGGACGCCATCAGGTACATTGTTATGTTAAACAGTGGACAAAATTATACAAAAATAACCAACTATATAACTGCTGTGCATGTATTTCAAATCAAATTTGACATTAACACCAGTGTTGGGATGGCTAATTAACACCAGTGCTGGCATGGCTAATTAACACCAGTGCTGGCATGGCTAATTAACACCAGTGCTGGCATGGCTAATTAACACCAGTGCTGGCATGGCTAATTAACACCAGTGCTGGCATGGCTAATTAACACCAGTGCTGAGATGGCTAATTAACACCAGTGCTGGCATGGCTAATTAACACCAGTGCTGGCATGGCTAATTAACACCAGTGCTGAGATGGCTAATTAACACCAGTGCTGAGATGGCTAATTAACACCAGTGCTGAGATGGCTAATTAACACCAGTGCTGAGATGGCTAATTAACACCAGTGCTGAGATGGCTAATTAACACCAGTGCTGAGATGGCTAATTAACACCAGTGGTGAGATGGCTAATTAACACCAGTGCTGAGATGGCTAATTAACACCAGTGCTGAGATGGCTAATTAACACTAGTGCTGAGATGGCTAATTAACACCAGTGCTGAGATGGCTAATTAACACCAGTGCTGAGATGGCTAATTAACACCAGTGCTGAGATGGCTAATTAACACCAGTGCTGAGATGGCTAATTAACACCAGTGCTGAGATGGCTAATTAACACCAGTGCTGAGATGGTTAACCGGTTAACCAACCAAAACTGCACTAACTGTTTAGAAATTTGCGAACCAGCTAACTGAAACCAATATTAAAAAAAAAAAATTAAAAAAATTTTTGAAGAATTTGCGGCCGATTTTGATGATCAAGACTTTGCTGCATTGGTTATTGAACAATCATTGTGGGAAGTTTGATGCTTTTTGATTGAAAATGTATACACATTGTGCTATTTGCCGACTATATCTAGTTTGTGTGACCGTCGGGTGCCGACTTTTGGTTAACCGGTTAAACAGTTTGCATCGGAGGCCGTGTATACACGCAATTTTTTTTTGTACCGTGGATCGGAGAGCGTCTAAACACGCCAAAGGAAACTCCGGAATATTGGTATGCATGCTCGGTTGAGCCACCCGTGTACGGTGACATGCACGGAAGACGTGGCCACCCGCTGTGGAAGCTTCCATTCACCGTGTGTGTGGGGAAAATAAACCCGCACAGGGGCCCAGAAAAACTGTTTTATTCCCGACGCGAACTGGTTAACTGACTGTAAAATTTTTGGTTAACTGGTTAGTGAACTAACCGGTAACTCCCGCCTGACTGAATGCAAAACTCTTAAGCCATTTTACACTATTTGCAATGTTGGCAAAACTGCTTTTAAAAGTAGCCTTACATTTTTGGGAATCCAGATATATATTAAAAAAAAAAACCTGTGAAAGTTTCAACTTTCACATCATTAACCCTAACCCTCCTAGGTATTCTGGCTAGGAACCTTCCTGAATCCTCCAAAATCCATCAGTGCACTTTTGGAAACATGCCCTTATCTTCAAAATGCACAATGCATTTTCGTTGATCTTTCATATTCAGCACTTATGGCCTGTACTTCTTGCCAGGTAGTAATTTTGCCCCATTTGAAGAGGTGAAAGTACCAGTTTCCAACAGTGCTGAATTAACAATATGTATGTCCTCAATTTTTCTGAAAAACAAAGATGTGAGGCCCATACATTTGATGGATTGGGTAAAAATGGTCTAATATCATAACCTGGGGTCCATGACTTCCAACTTTGATTTTAGATAAACTAGGCCCTGAAAAATTTAATTTGATTTCAAGCGTAAGGCCTTTTTCCAAAATGGCTGCTTTTCAGTGTGGGCATTTTCACTACTGTAGAGGATGCTTTCCATTGGGATAAGAATAACTTGATGGAAACCTGGACTATCCACAAAAAATTGAGAAGGCAATAAAAGGTTAGACATCAATCAATATTTTTCCTTTTGGTTTTAAAAATTGTAGGACTTTCAAGTATGTTTTTATGATTTTTGAATATTTTGTATTTAGCATTGGTTGCTATGGTTTATTTAATGGGATGCATCCTTAAGCACTTCATCAGAATTATGTTTAAAAAAAAGAATCAGCGAGTCTGCTGCGACCAAGAATCTCAAAATCTCATACGATTTCAAGAATACAATTAACTAAAATACTCACCTTCAGTTTTCTTCTGAGTTCTGGCCATAGTGCAAAGAGTTGCATAGCAACAGTGACAGTGGCGAAGGCGTGGAGAGTAGAGGGAAGTCGGGACGCCAGACAAACAGAAGCAAAGATGGAGGCACAAAGTGAGACTGGTCGCCTTGCCCTGAAATATACGATAGGACATGATGAATAATCTCAAATCAGAGGGGTTTCATAAATAATAAAAAAATAACAGAGCTACACAATTTTTAATTAGAAATCAATAAGTTTTTATTTTGTATATAGATGATTCATACCTTTAAAAGGGACAGTATCGTCACAGTCAGAGCAGACTTTCAACAGGGCATGGAATGGTTATATGACCTTGTTTAACCCTCCTATGGTTTGACGTTTCAAAACCTTTCAAAATCTGCTTACGGGCCAAAATGGCTATCAATTATTATGAACCCTTTAAAACCCTCCAGAATTTGTTGCTACTGAACAACCACACATTTCAATACCCTTTGAAAGGTATTGAAACATTTCAACACCAGTTTGTTCAGAGAGTTGTTACACCTTTCGAAACCTTTCATAGGTCCCTTTTGTCAGACAGTTTTCTCACCTTTCAAAACCCTTCAGTACAGCAAACTTGAAAGGTTTTGAAAGGTCTGACAATTCTATGGCAACTGCACTGTATATAGGAGGGTTAAGGAACAAAATAATGGAAGTTTTAATAATTTGAACCAGAAATCCAGAAGACCTCACCTTGTTTCTGTTGTCACATAGTCATGAAACAGCAAGTTCCCTATAAGCATAAACACCTGCAAAATAAATATATGAAAACCATTGAAAATCTTAAATAAATAAAAACAGACCACTTTGAGCTCAGTCAAGGCCAACAAAAAAAGTCTCTGGTTTTTGGTCATAGGTCGGCTTCAAAATTAGTGCAGTGATGCATCTTTTTTTTGGGCCTACCAGTGAAATACGTGATACATGTATACGTGGTTATATTGGAACCAGAGCAAATTTCCCATACACAAATAATAGTGGCTGAAAGAGGCCTCACAAATCAGGCAAACGTTTATACGCGAAAAAGTCGTTTAATAACAAAAAACCTGTGAAGTCCTCATGGTTCTCCCTGAACCATAAAAACCTGTGAAGTCCTCATGGTTCTCCCTGAACCATAAAAACCTGTGAAGTCCTCATGGTTCTCCCTGAACCATAAAAACCTGTGAAGTCCTCATGGTTCTCCCTGAACCATATTTCTCACTTAGCGACAGTAGAGAAAACGAGTTGCCCAACATTGGTTCTCCCTTGAACCTTTCTCACTTAACGAAGGTTGAGATACGAGTTGTGCGATAAGGTTCTTTTCAGAACCTGTACCTCAGCTTCGCGATAGTTGAGATAAGCACATGGTGTTACGGCAAACCGAAACGATAAAACAGAAAACTAAAAATGCCGACATGCGGGTCTGAGGTGAAGTGCGCGGGGACCAGCAACCGGAGACTAAACCAGGATTTGTAAAAAGGACAGCCAAATTTTGTATTCTTTGAAAAATAAGGTTTCCAAAAGTTTAACTTACAATATGTATTACAAATAAAACAGGGTGTCTATTTAGTAAACAGGGTGTCTATTTAGTAAACAGGGTGTCTATTTAGTAAACAGGGTGTCTATTTAGTAAACAGGGTGTCTATTTAGTAAACAGGGTGTTCATTTAGTAAACAGGGTGTCTATTTAGTAAACAGGGTGTCTATTTAGTAAACAGGGCATCTGAATGACACCAAACGTATTGCTGGCTTACACTATGAATTCAGCACTCATATTTTAGAAAAAAATTGTGGAGATTCATTTAGAAATTATAATAAACATTGATTATAGTCCGTTGTGATCCAAACAAACTTTGACAGAAATGACAGACAAAGATTTCATGGTGCAGAATGATTCTCACAAATACAATCATAACCAATCGCATTACAAATCAATGATAAATTTCAATTTAAATGATAATTTTAAATATTCACACTGTCATGATCAAGCCTGTCATCCCATGCGCGATAATTATGCTATTATAAGCGTAGCCTTAGCATGCGCGCATTGCAAAATGCAGCGTGTTGAAACTGACGCAATGCCGTGTGATGAGAATGTTTTTGATATTGTTTTGATATGGAAAATAAAGATAAATTGTTCATTCTTCGGTTGGGGTCTGACTGAGAAGGCGACACGCACACATATTTATGCTTTAATGCTTTTATGAATCAATAAATGTTGAATCTATTTGATATTTATAATCATCTAGAAGTCTCTTGAAGTGGATACTTCTTGTGAATGTTTGTATCCTCTCCGGACGGCATCATGACGTATCCGTTTATCCTCTCCGGATGGCATCATGACGTATCCATTTATCCTCTCCGGACGGCATCACGACGAATCCGTTTACTTGTCAAACAAGTCAAACAGTATTTCCACGTCTCCGCAAGCTTACCTCTCAGAAACCCCGACTAAAGTAATCACAACACAACACACACATTTCCAACAAAATTGGAATCGAAGTGCTAGATTTAGATTAACTCAGTGACTGAAAATAATACCCCACATGATAAGGTCATATTACCATTGCTGCTGCATAAATGAGCCAGTAATTTCAGTCACTGTGTTCACCTTTAACTAGGACACCGATTCCATGCCCTGTTGAAAGTCTGCTCTGATTGTGATGATACCGTCCCTTTCACCATTATTGTACTTACAGTCATTGCATAGATGGTATCAGTGCTAATCGTGTCGGTGAGTGTTTTCAAAATTGGTGACAATCCGTAAGAGAAGGCTACAAAAATAGCAGTACTTTTAACATCGTCCCAACCTGTCAAAAGAAAACAACAAAATCTCACACTCAGCTAACAAGAATCTCACTTTCACTTTCACGTAGACTTTTATAGCACACATGTTAGAGATAGCTTTGTAACCATTTCATTTGTCCTTTAATTATTGTAGAAATGCTATCAGTGATAGATTCAACGTTTTAACCCTCCTACTACTACAAGGGTCAAAATCAGTCAAAAGGTATATCTAGTGCACTTAAATGTCAAACACTGTCAAACCTTACGTGTAGTAAGTACATTTACAGGTCAAAATGAGTTGACCATTTTTGACTGGTAAAAGCATTGTCTGGTATTTGTCAGGGTGGTCAAAATGACAATAAAAACCAGTCAAAAATGCCTCTGTGTACACATTTGGGTCAACAGTCAAAACAGTCAGTTGACTATAGTTGGAGGGTTAAATGGCTGTGTAGGGAAGTGTTATAGACAGGGGTGGACCTCACTATTTTCAACTTGGTTAATGACAAACTTCAACATCACACTAGATCACACAACAACCTCTATGTACCATTCACACACACTTCATATTCCATGAACACTCTCCGATACTATTCCACGTCTTTGGAATAGCACTGACCAAACCTTGAAAACCAAACTCTCCTTGTGCCAGTTTATTTACAAACGATATCTCACCTCCCAGTATGTAAAGTAGTTGAGTTTGTTAATTACATGTCTCTTTCATATATACTTTTATATACAATTTTGTCCTGCTCTGTGAAAATGAGTCACAAGTCGCAAATTTGAAAAATTGAGATTCTATGTGGCTGGAAAGAGTACACCATCAGCTTTAATTTGGTATATGTTAGAGGTGTATGATGTATTGCATTATGGAGATATTCCATTTTTAATAATCAATAATTTGCATAATTAACACAATTGAATTCTTAGGAAAACAAGCATTTGAAAGGAAAACAAGCATTCGAAAGGAAAACAAATGACAGAAATGATACAACCTACTCACAAAAAATCATTGATTTTAATATTTTACTGATTGAAATTGACGTCAATTTCAATCAGTAAAATATTAAAGCCACATAGAAATTTTTCACATTTGCGACTTGTGAGTGTGACTCATTTTCACAGAGCGGGTCACAATAAGGTCAAATCGCCAGTCTTTCCTTTACTCGCTTGGTCTTTTGTACTTCCTGTTTGTCTGTCCTTATTGTTTGTCTGTCAGTTTAAGTAATGAAGTAACTTCCTATTTGTTGTAATTCTGTTTTCTGTTTCAGGCACTCCAGTACAAGCCTTGGATTATTAGGACTGTGCCTCCATACACAATTTTTGTTTTGTATATTCTGTTAACTGCATAATAATAATAATGAAGGCATTTTTAAAGCGCTCTTACACGAGGTATCACAGCACTGTACATTATTATCCCTGCTCATCAGGCGCATAAATCATTCCTGAAACCATCTCAGCTCCCTGGGGAGTATACAGCTCAATTGCTACCATTTCGGCGCATATGGGCTATTCAAACACAACAACCAACTCTGCCCTCACAGGTACCCATTTACTCCTGTGTGGAGAGAAGCAATTATGGTAAAGTGTTTTGCTCGAGGACACAAGCACCACGGTCACGGTCGGGATTCGAACCCACATTCTGATGACTAAGCCATCAGAACACAAATCCAATGCACTAAACCGCTCAGCCATGGCACTCCAACACTATATTGCGTTGACTATGATCTCAGAAACAGCTCAAGACAGAGCAAGGACAAAACTTATGGTCACCTGCACAGCAGCCGAACGATGATGTCAGTTTGTGACGTCAATGCATAAGATCTGTACACAAAATGGAATTGATACTCACGTGATCTGCCACTCTCCTTTCTATCTTGTCCGCCATCGATGACATCATATACGATATAACCAATAAGAGACAACCCGCCGTTGATGTACAGCAAACTGACTGGTGACAACAATTCCTGCTCCATGTACAGGTATAAAACCACGAAAATGCATATACTGTAGGAGTGAGAATGAGAGTGGATAGCCATTTTAACCAGTTCGCGTCGGGAATAAAAAAGTTTTTCTGGGCCCCTGTGCGGGTTTATTTTCCCCACACACATCGTGAATGGAAGCTTCCACAGTGGGTGGCCACGTCTTCCGTGCATGTCACCGTACACGGGTGGCTCAACCGAGCATGCATACCAATATCCCGGAGTTTCCTTTGGCGTGTTTAGACGCTCTCCGATCCACGGTGCAAAAAAAAATTGCGTGTATACACGGCCTCCGACGCGAACTGGTTAACAACGGAATTGAGAGGCCTGATTAAACCTTTAGTAATCACTGATCAGCCAAAACCTAAATTACTAAATTATTATCTAAGAGATTACAAAAAGACTTAGGAATGTATGTTAAGTGTGTTTAAAAGGGGAGGGGAAAACATTGCAAAAAATGGGGCACACAAAAAATATATTTTAAATTAACATGCTTGCTAACTCCACCCCATATTTTTTTATATTTTTTTTTTATAGAATACATGAAATGTATGTAGACAAATATAAACCTCAGTTGGCTCCTCGGGTGATAATCAATTTCGATATAAGAATGAATAAAAACAAAATCCGATTAAAGGGGCAGTATCGTCAAGATCAGAGCAGACTTTCAACAGGGCATAGAATCGATGTCCTAGATGAACACAGTGACTGAAAATTACTGGCTTATTCATGCAGCAGCAACGGTAATATGACCTTATCATGTGGGGTATTATTTTCAGTCACTGAGTTAATCTAAAACAAGCACTCTGATTCCATGCCCTGTTGATCATGACGATACTGCCCCTTTAATTTTCCTGACGAAACAACGAAATAAGCTAGAGCTTTCAAAAGGTTGGTTTTTGTATATATATATATATATATATATAATATATATATATATATATATATATATATATATATATACATATTTTAAATTTGGGTGAATTTACAGACATATCACCACAAGTGTTCACTGCCTATTTTAACATACCTGCTAATTTGCTGAGTCACAACACCCGACTCCAGCATCACGTGCCATAACTCATATGTTTTTACTGCATCAGCAAGTAGAAGAGACATTTATGAGAAGATATGTATCAGTTCGAAATCTACTTGCAATGAACAGTAATGAACAATGAACAAAAAAAAACAATTCAAAATAATAATGTGGACTTATATAGCGCACGTATCCACCAAATTGGTGCTCAAGGCGCATTATATTATTACCCCTGCTCATCAGGCTCATAAATCATTCCTGAAACTATCTCAGCTCCCTGGGGAGTATACAGCTCAATTGCTGCCATTACAGCGCATATAGGGCTAATCAAACGCATTTTTGGTATACGATGACTTCCTCAGTCATGTCAGTCTGATCTTGTCAACTCCCCTATTATTGACCAACACGGTCATTGTACATGCGCAGTGGCAACTATAATAGGATCCTTCTATTTTCTGAAGGGGAGGATTTTTTTAGAAGGGAAATAAAGTCCAAAAACCATCATGAAAGTGGATTTTAAAGATAGTTTTCGCTTTCTATACACCAAAAAATGGACAGAATTATTTTTTAACAGGTTAGTGGTTCCAAAAAAAAAATCCAAAAACCCTTTAAAAAGTGGCGGTCGGATACGACATTCTTTCCAAACTTTCACGTTCTGGTTGTTAGATGTTTATCTTGATTCAAGAAAAGTAAACATACTCATAGAAGAAGTTTTGCTATTTCATGACCAATGTTGTACCTTCCCTCTCAAAAACAAAAGTCTCCGGTTTTGTCTCCGAGCACGTCACTTCAGACCCGTGCATTGGCATTTTTAGTTTTCTATTTTTTTTATATGAAACGATGTCCAATTGCAGCCAAAATTGCTGGATTGATTGGAATTCTGCTGCGCTGTGTTTTAAACGACTTTTTCACATAGGGGTATGAACGTTTGGGGAAGAACAAAACTGGAGACTTTTAAATTAATTAAAGGGACAATATCATCACGATCAACAGTGCATGGAATTAGAGTGCTAGTTTTAGATTAACTCAGTGACTGAAAATAATACCCCACATGATAAGGTCATATTACCGTTGCTGCTGCATACATGAGCCAGTAATTTTCAGTCACTGTGTTCATCTTAAACTGATTCCATGCCCTGTTGAAACACTGCTCTGATCGTGGTGATATTGTCCCTTTAACTTCACAAAATTCATTTATTTCCTTACCCTTTTTCTTTAGTTCTCCAAGGAAGGATTCATCTACATAATTATCTGGCACTCCTTGATCTTTGTACAATACTTTCTGCCACTTTGGGTGATGACTAGCCTTGCAACTTCTTTCCATGTTTAAACTGTAAATGCAAAAAAGTCAAATTCTTCAAGCTGTTTATGTTTTTAACTTATTTAATGAAAAAAATGTTTATTTAACACTAACTCCCTCGGCCCACTTGCTTACACATAACCTGAATCCTCCAAAATCCTTCAGTAGTAAAGCAAGCACATGACATGTATGCACACATGTGTTTCTCATCTGTGTGATACATGTACATGGCCAGGGACCCTCCCTGCATGCATGGAGCAATAAACAGTGTCCACTAACCCAAGCACTGACCTAGCAATCACTCTAACAAATATGGACGTACATGTACCATGGAAAGGCAAGTATGCCTCAGTGATAGTGATAACCTCAATCCTCCAAAATCCTTCACTTTAGCAAAGAGCATGTAACATCAATCCTTCAAAATCCTTCACTTTATCAAAGAGGATTTTGGAGGATTTGGGAAGGTTAGGGTTCATCAAAACTTTTGTTCATCCAGTAAATTTTCTCAAAGTAGGCCTATACTAAGTACTTCCAGATACCATTCAGCCTTCACAGTTCTGTTTGGGAGTAGGTCCCCCTATCTATGTAATATTTATATAAAATAGTAACACAGCTAAAATTTCCAAGTAGATCCAGGGTGGTGAAAAAGGGCAGCGCACAGCAAAAAAAGGGGAAAGGAGCACACTGCAAAAAGTTCAGAAAGAATGTAGAATACAACCGCCACTTTTCTGTCCAAATAAAAAATATGACAAAATATCACAGTTTTTCCTTTACTAGTTTAAAAGATGATAGAGGAAACACTTGAGGAGAGGAAAGTGTAGTCAAGTGAGGATTGGAAACGATATTTTGGGAGATTTTGAGCAACGAATGTATGCACATCCAGTGAGATGTTGGCCATTTTGTCGTCTGCTAAAAACACATGCTTCGTCTTAGACATTGTGCACAAGTGCAGTAACTAGTCAAGTGGCGGTTGGCATGGTTGGGTTCGACAATGAATGATCCCCATAAGTCAATAACAAACGTGTATGGTAAAACAAACAAACTGTAAAAATACAATACATCATCAATACAAACAAAGGTTCATCATAAGGTTTATCACAAACCAGTCAAATACCTGTTTATTTTTTAAATGGTTTGCCTTCAGCAGAATTTTTGACTATCCATGGCCTTAATTTATGGGCGCAGACATTTTTAATTAGTGGAGTACAGAAATAACAAACACATGCTCCCATTTTTCGCTGGTAAACAATATGTCACATTTGGGGATTGGGACTGTGCACCAGTGATGTTGAGTGTGTTTACGTGACGTATTGCTTCTTAGCGACAGGAGAGGGACGCGAGATCAATCAAGATCAACTTCGATGGGATGGTAAGATTTGAGACATTTTCAGGAAAGATTTTGTTATTTTAAAGATAATTATTTGATTTTTTTAATATCTAATTATTTTCTTAAATCGTAGATAATGTAGGATATCATGGATACCCTTAATTTACAGTTAGGGATATGGGAATATGAAATTAAGTGTACTGTGACTGTTACTGTTAGTACTAGTACTAGTGTTACTGTTAGGCTACTTGTTCAGCCAGAAAGTCAGCATGCCAGTTAACGTTAGTCCGAATGCTTCTTCCGTTCACAGTCTATTTTTAGAATAATTATGTAATTTGTCCCTGTGAACAAGTTCTAATGTAAACATTAGATTCCATGTTAGACTCCATGGTTACAATATTTAACCAGTGGTGATAATGATACTGTGGAGTGTCGTGGCCGAGCGGTCTAGCTTACCGGACTCAAGTTCTGGTGTTAGCAGCAGAATGTGGATTCGAAACCCGGCCGTGACACTTGTGTCCTTGAGCAAGACACTTAACCATAATTGCTTCTCTCCACCCAGGGGTTAAATGGGTACCTGCGAGGGCAGAGTTGGTTGATTTTGCCCTATATATGCGCTGTAGTGGCAGCAATTGAGCTGTATACTCCCCAGGGAGCTGAGATGGTTTCAGGAATGATTTATGAGCCTTATGAGCCTTATGAGCAGGGGTAATAATATAATGCGCCTTGAGCACCACTCAGTTGGTGGATACGTGCGCTATATAAGTCCACACATTATTATTATTATTATGTACTCATTTCTGACTATTGAACTGGTGGTCACTTATTCATTCATCAGTAAACAATCATTTGTCACTGTAGCCTACGAAGGCCCATATTAATATTACTGGTTTTAACATTCCATACACAACATTATGACTTTGTCAAAATTGTTGACATTAGTAACTGCTGCAAATTGTTTTCTTTGCAAATAATTGTATTAATAATTACTGCAACTTTTTTTCTTTGCAGATGCTGTCAATTTGAATTACTGCTTTATAATCTAAACAAGTTTGGATGGAACGACAAGTCATTTGTAAAAGTCGGAGTATGAGAACATTGTAAACTGCAGCATCAAGTTTTGAACACCAAGACGGAATTTTTGAGTTCAAGATGGACTAGGAGGACACAGGCAGTTTGATAGAACATATTTCATAGATCTTAAAGGTTCCTAATTGCGAGAGAACTTTATTTGTTTAAACGTTTGTCGGTAGCAAAATGCCGCCGAAGAAGAAAGGAGGAAAAAAAAAGGGAAAGAAGAGCGGAAAGAAGAGTGGAAAGAAATCAGCGAGGGCATCCTCAGCGCCTTCGGGGGCGAACCTGACCGAGGTCAGTAAGGAGTTCTTCCTCATCCAGATAAGAGACTTGGAGCAGAGACTGTTCAGGTAGAGGGAATTTATCAGAAACTTCAATATTTCACGAAAATGTTAAACATGTATTGCACATGTTTGTCCCTGTTTTAACCCTAACCTTCCCAAATCCTCCAAAATCCTCTTTGCTAAAGTGAAGGATTTTGGACGATTGAGGTTATTAGGCATACTTGCCTTTCCATGGTACATGTACATCCATGTTTGTTGTAGTGATTGCAAGTGCTTGGGTCAGTGTCAGTGCTTGGGTCAGTGGACACTGTTTATTGCTTCATGCATGCAGGGAGTGTCCCTGGCCATGTACATGTATCACAGATTAGAAACACATGTGTGCATACATGTCATGTGCTTGCTTTACTACTGAAGGATTTTGGAGGATTCAGGTTATGTGTAAGCAAATGGGCCTAGGGAGTTAGGAAGGATTCAGGTTATGTGTAAGCAAATGGGCCTAGGGAGTTAGGAAGGATTCAGGTTATGTGTAAGCAAATGGGCCTAGGGAGTTAGGAAGGATTCAGGTTATGTGTAAGCAAATGGGCCTAGGGAGTTAGGGTTAATGAAATTTTTTTCATCACAACACTTCTATTTTACTTGAGAAATAGAAAACAAATGCTTTTGAATTACACATTTTTGAATATAATCATGAGGAGTGCGGTTTCTGCAGTAAATATGTCTCAAAATTAATTTATTGTGGGTCCCCATCACAAATCCATTTGGGCATTTAATTTTTAAACTGAGCTTCTGAAGAAAACTGTTTTGTAAAATATCCGACATATACTTCAAAGTATTTGTTTTTCTTTCTGAAAGGATAAAAATCGGTGTTCCGATGAAAACCAAAACATTTTGGAAATTACCGGTGAAATCACAGAAAACACAGACAAATACATCATAAAAAAACATGTAAATAACAGGTTTTCATGTTTCAAAAAAATACTTTAGTACCTATAGTGATGAATATTTTACAGTTTAGTTTTGTGATATATTTCTTGAAAACTAGAGGGTTGAAATAAATGTATGTTACCAAATACCAATACTGTCCCTTTCCTTTAAATGTTGAGTATTAACCATCCTACACATGGAGGCTACTCTGATCCACTAAATTCTGTTCGTTAGCAACCTTCAGTACATACATGTACAAGCCTGCTGTCCTTTCCAAGTAATCTTACAAAATCAACTGTGTGTCACCCAGGGCCACTGTATATGTTTGAACATATTAGTATGGCCTGCAATGTATCAATGGGAGACCACCTTACCCTGCAATCTCAGTGGTGTGACAGTGCACAGAAGGGTAACCATAGGAGGCCACTGGCAACAGCTAATGGCTTGGAGTGGTCTGAGTGAGTTGTTTCAAAAATTACACTGATTGTAGGAGGGTTAAAGTCATGGTTGTCTTCTCTACACAGATACCAGCGTAAATGTGATGAACTCGAAGTTGCCAATGGAGAATTCCGGGCCCAGTACGACCAGATGGGCACAGACAAAAAAGAAATCGTCTCCTTTCTGAAGAAACAGCTGGAGCAGCGACAGAACGACATCGCCGACTTGAACGACAGGCTCGTTGGTCTGCAACAGGCCAAGGATGCGGAGAAAGACACCTATGAGCAGCAACTTGCCCAGCTGAGGACGGAGTTCCAAGAAACCAAAGATCAGCTGACGTCAGAAAATATGATTCTGAGTAAGGAACTAGTGTTTAAACCCTCAAAGACCTGGGTACACCTTCAAGGTTACTACCCTGTTACATAATAACAAAATTATTATCTAAGGGCAGATCCAGTTTGGATGGAAAATATGAACGCTACCAAAGAAGGGAAGATGGCAACAAAAAAGAATGTTAAATTTACTAGCATGATGAAAAGGATGTGGTGTCAAACCTTCCCTTATACCCCTTGATGTGAACTTAGTAAATGTTAAGCAGCAGCATTTCCCAGAGTCTGGCATTCTCCTGAAGATGATCAGAGCATACTGATTGAAACGTCGAGTTGTAACCTCCAGTTCTTTTCAGAACTAATTACCACTCAATAGAGAATTTCACATTGTGTCACCGCAATTAGTCTTTACTTGTACTAATAATCTTGAGTATTCCGTCTGAAATATTGTCCTTCAAATGAAAAATGGGAAAACAATGGTGAAGACTAATTTCTCAGTTTCCCAATGTTCTCAGAAACATGCCATCAATCAAGCTGAATCTTTTAGCGATTGTTTTCTGAACTAGATATGTATGCACGCAATTCCCTTTTTACATAAGGTGTATTGGAACTTGTTTTTTCCTAAAAATTTCACTATCCCCCCATTCCCACCAGTGTGCTTCCTTTAATCCTCAGGATCCCCTCATATTGTCTGTAACTTTCAGTTGCTAATTTCAATCTTTTGTAGGTGGTAAGCTTGCTTCGCTAGAAGAGTTCAAAGTTCAGAAGGAGGACCTGATGGCCAAGTTTGCTCAGATGGAGCAGGAGCTAGATAACCAGCAGACGGAACACAAAGAGCAGATCTACCAGCTGGAGAGAAAACAGGTGGTCGATAAAGACAGGTGGGTAGAAGTTCTCTGATTGGTCATTGATAGAGATAGAAAACAGGTGGTTGGTAAAGACAGGTGGGTAGATGTTCACCAATTGCTCATTGGTAGAGATAGGAAACAGGTGGTTGATAAAGACAGATGGGTAGAAGTTCTCTGATTGGTCGTTGATAGAGATAGGAAACAGGTGGTTGGTAAAGAATCGTGGGTAGATGTTTTCCAATTGGTCATTGATAGGAGGTAGGTGGTCAATAGAGACAGGTGGGTAGATGTTCTCTAATTGGTCATTGAAAGAGGTAGGAAAAAATGTTTTCATTATGCAAATTGATCTTATGATCAGGGTAAGAAATATAAGACTAACTTCTATTTTCCATAATCTTTGAAACCGACCTTTACTCTTAACCAGAGTTCTTTTTTATATTTCTTTAAAAAAATCCTTTCTCTTTTTAAAAGGTTAAAACGAGAGATGGTCCTTCGTGTCAACCAAGTCGCCGCCGAATTCCGTAAGGTTTCCAACAAGCAGATGGCCGACACAACAAAGCGCACAATCCGCGAGAACGTCAGCATCCACGCCCAGCTGTCCAAGATGTCCGACAAGACGATGGAGTTGATCCAGGAGAACGAAGAGCAGCAGGCTAAGGAGAAGAAACAGAAGCGGCAACTTGATATGCTGGAGAACAACGAGAAGGAACTAGCCAAGAAGAATCACAGCAACCAAAAGGTAGCAATTCTGGGTTGCAATCGTATATTTTCTCCAACTCCAGGCATCCCAGCGAAACCTATAAAACCTATAAAAACCTATATTTCAAAATTGGAACCTATATTAAAGGGGCAGTATTGTTTATGATCAACAGAGCATGGAATCGGTGTGCTTGTTTTAGATTAACTCAGTGACTGAAAATAATTTCCCACATGAGGTCGTATTACCGTTGCTGCTGCATAAATGAACCAGTAATTTGCAGTCACTGTGTTCATCTTAAACTAGGACATCGATTCCATGCCCTGTTGAAAGTCTGCTCTTATCGTGACGATACTGCCCCTTTAACCTATAAAAATCTATATTTTTAATCTCCTGAAACACATTTTCAACTTCCTCATAAAATCCTCATGGCTTTGAAGAACATTTACTTCCTAAGTATAAAGAGATGAAGCGAAAACAGTAGCCAAACTATAACATGTGTACCTCTCTTAGCAATTTACCAAAAACTTGTTACTTAACAACTGTATAATCACAGGAAATAACCTATAAAAGCCTATATTGTGGCATTTGGTAAACCTTTTATAACCTATATTTTGCTTAAAAAACTATTTAAAAAACCTATATTTGGTAGATTAGGAACTGGGAGGCCTGCAACTCTCTGGTTGTAGTTGAGTACTTTTTCATGAGCACTAACGTGAGTAGAGTACAGAAAATTGCACTCGAATGCGAGTACAAGTACTAGAACTATGGTGCGTGAGGCAAGGTTTGAGCTATAATTCTCACAAATCCCCTTCTTATTTCTGCCCATCTCCCACAGGTCATCCGGATGCTGACAGAGAAAGCCAAGCAACAGGAAACCCTCATCTTAGACCTTGAGGAACGAGAGAAGGAATTTATGGAGGTGGAGGCAGAGGTTTCCCTCCTCCGGCAGCAGACGGAGTCATCCCGGGAGGAGATGCAAGCCATGGGCAAGGAGCTGGAGCAGCTCGAGGATAGGATAGAGATGATGGAGAAAGAGAAGAAGGAGATCTTGAAGAACAAAGAGCGGCTGGAGAGGATACTAGCAGAGGCGGCGTACTCAATGCATAGGATACTCACAGTAGGTTTTGGGGCATTACGGGAAAAAAGAACAGGGCGAATATAAAAAATGATGCTGGTCAGTTGGGGGGGGGGGGGGGGGGTCATAGGAAAGAAGTAAAGGGGAAGGGAATATCTTTCATACATAGAATTTTTCCTGCAGTGTTTTTTTTACCATTTTCCTTGAAAACGGAGTGTCGTGGCCGAGCGGTCTAGCTTACCGGACTCAAGTTCTGGTGTTAGCAGCAGAATGTGGGTTCGAATCCCGGCCGTGACACTTGTGTCCTTGAGCAAGACACTTAACCATAATTGCTTCTCTCCACCCAGGGGTTAAATGGTTACCTGTGAGGGCAGAGTTGGTTGATTAGCCCTATATGCACTGTAATGGCAGCAATTGAGCTGTATACTCCCCAGGGAGCTGAGATGGTTTCAGGAATGATTTATGAGCCTTATGAGCAGGGGTAATGATATAATGCGCCTTGAGCACCACTTAGTTGGTGGATACGTGCGCTATATAAGTCCACACATTATTATTATTATTATTATTAAACAATACTCAAAGGTATGGTTTAATAGTAGTTAATTGCATAAATGGGTTTGGGACTAAAACCATGGGGTCTTTGTCCTCCAGATCAAAGGGAGACCCAGGCCCGCTAACCCATTTTTCAGGATTTTTTACTTTTATCAAATCACATGTTAAAAAGATTAACGATTTCAGGGGGAATTAAATGGGTAATGGAAAATATTTCATTTGAAACTATTTTTCTGTCGGTTTTCTACCTGTTTTTAGTCATGATGACAAAAATACTTTTCTAGCCTCGAGTTAATTTTCCAGTAACATCTTTCTTTCTGCCCATCAGTCAAAGCCTGATGACGGAGGTGAGCAGGACGTCGACGATGAGGATGCAATTGAACAGCGTGACAGCATGCTGGAGAACCTCTTGATCATCCTAAATAGTGCTGCAGCGATCGGCGTCGGCCCGTCACCCGCTAGCTTCCTGAGAGAAGACGAGATTACGTATCGGACGAAGAGTAGACAATCTAATATACCTGGGTCTGGCAAGGGCTTCAAACCAGGGTAAGAGAGGTGACATTTTTGTTGAGTGTTCTTTGATATCTGGGAACGTACATTAATTTCAACCCCTTTGTTTTCAAGAAATATACCATCATAATAATAATAACAACAACAACAACACTCGAGATCTAAGGCTACGGGACGTAGCTTGACTCTTGAGGTGTAACCGGCAGAAAGGAAAACAAGATCTTTCTTTTCATGCTGTGCTAATGCGAAATAATAATAATAATAATGATAATAATGTGGACTTATATAGCGCACGTATCCACCAAACTGGTGCTCAAGGCGCATTACGTTATTATCCCTGCTCATCAGGTGCATAAATCATTCCTGAAACCATCTCAGCTCCCTGGGGAGTATACAGCTCAATTGCTGCCATTTTGGCACATATGGGCTAATCAAACAAAACAACCAACTCTGCCCTCACAGGTAGGCTTGGGCGGTTCCACAATTTCTGGAGCCGGTTCGGTTAAAAAAAAAAAAAATAAATAAAAAAAATAAAAAATAAATAAAAATCGGTTCCGAGTCGGAACCCGTTCCAAGAGTTTCAAAGAAAAACATACGGCCTATTCAAACTTTGTTGCGCCCTGATACGAAGGAGTTTCAATTTTCAACCACAAATGCAGTGATGATAATGTTGTTTAATTTCAAATATGTTTCAGAAACTTTAAGGAAACTTTATGGAAACGTTAAGCTAAGTTTTTAGACTTAGAGATTTGTTTCCATTATCCTACCGTTAGCAAGCAATGTTACAAGCCGTGCTGTACATGCCATGGCTTTGCACATGCTTCAGGGGTTGGAGCAATTAAGCAATTGTACCACCCCCTATACACAAGGTACCGTACTACCGTCCATGCCTATTGAAAGTACATTAAGAACACTAGCAACATGACTAATTTGTCACAAGATTATCCATATTATGGGGCCACCTTGATCATTCCACTTCTCAAGACACGTGCTGTCAACATTTTTAACAACATTTCCATGACCAAAATACCCATGTTACGGGGCCAATTTATAAACAGGGGTTGGAGCAATTAAGCAATTGTACCACCCCCTATACACAAGGTACCGTACTACCGTCCATGCCGTATTGAAAGTACATAAAGAACACTAGCAACATGACTGTTAACTTCGTCACAAGTTTATCCATACTACGGGGCCACCTTGATCACTCCACTTCTCAAGACACGTGCTGTCAACATTTTTAACAACATCTCCATGACCAAAGTATCCATGTTATGGGGCCAATTTACAAACAACTCAGTGACACACAATGCATACTACTAATGCACAGACATTGCGGTTTGCATCAGTTGCATCAGAACACAAATCTGATGCACTAAACCACTCGACCATGGCACACATGTACCAGTCATGTACTAACCTAGTCCACAGCATAGTACGTGATGCAGGGCGGGGCAGGGGGAGCAAAACCCGTAACCAAGCTCGTTGTGCATGCGCGCATTTGGAGTTCAATGCCGTGGTATGGATTACAGCAGGCTGACACACTTCATGTAGGTAATAGACTTCTGATGTTACCCATTTACATTGTTTAGAGCACTATGGTATGAATTACAGCGAATTTGAAACTCCTTAAAAAGAATTGCTTTTTTAAAGAAATATGGGTTGTCTTAGGATAAATATTCTCATGTTTTGTTCCTTATAGGGTTGCACCTCTGTCGTCCATTGCTAAGGGACAAGGACCCTTTCCCCATTACAAGATGGGGGATCTTGGTCTTGTACCTAGACCCAAACCTGCCTCGTTCCTGGCCGACAAGATGAGGCAGTTATCGGCGACGAGTCGGATGAACAGACTACATGGGGTGAAGACGCGATCGGTAGGAATACAGTCATCAAGTGGTCCACAGGTAAGACCCCCTCTCCCACAAGAATAAAAGCAAGCTATTAATTAAATTGGTTGAATAATAAACAATGCAAGCGTGCGTAATGCTTGCCAAATTGTTTCATGTGGTAATTTACACTGTAGTACTATTTTCTGCACAGTTCTACAACTTTAATGGTGAAAATCAACATGTTGATATACTTGCCAAGGTATATTTGATGCACTTAAAAGTCAAACACTGTCAAACCTTACGTGTAGTAAGTACATTTACAGGTCAAAATGAGTCAACCGTTTTTGACTGGTAAAAGCATTGTCTTGTATTGTTCAGGGTGGTCAAAATGACAGTAAAAAACAGCCAAAAATGCCCCTGTGTGCACATTTGGGTCAACAGTCAAACAGACAGTTGACTGATTTTGACCTCTACAGCAACTTGCCACTAAAGTGCAGCTATAGTAGGAGGATTAAGTAACTGTGATACTAAGATTTACAGAGTCTAAAGTACAAACGCATTTTTTTACAAGGGGCACTTTTTGGGGAAAATTCAGCACTTTCAGAAACTGGTACTTTCACATCTTCAAATGGGGCAAAATTACTACCTGGCAAGAAATACAGGCCATAAGTGCTGAATATGAAAGGTGCACTGATGGGTTTTTGGAGGATTCAGGAAGGTTCCTAGCCAGAATACCTAGGAGGTTAGGGTTAAACTATGCAATCTCTCCACAACATAGTTCAATAAATAGTTGAGTAAAATTTGTCATTAACGTAATAAATATTCTTTCCCCAACTAGGCACTCTTCTACTCCGACCAGCTTCTTGGTGGAGGAACAAGTGCGGCTACCTCGGCCATCGTGAATGAACTAGCCATCAAGGACCGTCGCCCCCTGGGCCCAGTGAGACTTCGAGGGAAGCCGTCAAGTTCACTTGTGTAATGAGTTCGCCCAAAACTCCTAGCTTCCCTGAGCAAGTCAACATTAACTTATTCCTCCATTCCAGAAGAAGCTCAAGTCATATTTTCAGTTTTCAACAACATCGTATCTTCTTCCATTGGTTTTGCGTGTTCATCTGGAAACTGATCTCCAGAGAGATACCTTGGTACACTGAGCATAATCTGTGTTTGCAACGAGTTGCATGAGTTGTCTCAGTCAGGGTAGAGTTATAAAATCCTAGTTCTTTGTAGACATGTTTAAAATACCTTAAAATATTTCATATCTTGCAAGAGTTTTTGTTTGTTTGTTTGTTTGTTGTATCATTCCAATTGTGAGAAATAGAAATACCATAAAAAAAGACAAGGTCGTCGTGTGCCCGGAAGAAGGTCGTAAGGCTCTACGACCTTCTTCCGGGCACACAAAGTACAACTTTTTGTCACAGCAGAAGGTTGTAAGCAATTAAATGGCTTTGAAAAAAAAAGTAGGGTTATCTGTTATATATTTGTTGCTAGTATTACTCCCAAGACATGTTTTTCCATTCCCATGCGGAATTTAACTTTCCTACAATGACTTATAAACGGCAGAAAAACGACCAAACTTTCACACTCAGTTTTCTTGAAACACAATTTTGCACATTAATTGCTTAGGACCTTTTGTTACGTTCTTCTTCCGGGCACACAACGAGGTGCCCGTTTTGTTTATGAAATTACGAGTACCTCCATATAATGGTTTATTAAACATGACATACATGAGTGTTTAAAATACCTGTTAGAAATCCCTCTTTTAAAAAAAATGTTTCATATCATGCAAGAGTTTTTTTGGGTATCATTCCAACTAGGTTTCTTTTGTGAGAAATAACCTCATAAGAGACAAGGTGGTCATTTTGTTTATGAAATTAGATGTGCTTGTTCACGAGTCTCCGTCCATTCTACGTTCCTATTTATATTGGTTGATTATTGGGATTCAAATTTGCCATCATGTTTAACTATAAGATAAAAATCGATATTAAATATTTCCATTTGTACAAACTTTTTTAAAACTGAATGAGCATTGATCCTCTTACTATCTCTGATAGTAAGTGGCAAGTAGCTACAGGGGTCAAAATCAGTCAACTGCCGGTTTTGACTGTTGACGTAAATGTGCACACAGGGGCATTTTTGACTGGTTTTTACCGTCATTTTGACCACCCTCAGCAATACAAGACAATGCTTTTACCAGTCAAAAACGGTTGAATCATTTTAACCTGTAAATGTACTTAGGTTTGACAGTGTTTGACTTTTTAAGTGCACTAGATATACCTTGGCAAGTATATCAACATTTTGACTGACTTTGACCCTTGCAGTCACAGAAGGGTTAAAATAAAAGTGGAAAGTTATACTTAGTTCAAGTAGTAAACATATCATCTTATTGTAAAATAAGTTGATATTTTCCAAGTTCTGGGTCATCATTTGGTGCAGACTATCTTTTATATCCGTCCAAATTTCTGTAATTCACATGTAAATACCTGTGCCTTATAAACCCATTGTTTTTTAATATGTCTGTAAATACTTGTATATTGTTTGCCAATAATTCCATATTGTGTCGTTAAAAATAAATACATATCATTGAAGCAAAGAAGTTTACTTTGGTTGTTTTATTAACCCTAACTCCCTAGGCCCATTTGCTTACACATAACCTGAATCCTTCCTAACTCCCTAGGCCCATTTGCTTACACATAACCTGAATCCTCCCTAACTCCCTAGGCCCATTTGCTTACACATAATCTGAATCCTTCCTAACTCCCTAGGCCCATTTGCTTACACATAACCTGAATCCTCCAAACTCCTTCAGTAGTAAAGCAAGCACATGACATGTATGCACACATGTGTTTCTAATCTGTGATACATGTACATGGCCAGGGACCCTCCCTGCATGCATGGAGCAATAAACAGTGTCCACTCACCCAAGCACTGACCTTGCAATCACTACAACAAACACGGATGTACATGTACCATGGAAAGGCAAGTATGCCTAATAACCTCAATCCTCCAAAATCCTTCACTTTAGCAAAGAGGATTTGGGAGGGATAGAGTTAAGTAAAGAAAGCAAAAATTACTTAAAGGGACAGTATCGTCAAGATCAACAGGGCATGGAATCAGAGTGCTAGCTTTAGATTAAGTCAGTGACTGAAAATAATACCCCACATTAGGGTGTAGTGAATTTTGGAAAAGTTTTTAAGTTCTAGTGAATATCCTAAAATTATGTTCTGGCAATATCTAAGATATATCCCACATTAAAAAAATACAAAAAATTTAAAACAAAAACAAAAAATCACCAAAAAATCTTTGCCCAACCAAGAAATGAATTGTAATTCCACCAAAAAGTGCTGAGTCATCGTTTTTTTGTGAAAAAGTAGTGTTTTCTGTTAAATTTATTTCTGGAAATACATATCATTTTATTTTTTTCCCAATAGATTCTTGAGGCTCCCTTGACAAATTACTGGCTACTTAATTTTTTGGAATTTTATAAGCTCCTACTACAAATTCATGTTATATATACTACTCAAAACAATTTAGGGAACAAAACAATTTATGGAACACCGGATTTACTGCAAGAGGTGGTCACACCCGTTATGGAAATGTTCCATGAACCGGGATTTTCATTTCAGTAGTCATGTCATGAAATGTGTAACCACTACATGCATCCTTTATCACCTGTTTCATTGTGCAGTTGTTTCTCATCAATCCTGTGAAACATTGTGTTTATCTGAAATAAATTTTCTTGCTTGAACTGAGATTATTCCGGTGTTCCCTACATTGTTTTGTTCCCTAAATTGTTTTGAGTAGTATATTATGTGGAAAAAACAACTTAAAAAAGAAAAATAGTCACTGATGATATGATCGATCTTTCACGTCATTTTAAAGGGGCAGTATCGTCACGATCAACGGGACATGGAATAGGAGTGCTTGTTTTAGATTAACTCAGTGACTGAAAATAATTTCCCACAAGATAAGGTCTTATTTCCGTTGCTTCTGCATAAATGAGCCAGTAATTTTCAGTCACTGTGTCCATCTTAAACTAGGACATTGATTCCATGCCCTGTTGAAAGTCTGCTCTGATCGTGACGATACTAACCCTTTAAAGTGAACAGTTGGAGGTACTTCACGATTCTCACAAAAAGTAAATGTCAAGAGTGCCGCGCAAAATGTCAGCAATTGCATACTTGGTTTTGTCGGTAAGTTTTGAGTGCTGTGTAAGCACTTGAATAGTGAATAGTGATCTCGATTGAGTTTTTATGACTGAACGATCTGGTGGACGGTACGGAAGCCCATTGGTGCCACGGGTGCGTTTCTCTTTCAAGTGGGAGTGTTTCTCTTTCACAGCAATGCGTTTCTCATTCACAGCGGTGCGTTTCTCATTCAAGTGCGAGTGTTTCTCATTCACAGCTGTGCGTTTCTCATTCAAGTGCGAGTGTTTCTCATTCACAGCGGTGCGTTTCTCTTTCACGTGTAAGTGTTTCTCTTTCACCTGGTTGCCGCCACTTACTAGTGGCGGCCGCCACTGGTAGTGGCGGCCGCCATAAATAACTGGCGGCCGCCACAATAAGTGGCGGCCGCCGCCTGGTGGCGGCCGCCGCCACTGGTGGCGGCCGCCACTGTTAAGTGGCGGCCGCCGGTTATTTAAGTGGCGGCCGCCACTAAGTGGCGGCCGCCGCCATTAAGTGGCGGCCGCCGCCGGTAAGTGGCGGCCGCCACTTGCTGGTGGCGGCCGCCACAAGTGGCGGCCGCCGCTAAGTGGCGGCCGCCGGTTATTTAGTGGCGGCCGCCGCCACTTACCAGTGGCGGCCGCCGCCGGTAGTGGCGGCCGCCGCCAAGTGGCGGCCGCCACTAAGTGGCGGCCGCCACTTAGTGTGGCGGCCGCCACACTGTGGCGGCCGCCACTACTGGCGGCCGCCGCGGTAAGTGGCGGCCGCCAGTTGTTGGTGGCGGCCGCCGCCGGTAGTGGCGGCCGCCAGTTACTAAGTGGCGGCAACCAGGTGAAAGAGAAACACTTACACGTGAAAGAGAAACGCACCGCTGTGAAAGAGAAACACTCGCACTTGAATGAGAAACGCATTGCTGTGAAAGAGAAACACTCCCACTTGAAAGAGAAACGCACCCGTGGCACCAATGGGCTTCCGTAGGACGGTGCCGCTTAGATTCAGGACGCGCTCTTGCCTGTAGTCAAAATATGATTCATAAAAACATACAATGGGAAAATGTTGGCGGTTTAATTGGAAAATCTTTTTTTAGAATGCATTCATAAATGCCCGAGACAGTTTAGACAATCTGATTGGACAAAACGTAATCACATGGGGTGTATTAACGGATGATAATAATTGGCTTATCAATCTTAGCAGCGCGTATGTGCCAGCTGTTCACCAGCTGTTTTGTGCAACTCACGACGTGGATTTCAACCAATCAGAGTGACGAAGATTGGCATCACGTGCCTGACTCGTGTACTTTGGAAGTGTTTCGTGTGTCCCCAAAACGTGAATTTGCCCATTTCTATTTTTAGTATTTAGCTTTTATTCAACAAAAATTACATTTTTTCCCCGATACAGGCATTTATGAATTGGAATAACAGTTTGACGTTTGGTCTTTATTACCGCATGTTAATGACCGGTTTTGGGCGTGGTCACAGACGTTTAAGGACCGTGACCACACCCAAAACCGGTGGTTAACCAGGACCGCACGACAAACTGTTATTCCTTTAGTAAAGACTCCCGGGGAATTGTTAAACGAAACTTAAAACATCCAACTGAAGATAAAATTATTAAATATTAAGGGTTTGTCCCGGATCGCGCGGTCACGGGCGCGTAAAGAGTACCGCGCGCGTAAAGAGTACCGCGCGAGCCGACAAATGCCATAAAAATAACTTAACACGGGCAATACATATCTAGATTATAAGTTTTTTCCCACAACGGTAATATTTGATAAATTCCCATGTTTGTTCTGGCATTTTTTTTCCTTCGTGTTTCTGGGGATAAATTACACATGCGTCCCTTTTCGGCATGAATAATTGCAAAAGCTTCCATCCTTTTCCGCCACAAGCCTTACCACAGCTAGCCCTGACCCTTGACCCTTGACGCAAAACCGACAACTCGACCAAAATAAATAAATAAATTTAAAAAATCGACGAACGAAACAACTCGATATCCGATACTGAAAACTCGACCCTTGTGACAACTCGACCTACGAGACAACTCGACTCTCGTGACAACTCGACCCTTGTTACAGAGTGACCTTGAAGACAACTCGACTCCATTTTTTGCCGCCGCGCTAGCGCTGCGGGAATGATTGATACAGTCAAATCATAAATGCGCCGAGTTGCCTAACAAATTGGGCAAATTTTCATACCCATATGTGAAAAGGTCGTTTAAAGCACAGCACGGCAGGATTCCAATCGATCCAGCAATTTTGGCTGCAATTGGACATCGTTTCATAGCAACAAAAATAAATAAATAAATAAAAATTTTGGTGGGCCTATTGCACATTATGTGTAATTCCCCCCATGGCGAATTGTGAGTAATTGATCAAAAATTACCGTTTTGAAAAACACATACTAGATTAGCTGTATTGACCGTGTTGTTGTTATTTTGACGGCATTCTCTCAAAATAAATAAATACAGTAAATAAACCCAGTCATTTAGGCGCTCCGGTTAAACCAAACTTATGACATAATTATATTCACTTTTCATACTTCCCGGGGATACTATAACCTCAAATATATCCTCATTGTTTATGAATCATATAGGTCAAGTACGGGTGTCAATCGAACCCGATAATCACAACCGGCATCCTACGCCCCCTAGTTGGCCAGACAGAACACCACATCAAGAAGTTCAACTCATCTCATCAAGATCATCCAGAACACCACCATCCAGCCAACTGACACGTTGGTGAGCTTTGATGTCGAGTCACTGTTCACCAATGTCCCCACAAATGAAGCCAGCCTCATAGCCAAACAACGACTCCAAGAAGACTCGACCCTTCCAGAACGAACCAACCTCTCACCTGACCAAATCCAAGACCTCATCAACACATGCACCTCATCCACAAGTTTCAAATGGCGGGAAAACTTCTACAAGCAGGTTGCGGGGACCCCCATGGGATCTCCCCTTTCTCCGGTTTTAGCCAACCTATTCATGGAAGACTTCGAAAAAACAGCTCTACTATCTGCAACTCACAAACCAACACTATGGCTCCGCTATGTGGACGACACTTTCATCATATGGCCACATGGAACGGACAAATTACAAGATTTTCTTCACCACCTCAACAACCAGCACCCGGACATCTCTTTCACCATGGAAATCGAAAAAGATAACTCCCTCCCGTTCCTCGATGTAAACATCACAAGAAAAACAGACGGCACCCTGGGACACGCCGTTTACAGAAAGCCCACCCACACGGACCGCTACCTGAATGCCAGATCTTTTCATCCACCATCAGTCAAGTCTTCAATACAACGCACACTAGTACAACGAGCATACAACATCTGTGACACCCAACATCTACAAGAAGAACTCAAGCATGTCAAGCAAGTCCTCAAGTTCAACGGCTACAAGATCACCACAAACTCCACCAAACAACCACAAACCAGAAACGACCAAGAACCAACATTAGACAAGTCCATCGCTATCCTCCCATACATCGGCCACACATCACACAAGATCCAGAAAATCCTGAAAAAAAGCAGACATCTAAGTATATCACACCTCTTCAATGAAACTCCAATGGCCCAGCTCCAGACACACAAGGACAAACTCGACCCTGCCAGTAGATTTGGTGTTTACCGCATCCCCTGTGAATGCGGTAAAGTTTACATCGGAGAGACTGGCAGGGACCTTCAAACAAGACTCAAGGAACATAAAGCACATGGCAGGAAAGGCGAAATAGACAAGTCAGCAATCATCAAACACGCGTACAACAATCACACCATCCAATGGGAGAACACCGCACTCATCGCACCAGTCAAGACTTGGTATCACTGACGCATCCGTGAAGCCATCGAAATCAAGAAACATCACACAGTACCACAAGACATAGGATACAACATCAGCAGCATCTGGCAGACAACACTACAACACTTCAGCACAACCAGGCATCACCACCAGCAACACAGCACTGACACACTCCACTGAACACCAGGCTCACACAGACAACACACCCCAGCGAGCACCAATCACAAGAGTTCCAGCACACAACAACACACTCCAGCGAGCAGCAGTTCAGCCCACAACAGGATCCTCCAGCAGTGTATATAAGACACCACTCTCCAGAGCATACTTGCCGAAACGTTGAGAACAAAAACCGGCTCTGCTCAGAGCCAACACCTCTACTTTAGAGATTTGTTACATTGTGCTTCCGAAAACTTTCCTAATTACCATTTCCCACCATGCAAAGCCTTAAATCCTATATCAATTATAATTAGTTATGTGATATAGAAGAGGAAGCTAAAGGGGCCTCTTTATCAACTAATAAGTACAAAAATGCCACCAATTAAAATAAGTAAATATTAGTGTAAAAGTGTTTTCTCCGTCTGAAATTGGATCAACTTCTAAGCAAATGATAAATTTGGTTGAGTTTTCACAGAGGTCGAATTGTCACAAGGGTCGAGCTTTTTTTTAGGTCGAGTTGTCACAATGGCAATTTTAAATATACTACCGGAATAAAGTAACTGTGCATCATTTGAAGTTATGCTATTTTTTAATGAAAAAAGATAATACAATGATTTGTGGTGTTCTGTTAAATCACTGTTTAACTGTTAACAGGATAATCTCGAAATCTGTATGCTTGGACACTAGGCTTCGTGACACGTCCTTGAAGAGATGTGGTGTCAAAAGTCAGTTCACAAACTCAGTATCGTGTGTGTCCACCATTGGCGTTGATGCAGGCTTGACAACGACGACGCATAGACGACACTAAGCGATTGAAGAAAGCTTGGGGAATGTTGTTCCATGTCTGAACCAACGCTTGTCCCAATTCAGCTAACGTCAATGGCTGATTCTGGGCTTGACGTAAACGTCGCTCCATTTCATCCCAAGCGTGCTCGATAGGGGACAGGTCCGGAGAAACAGCTGGCCAGGGGAGTACCGGAATGTTCTGCTGTCTCAGGAAATCTGTCACAACACGAGCGACATGTGGACAGGCATTATCTTGCTGAAGCGTGATGTTACGTCCTTGTCTTTGAATGAACGCTTGCACATGAGGCCCAATGATCTCGTCCCTGTATCTCAGACCTGCATCAACGCCAATGGTGGACACACACGATACTGAGTTTGTGAACTGACTTTTGACACCACATCTCTTCAAGGACGTGTCACGAAGCCTAGTGTCCAAGCATACAGATTTCGAGATTATCCTGTTAACAGTTAAACAGTGATTTAACAGAACACCACAAATCATTGTATTATCTTTTTTCATTAAAAAATAGCATAACTTCAAATGATGCACAGTTACTTTATTCCGGTAGTATATATTACCAGCAACCGGCTTTTATCACAATTTTATTTCATTTTGTAAGGCGGTTCTACGGTAATTAAATATTAATTTGAATTTAAATTGTTTATAAAATAGTTGTAGGGGGTCTTAGCAACCTAAATAATGTAAACTAGAAATAAAATCTGGCACATACACAATTAAATGACCCCTTTTGGCGCACTTTGGTTCACCCTGGCTCACTGTGATCACCATATACGCCCCATCGCCATAATCGCCCCACTATAGGACTTCTCTGCACAAAAACACGATCTTCTTTTGTTAATTATTTCATTATTTAAATTTTGTAATGCCTTAAATTTTTTTAATGCTTTAAAAAATAAGAAAATGGTTTGGAAACTGAAACATTTTAGGGGAAGTTTTATTGGAATGGTAAACATAAATGACATTTAAGCCCACTGTTTTTAACACATGGATATTTGGGAATTCCCCGCACTACTCCATGATCGCACTAAGTGACGTAGTACTACAGTGGCAACAAATCACAGTGTATATCAACTCAGTATAATAAGGAAGTTAAATTAATATTTATGTTTTCCTTGTATTGCGCCCCATCACTATTCAAAACAATGGACCATTTAGTTTTGGCGCACTTTGGTCCCACCCTGGCCCACTGTGAGTGGCCTTTCGACTTTTGATCCATGCGGCGTTCTATATCTTGGGTTGATATAGAAATTTCAGGAAAGTTTTATATTTTGTAACAAGTAGTAGGTGTCTCAGCAATAACTTCTTTTTAAGTATCACATTTATACGTATTCATATTTCAGTACTTTCAATTATCATATTGCTGTAAGTTTAAAAAAAATTGATTATAAAACAAACAAAAATTAACTGAATATAATTTGTCTGAACACCAAATACAAGCGCTGTAATATTTGCAGGTGTTCATGTGTTTGTTAAATCATTACTCGTTAATTGATTGAGGCGTCTGTAGCAACGAAACCTGATCGAAATTTTCCCTGGGTTTTAAGTAGACTTAGAACCAAGGTTTCTATTACTGAGACAGGTAATGCCATTTTAAGGACTTTTATGTAATTATATTAACAGTTATTGCAATGTTTATCCAACAACCGAAATCCAGCAATTCTAGTCGCAGCTCCATAAAGCCATAAAAACACATCTACTTTAGTACTACTATAGTACTTGTACTAGTAGTACTAGTAGTAGTACTCTAGTCCGAATTAATAAGCGGTGCAGAATGCAACCGCCATTTTTCTATCCAAATATGACAAATACCACAGATTTTCCTTTAAAAGAAGAGAAAAGTGAGGATTGGAAACGATATTTTGGGAGATATTGAGTAATGAATGTATGCACATCCAGTGATGAGACGTCGTTAGCCATTTTGTTGTCTGCTAAAAACACAGGCATGACAGGCAGGGTTATCGTCCATGTACGTAATTCGCCGCACTCGTGAAATGACGCACCTACCTTTGGCTTAGCATTTCTCGGAAAACGTACAAAACTATGGCGTATTACTGGTTGCATAAACTTATCTAAGTCGTGCTTGTTACAGAAATAAAAATTATAGTGAAATTGTATGATTTACTGGAAAGTTAGTGCTTATGAAATTGGAAAAAGTTGTTTAACCACTGATTTTACTAGATACAAATAGTAAGAGATTTACATGACCTCATTTTTTTTTCACGAACATATGTGATTTTATTGTTCTATGCTGTCAACAAGCTGTTGTCTGTGGAAACCAAAATATGTGAATGCTTTGCATTTGCAATGATTTTTTAAAGAAATACTGATCCTCAAATTGGACACATTCCTTATAGAAGAAGCAAACGAAGACTACTTAATTCGTTGGTGTTTATTTCGACGGTAGTGGAAAATTATTGAGAAAATGAAACATTAATATCAATGGTTATGAAAAGAAATATTTTATTTGACAAAATGTTAAGTACTTTTTGCAAGAAATTTAACCACCTTCCATTTTATTGGTCTTTCAAGAATATTGATTAAAAGTTTTGAGAGCTTCTCCAAATTATACCATTTTATTTAAAAAATCGAAAACAATATTTTTATTTTCAAGTTTAAAAACAATTTTACAACCATCTGGAATAAGATGAAACATGATTTCAACTGTTTTTCTTCTTGGGTACATTTTCTGTGCCCCCATCAACTTTAACAGTTTGGGGTGAGTCATTATACCAACATCAATTTTCTGATGACCATGATTCTGTGCGTCTCAAAAAACGGTGCTCAAGACGTCCACGCGTATGATCATGCATTGAAATTCAGCATTTTACAAGAGAATCCTTCACTGAAACAAACTGAAACACAAAACTGCTAATTTCATTTGTAAGTTACCGTCCAGTTGATTATATAACCTTAGGTGCGTCATTTAGGGTAAATTGAGGATAGACATTGTGCACAATTGGCAATTGGGTTTGATATTTTCCCGCTGAGTTTAAGTTGAATTGTTGATTCATAAATACAAAAATACGTTCCAATATTTGTTCATTAATTCCATTCTCTAAAAATAGTTCATACAAACATAAGTTATTTTTGTTAAATTGCTAAATTAATATTTTGTAAAAGAATATGTCCCCCCCCCCAAATTTTTTTTAATCCAAATCTCTCAAAACTGATAAACGTTATGCTGGTTGTTCAATTGAATACATATTTAAATGAATATTGTTATTCCATCACATTGGGATTCCGGTATAACAATCTGAACCACTGTTGACAGATTAATGGCTATAACTTTACTTTATTCCATTTGTCTGTTATTTTGCAGGGGAAAAATAACATCAACACTTAGAAAAGTACAAAATATACAAATAATTACATTTATGCCTAAGGCCAAATTAGGTCTCTGGCTCCATGTCTCTGTGCACATCACCTTAGACCTGTGCATCGGCATTTTTAATTTTCTTCTTTTTTGCTATGAAACAATGTCCAATTGCAGCTAAAATTGCTGGATCGATTGGAATTCTGCCGCACTGCATTTTAAACGACTTTTTCACATAGGGGTATGAATTAACGTTTACCCGATTTGTGAGGCCTCTCTTAGCCACCATACTTTGTGTATGGAAAATTTGGCTTGGTTCCAATAATCTTGTATACATGTATCACATATTTCACATATTTCACACACACACACACACACACACACACACACACACACACAAAAAAAACCATCACTGCACCGATTTTGAAGCCGACCTATGACCAGAAACCAGAGACTTTTTTTGGCCTCATGAACAACTCTATTTCCAATAACCGTGTACACATATTTCACTGGTTGGCAAAAAAAAAAAAAAAAAACGTTACCGCATCTGCATGAAGCCAACCTATGACCAGAAACCAGAGACTTTTTTGGAGGGGCCTAAATCACTGTCAAAAAAAAACTTAAACAAAATTTCCATGATCATAATTTGTTTTGTGGTTATTCTTTGTTTAAGGCTAGAAATAATCTTTCAAGATGGTGATGGTGATGGTGATTGCAGTCTTCGGTGCCACTGGTACTTTGGGAAACGTTGTGGTACAAGCCCTACTCAAAGATTCATCCCACTTCCAAGTGCGAGCCATCACTCGCAATCCAAACAATCCCAAAGCACTAGCCCTAGCGGACGAGGGCGCCATCATCATCAAAGCTGACATGAACGACCGAGAAAGTCTGGTACCTGCACTCAAAGGAGCTCATGGGTGCTTTGTAGCTACCAATGTACCGTTTACAGACCCAATGTGCCAAGAGCTTGAATACCAGCAGGTAAATTGCAGTTTATTTCCCCATTTCAATTATTATATTATATCAATCAATTAAATGGATGGTTCAATATTGATATTGGAAAGTACATTTTTTCAACCATCTTGTTTTCAAGAAATATATCACAAAAATAACCTGTGAAAGTTAGGCCAAAAACAGAAGTCTTTGGTTTCTGATGGTCATAGGTAAGCTTCAAAATTGGTGTGGTGACACTTTTTTTTTTGGCCAACCAGTGAAATATGTGATACATATATATGTGCTTATTGGAACCAGACCAAATTTCCCATACACAATGTATGGTGGCTAAGAGAGGCCGCACAAATCAAGCAAACGTTTATACCCATATGTGAACAAGTCATTTAAAACACAGCGCAGCAGAATTCTAATCGATCCAGCGATTTTGGCTGTGATTGGACATCGTTTCATAGCAACAACAAAAAAGAAAACTAAAAATGCCGAAATGTGGGTCTGAGACGACGCATGCGGAGACCAGAAACCGGAGACTTTTTGGGGCCTAAAACTTTTTCCTTAATTATATTATCGGTCAATATAGGGAGAATGCATTGCTGATGTTTGCATGGCCATGAAGGTACAACACATTGTCTTCAACACCCAAAATCACGTCAGTAAAGTGATTGGAGTCAAGGCTCGACACTACGACGCCAAGGCTTGCATCAACGACTACATGAATGAGAGGGAGCTACCACTAACCAGCATCATCCTACCGTTTGCCTATGAGAACTTCCTGGGGGACTTTAAGCCTCAGAGACTACAGCAACATGAGTACGCCATTGGTAAGATGAGACCATAAGCGCCAGAAACAAATTACAAGAAAAAAAATTTACTCTGAACAAAATTTTAACCCCCCCTTCTCGCTGATTTCCTAAATGTAATTTCGAAAATTATTTCTTTACGTATAAAATCAACAACTCGTTAATAATAAAAACAGAGGGCCAAAAAAATTGTGTGCCATCATTCGCAATCCAAACAATCATGAAGTGTTCAACCACTAAACAACTCATTAACCCTCCTAAGGGTCAAAATCAGTCAAAATGTTCATATACTTGCCAAGGTATATCTAGTGCACTTAAAAAGTCAAACACTGTCAAACCTTACGTGTAGTAAGTACATTTACAGGTTAAAATGGGTCAGCCGTTTTTGACTGGTAAAAGCATTGTCTGGTATTGTTCAGGGTGGTCAAAATGACAGTAAAAACCAGTCAAAAATGCCCCCCGTCTGCACATTTGGGTCAACGGTCAAAACAGGCAGTTGACTGGAGAATAGAAATAAATGTAATATTGAATTGACTGATTTTGACCACTATAGCTACTTGGCACTTAAGTTCAGCGATAGTAGGAGGGTTAACATAAAGTAGAATTTTTTTTCATATTTTCCCGGCTTCCCAATATTTTCTATTTTTTTCTCAGGTATACCTATGGGGGAGCTCTCTCTAAACATGATAAGCATTAAGCAGATCGGGGAAGCCGTGTATTTCATCTTCTGTAACCGGGCAAGCACTATTGGAAAGACATTTTCCTTAGTTGGTGACAAGCTGTCAACGAGAGAGATTGCTTCCGTCTTGACAACTCATCTCCGACCAAATGTTGTCAAAGATTCAAAGGTGATGTCTAGTTTTAAAACTACAATGGACCTATTACAAAACACAGCCATTTTGATTTTCTTATACACAAGTCTATGAGTTTCAGAGTGAGGCTAATCTCCAAAATAGTCTGGTGCCTTTTTTTCAAAATGTACTTTTTATTGTAGTTTTATTTAGGTGGTCAGGGAACCAGGAAAACAGATTCAGCATGATAATCCAGTGAGAATTTATATAGTGTATACTAATGTAAATGTTTGTTATTTTTAGTACCAAAGAGTAAACAATTTCATATTACATTTGTAATGAAATATTTCTGTTGTTTTTAAGTAAAGGGAAGGTACAAGATTTGTATTTGGTAAAATAAACTTACTTTAACCCTACTATTGCTGCACTTTAGTGGGAAGTTGCTATAGAGGTCAAAACCAGTCAACTGCCTGTTTTGACTGTTGACCCCAAATGTGCACACAGGGGCATCGTTGACTGGTTTTTTCTGTCATTTTGACCACCCTGAACAATACAAGACAATGCTTTTACCAGACAAAAACGGTTGACTCATTTTGACCTGTAAAATGTACTTACTACACATAAGGTTTGACAGTGTTTGACTTTTAAGTGCACTAGATATACCTTGGCAAGTATATCAACATTTTGACTGATTTTGACACTTGCAGTCATAGGAGGGTTAATCATCTAGTTTTCCAGGAATATCTCATAAAACTAACCTGTGAAAATTTCATCACGATAGATGCTCATGCTTTTTTAGAAAACGACATTACAATTTATGGTTACTCTAAGACGAATTAAAACACTTCAGACTAAATGATTTTTTTTAAATGCATTTTATTGATAATTGAAAGAAAAAAGTACATTATAAAGTGTAAGACTGTACCGAGTATCCGGGTACCTGGATACCCGACCGAAACTGTCATTACCCGGTTCCATTTTTCGGTTCCAATTACCCATAAATGACTTGAATATTTTGACTGGACAAGTCTCTGATTTTTTTTATACAAAATTTGCTACGAGTCTTTTTTTAGGTGGGAAATTATTATAGTAAGTCCACATTTATTATGACTCTAATAAAACAAGAGAAACTTGTGTTCATATTTTACACATTCGGGAGTATTTATGTGCTGTTTATGGGTACCTGGGTATACCCGGATTTCCAATTTAGGGTATCCTGTTCCCGAAATAACTGAAAATGCACAGCCTATCAAAGTCAGTACAGCTGATGATATTTTACTAAAACCAAACAATTTTCTAATCATAAAAAACAACCTAATGAAAATATTTTCACTTTTGTTTTGTCTAAAAAACAGGTTACACTACCAGAGTTCCAGAGGAAGATTAGTTCAAAGCCAGGGAATGACGATATCACAAACATGTTTGACTTTTTGCATAAAGTGACCCAAAGGTTCAGTATTGAGACCACAAAGAAACTCATTCCTGACCTCTTGACCTTTGACCGGTGGGTCGCTCAAAATAGGGAAACAATTTTAAAGCTTATCCTCCAATGATTCTTCAAGGAAAATTTGGTCTCATTTGTATTTTTACTGGTTTTGTTTTAAAAACAAAATGTTTTGTCTGAAATGTTGATTATTATGTGGCCTTGGTTCTGAAGTTCATGAGTTGTCAAATTCATCAGGCCACAAAAAAAAGTCTCCAGTTTCTGGTCATTGGTCGGCTTCAAAATCGGTGCGGTGACGCTTTTTTTTGCCATCTTTTTTTTTTGCCAACAGGGAAATACGTGATACATTGTATACGCAGGGACCAAATTTCCTATATAAAAAGTATGGTGGCTAAGAAAGGCCTCACAAATCGGGCAAACGTTCATACCCCTATGTGAAAAAGTCATTTAAAGCACAGCACGGCAGAATTCCAATCAATCCAGCAATTGTGGCTGCAATTGGACATCGTTTCATAGCAAAAAAAAAGAAAATTAAAAATGCTGACGTGTGGGTCTGAAGCGACGCACGCGGAGACCAGAGACCTTTTTTTGGCCTTATGTTTTTTTTCTTTTTGGTCAGTTACATTGTAATTGAAAAAGATATGTTTTCTATTTGCATTTTTAAAAGACATGTATATGAAATTTAGACACTTAGACTTTTAGGCCAAAAAACAAATCTCAGCTTTCTGGTCTCCACATGTTTGCATTTTTAGTTTTCGGTTTTTTGCTATAAAACTATCTCCAACTGCAGCCAAAATTGCTGGATTGATTGGAATTCTGTCACGCTGTGTTTTAAACAACTTTTTCACATAGGGGTATAAAACATTTGCCTGATTTGTGAATAACCGTGTATAAAAAAAAAAAACATGTCACCACACCGATTTGGAAGCCGACCTATGACCAGAAGCCAGAGACTTTAGCCTTGAGAGGCCTTAGCAGTGACATCCCATAAAATTGGCTCCGTGAAAGCTTATTAGAATGTTGAATATGATTGCCAAATTGTTGTATAAAATTGTCAATAACAGGATAAATACTTGACATAGACTACAGGGGAGAGTATGACACAACACATGGGCATGTGATGCTAATCAATGATGATTACATTACATTACATTACAACAAGTATTTATCATGCGCCATTCCCGAGACGCTTACAAAAGTTAATATGACATAATAAATACAAATCAGGATAGAATGACATAAATTGATGCAAAATTAATGAGGAAACAAGTGAGTTTTAAGAGCCTTCTTGAAGGCATTAACAGAAACATTGTCTGATATAAACAGGAAGATTGTTCCATAGCTTGGATGCACAAACAGTGAAAGATCTATCACCAGCTTGGACTCTTGTGATAGGATATTCAAGGCAGATATAGTCATCTGTTGATCTTAAATGCCTATTTGGAACATACAATTTCAAACAATTTGATAAATATATTGGTGCTAAGCCATTTAGTGATTTGTACACATATAGAAGCAATTTAAATGATATTCTTTGTTGAACTGGTAGCCAATGAAGTGATTTTAACAATGGTGCAGGATCGTATCTTCTATTTACAGTGAAAACAAGTCTAGCTGCCCAATTCTGTAGACGTTGCAAACGGATGATGTATGACTTTGGAAGTGAGGATAAAAGTCCATTGCAGTAATCTAAACGAGATAAAATCAAAGAGCGTACAGCGTGATGGCAAGTTTCTTGATCAGTGAATTTGCGAATGCGAGTTATATTCCTTAGTTGAAAAGTGACAGTTCGACTAACATTTGCAATATGAGAAGACATTGTCATATTTGTATCAAAGAATGCACCAAGATTTCTGATGGTTTGTGACGGCTTAATGCAGGCATTGCCAATGGATAAAGTGATATCTGGTAGACGTTTGAGATTGTGTGGAGAAGCTGCGATAAAAAATTTGGTTTTACTGTCATTGCGTTTCAGCTTATTTTCATTCATCCAGTTTTTGATATCACCGATACAAGTCTGTAGCTTAGAAATTGCATTTGTTAGATCACCAGGTTTTTTTGGATTAAAGGATACATAGAGTTGCGTATCATCAGCATACACATGATGGTTTACCTGATGATGATGGTAATGATAATGATGATAGTGATATTGATTAGGATGATTTTGATGATAATGATTAATAATGATGATGGTGACAATGAGCAGATCGAAGATGATTTTGATGATGATGATGACAATTATAATGATATTGATGAGGATGGTGGTGATGACGGCGGCCATCAATGATAGTTGTATTCTAGCCAAAAATATTGCTCACTAAGTAAAAATATGTTTAAGACAATATCCTGATCAACAGGGCATGGAATCAGAGTGCTAGTTTTAGATTAACTCAGTGACTGAAAATAATACCCAACATGATAAGGTCATATTACCGTTGCTGCTGCATAAATAAGTCACTGTGTTCATCTTAAACACTTCCAAAAATATTTTTGCATCCAGTACCTATTTTATGAGGTTGGGCAAAAATGGACAGAGGTTGTAAATTTATCTATAAAACTGATTTACTCCATTAAAGGGACAATATCATCATGATCAACAGGGCATGGAATCAGAGTGTTAGTTTTAGATTAACTCAGTGACTGAAAATAATACCCCACATGATAAGGTCATATTACCATTGCTGCTGCATAAATGAGCCAGTAATTTCAGTTAATGTGTTCATCTTAAACTAGGACACCGATTCCATGCCCTGTTGAAAGTCTGCTCTGATCGTGACGATAGTGCCCCTTTAAATCATGAAGAAAAAATGGTGCAAATATCTACAATTAAAAGATGGCAAAATAACACATAATTAATGATCAGATTATCAGCTGATACAATTTGAAAGAACTATTTTGGTATAAATTGTTTATAAATTGATCTATTTTTGGCAAAATGTAAGAAGATGGACAAGAATTAACATGGGCATTTTGTACAGATTATGGAGAAATGTTTGATTGATTGTGGTAAAATATTTTCCATGTATTTTTATATGTATATTTTGTGGTGCATTATTTGTGTTATCCGTTGCATATTGCAATAAAACTTTTTTTACGTATCATATATGAGTACATTGTGCATTGCAATTTGTTGTGGAGATCTCAAAATCTAAGATTATCTGGTGAAGGGGTCGTCCAAAAATTCTCAACATTTTCAAGGCAGTATAGGGAGTAGTTCTTTTCAAATTAAAATACCCCTTACCTCACGTTAACCCTAACCCCCTAGGTATTGTTGCTAGGAACCTTCCTGAATTCTCCAAAATCCATCAGTGCACTTTTGGAAACATGCCCTTATCTTCAAAATGCACCATGCATTTTCATTGATCTTTTATGTTCAGCACTTATGGCCTGTACTTCTTGCCAGGTAGTAATTTGCCCCATTTGAAGAGGTGAAAGTACCACTTTGCAATAGGGCTGAATTTTCCCCAAAAAGTGCCCTTTGAAGGATTTTGCAGGGTTAGGGTTAATACTCTTTAACATGTTGTCTCCGTCAGTCTGTGTGCATTATGACTTTTTTGTATAATATCAACATTTTATAAGATATACATGACTAACCTGGTCTCCTCCGATTGCTCTCTGTATCCTACCCAGAAAATGATGGCAGTTTTGGATGACCCCTCTGAGCAGGAATTCCGAATGGGCCAGTGACACTGACAGCTATCTTGCAAATACTTGGGACCTTTATTTCTTTACTTTTTGTGCACTTGGCTTTCCATACTAAATATTTGTACTCGAGCTCCATTTGGCCCAACTGCTGTTTCAACTATTCATAAATATTACCAAATACTTGGCTTACTACAATGTACATGAAACGGCCGTTTTAAAGGCCGAACGTTGGGAAACACAAGGAAAACAATTAATGTAGGCTGAGCTGAATATTAATATTAATAAAAAACTTCCTGATCCTACTAGGTGGGCATAGTACTAGGCCTAGTTGTGATTTGTTGATACTAGGAATACTACGTCACTTAGTTTCAAGTGTATGGAATGCGTAGAAGTTAGATTTTCGGGGAACTCCCAAATGTCCACGTGTTAAAAACCGGGCTTAAATGTCATTAACGTATGTGTTGTCTTTGAAAAGAGTACACGTACAACTCGGTTTTAAATTATAAACAGGAAAAGGAAAGCCGGAACTATTGCACCGATGGTAGGTAACTATGGGTTTGATCTCAAACGTGATTCCATTCAGCGGTTATCTGGTCGAAAAAGGTGGCAGACGTGCATGGTTATTTTTAGTAATAGTAAAGAATTGTGTTTTAACACACATCTCGTATATATATAAATGACGATTTCTGGAGTACTGGCTATAGAATACATGGCCAAATTTTCAACACCTTTTTTCACATTTTTCAGATTTTGATCTAGGAACTGCAGTTGTGTATTTTAAAGTCAGATTACGTTAAATTTACAGGAAGTAACCTTTGGTGTGGCCCTGCATACGGTTGTTCTACGATTTCCTAGTCTATAATCATCGACTACATACAGGAAACATGAATTCTTCAGATACACAGCCACAGGAACTTCTCCAAAATGAAGAATATCTTCACGGTTTACACAATAGAGTAAGTCAGTAGGCCTATTGTATTTGTATGAACTATTGTAATTTATGAATTTTGCCCGAATTATTTTCTAATAAATAAAATAATATAGCAATGGAAACAAATTATAACTTAGAAAATAATATTTACAAGAAAAGTACACCATTGTCTAAAACTTAATACATCTATTCTAATGGGCAATTCTGCACCAAAGAGGACATGACATCAAAAAAGCTTGTGAAAAAAACAAATTTGGTGTCAAATGAAAGCTAACAGTCTATATTTTCAAGATTTAAACTCAGAATTATGATTTTGATACATTTTGGTACCCACAAATTTGAATGTGAACACTAATTCAATTGGGTTTATAAGAAATACATCAAAAGTAACCTGTGAAAACTTCATCACAATAAATACAATGAAGCCTTGTCGGAATGACAACATGATGGAGAATTTTGCATAAATGTATTACATTGTTTTGTGAGGAATGTGATGTGCATGCTATGCACTATTCAGTGTTCTGTATGTATTCACTCTCTACAGCATGTGTGCTACAGTTGAATGTTGAAATAAAACACTGCTCTCTTTTGATGTTACAAAAGTGATTTCTCCTATGTCTATATTTTGTATGGGATAAGCTAAACCCATAGATTGATTAGATCATAAACAGAATACTATAATTAATATATCCATGGAGGAAGGTTCCTTCCTCCATGATATATCTAACCAATTTCAGCCAAAAAATTGCCATAATGTTGTCATAATACATAAAACTTTCAACTTCGCACCAAACCCCCATTGACTTTGTACACAACCTTGTACGCAAGGGTACTCATTATTTCCGGACTGCAAGGTAGTTTTACAAGTCATTGCACACGCGTGTGACAATTCCGATAAGGTTATTAAGTGACTTTTTCTTTATAATTTTGCCAGTAATTTTTTTGAATAAAAGGGTATGAACATTTGCCCGATTTGTGAGGCCTCTCTTATCCACCATACTTTGTATATGGGAAATTTGGTCGTCGCGTAAAAAATTCCCCCCCCCCAAAAAAAAATAAAATAAAAATTTTTGAAGCCGACCGATGACCAGAAACTGGAGACTTATTTTGGGGGGGACCTAAGAGCAAAGATTAACTGGATTGAAGAGGATTCCAGATATCAAAATTAGTAACATTTTATTGCTTTTTTGGATGATAATTCAGGTACTGGATGATCAAAGGGACTTTCTTTGCCAAGACGGAAGGATCAACCCAAGGCATCATTACCCCTATCTGCGATCGAAGCATATCCTGAACAGAGAAATCTGTGCGGAGATCGACAGCATCGTTGGGCCGACAGCGAGGGCTAATCGTTTCATTGACGAATTACAGCGAAACGGAAGCCCAAAGGCCTTCATCTTTTTTCTTGAATCGATACGGCGAGAGGGAACACAAATTTTTGTTTTGAGAAAGCTGAATGAGGCTTTGGAAAACCTGAAGCATAACTGTCCACCTATGGGTACTTACATGTTTGATTTAGTTTCCCCATTCAATATTGCATGTTAGTTACTCAAGGGAGGGACAGCGAAAAAACATAGTAGCCCCCCCAGAAAAATGTCCGCACACAAGATATTTTGAACAACTCCCCCCCCCCTTTATAGGGTAAAAAAGGGTCAAATATTCTGCTGTGGGGCAAATGTTTGGTAATTTTATTAACCCTCCTAGTTCTGGTGCCTTTTTCAGACAAGTTGATGCACCATTTGAAACCATTCATTTTGTGAAACACACCAAGGTGTAGTGTATCCACCATTCAAAACCATTTGAATGATTTATAAGCCACTGTGTAGTACATTCACCATTTGAAACCATTCGGCTATGGAAACACACCAAGGTGTAGTTTATCCACCATTCAAAACCATTTGAATGATAAGCCACTGTGTAGTACATTCACCATTTGAAACCATTCGGCTATGGAAACACACCAAGGTGTAGTGTATCCACCATTCAAAAACCATTTGAATGGATTTGAATGGTAGTAAAGCTTGCTACCAACACTTTTCAAATGGTATCACCATGTGTGTACAAAACCAATGGCCATTTTGGTAAGTGGAAATTTGAATGGTTTCAAATGGTCAAACACTAGGAGGGTTAATTGTTTTATTAAAAACATGGGCCAAACAGGGGACAACTACCCCCCCCCCCGGCGCCCCTCCCCCCGGCGCCCCTCCCCTTTGCTACACACAATGACGACACAGTCAGTATAGACCTTATGCATTGACATCACAAACTAAAGGGCGCCCTCATTCAGAGACAAAAGAAGATCACTCAGTAGTCTGAAGATCTGACATCACGCTTTGAGCTAGCGTGAATTACACCAGATCCTGGCCATGCAGCCGCCATATTTTTCCCGATGCTGAACGTTGACCTTGGTTGGCAGCTAGCGTGCAAACCTCGAAGCATGACATCAGATCTTCAGTACAATGTGTATATCCTTGATAGGATATAGAGTGCCATGGTCGAGCGGTTTAGTGCATCGGATTTGTGTTCTGATGGCTGAATCGTCAGAATGTGGGTTCAAATCCCGACCGCGACCGTGGTGCTTGTGTCCTTGAGCAAGACACTGTACCATAATTGCTTCTCTCCACCCAGGGGTAAATGGGTACCTGTGAGGGCAGAGTTGGTTGTTGTGTTTGATTAGCCCATATGCGCTGTAATGGCAGCAATTGAGCTGTATACTCCCCAGGGAGCCGAGATGGTTTCAGGAATGATTTATGAGCCTGATGAGCAGGGGTAATAATATAATGCGCCTTGAGCACCAGTTTGGTGGATACATGCACTATAATAAGTCCACATTATTATTATTATTATTATTATTATTATTATTACTATATAGACAGGAGACCAGTCTAACTCATTAGTTCATGTATGTGTACTGTGTATGTGTGTATGCACAGCATGCATACATTTACCAATCAATGACTTTCTCTATCCTCTGACTGAGGGCGCCCTTTAGTTTGTGACATCATATGCATAAGGTCTATACACTTTCAGTGAAATGTCCGTCAATGCATCCATATATTACCCCCGTCCATAGGATCATGCCCGCCCCCAGAATTTTTCATGCGTTAAAATAAAATAATAATAAACAAATAATTTGTGCAATCAAAATTAAAAAGGGTACATAAAGTGATGATTTTTGTGGTGTTTGAGATGGGCGTGGGGGAGGTGAAACTCGCTTCTGACGACTCTTGTGTATTATGTGTGTGTATTTATATCATCCATTTTGCCTTTAAGAAAGAACCTGCAAGGTTCGAAACGTCTATAAATACTATTTTGCATTTATACTACAGGTCCTTTAGGTTGCAATAGTTAATTCTCTATTTATATATTAGGCCCCCCAAAAAAGTCTCTGGTTTCTGGTCATCGGTTGGCTTCAAAATTGGTGTGGTGACGCTTTTTTTCCTTTTTTTTCAGCCATCTTTTTTTATTTGCTAACAGGGAAATACGTGACACATTGTATATGCGGGAGACCAAATTTCTATATACAAAGTATGGTGAAAAAGTCGTTTAAAGCACGGCATGGCAGAATTCCAATCGATCCAGCAATTCTGGCTGCAATTGGACATTGTTTCATAGCAAAAAAAAGTAAATTAAAAATGCTGACGCGCGGGTCTGAGGCGACCCGCACGGAGACCAAAAACCGGAGACTTTTTTCCTTTGGCCTTAATGTAATGATTTCCACTGTTTTTTTCCCCATAAAGCTGAACTGGAGACTAACCGGGTTGGTGATTTCCAACATAAACAGTCACGAGAGTTTGATGAATCTTCCATTTCACCAGAGGGAGAGGTAACAAGCAGCAGTTCCCTCAGGGACGGACACACAGCTGACACTTTAACTCCACTTCTACGGCCAGGGGAACCGGGGGCACCACCACTGCCCACGTTTGAGTGTCTGGCAAAATTGACCCCTTATGAAGGTATTAACATGCTACCCCAAGTGTAAGGTGTCCCATCTGATTTTAGTGACAATTACACGACCTTGCCTGTCCAAATCGCTAAAAAGAAAAAAAAGTTGAACCGAACCGCCACTTGTGCACAATGTCTAAACATGACAAAATGGCCAACATCTCACTGGATGTGCATACTTTCATCACATTCATTGCATACTTTCAAATCTTTCACAATATCATTTCCAGTCCTCGCTTGACTAAACTTTCCTCTCCTTAAGTGTGTCCATCATATTTTAAAGGAAAATCTCAGTGGTGTGATTTGTCCGGATTTTTCCGTATTTCCGGAAAAAGTTGTGATCCTCCGGATTTTAAAGATTTAAGCAATAATGGAAAGCAAAGCAAAATGCTCAGAACTATAGATTTCACCCCAGTGCTGTTCACAACATCGGTCCCTATCCCCTAGCAAGATTTACATGAATTTTTCAAAACTGCCCAATCACACCCTTGAAATCTGTAATATTTGTCGTATTTGGATAGAAAAGTTGAAGCATAGTGTTGTTACTCTATGGTTGAGGTAATGCGATTGAGTACGAGGAATGATGTACCCAATCTTCAACACCGTGGGAATAAAATCTTGATAGCGATGGGTACCAGACTTATTACACTGTCCCAATCACTGGTCTCTAAATTTTCATGGCGTTTGCTCGTCCATTCTAGAGAAATGGAATGAACATACCTTTGTACAATTCAGTGTTCTGGCTTCCCTTATACTGATATGACATCTTGTGTGGACAATTTGTACATTAACAATTTATCCTTCTTTTTTCCCAAGTTTGATAACTGATAAAAATATTACTCCATAAGTCTTTTCAATTTCATGACTTAAGTTAATTAAAATAAGAAAAGTGAATCAAATAATTTTGATTTTTGAAAAAAACTTGTTTAGTAAAATTGATGATATATTTGCGCATTTGTCGAGTATTTTTTTTCAGTTAACTTTGAACCTTGACAAGGTTTTCTTTTTTCGTTTGATTTCTTTAAGTGACTTCGGACTCGGATTCGACCTTCGTGAATTGGGACTCGAACTCAGACTCGGACTCGACCAACATGACTCACGACTCAGACTCGACACTGGGGACTCGGATTAAGACTTGGACTCAAGGTTTGAGGACTCGAATACAAGTCTGGTATTTTGTGTTATTTTGTGTTTGCTTCTCTCTTTATATTTGTACTACTTGTTTATAAAACATTCAATACAATAACCAGTCACCGGATTTTACACTATCATACATGAGCCAGACCCAACCTCCATTCTAACTCGGATCCACTTCGCCCCACATACCCACGAATACCAACCAAAGCAGGAGACAGAACATTTACAGTAACTGCTGCAAGGGAGTGGAACAACATACCCCTATTCATCAGATCAGAAAATTCCACTCAACAATTCACAAAACTCATTAACCCCAACACCCTAGGTATTCTGGCTAAGAACCTTCCTGAATCCTCCAAAATCCATCAGTGCACTTTTGGAAACATGCCCTTATCTTCAAAATGCATCATGCATTTTCGTCGATCTTTCATATTCAGCACTTATGGCCTGTACTTCTTGCCAGGTAGTAATTTTGCCCCATTTGAAGAGGTGAAAGTACCAGTTTCCAACAGTGCTGAATTTTCCCCAAAAAGTGCCCCTTGGAGGATTTTGATGGATTTGGGGTGGTTAGGGTTAAGGCATACTTATTTCTGAAGTAACCATCATATAAAGTCCTTTATTATTTCATCTATTGTTTCATGCCAAACAATATTGCTACCTTGGTGTTCATTTTCACTTGATATGACCTCCACTGGTGCGACATTGACACTCCAGGTTTGGCTGTGCAGTTGTTATATTTAAATGCTAGTCATTTTTAGTCAAGACTGTTTGCGGTGACACCATGTGAAAATTCTCAATTGAGTAGTAATTAGTTTGGTTTCTCCTGAAGACGATCAGAGCATACTGATCGAAACGTCTAGTTATAACCTCCAGTTCTTTTCAGAACTAATTACTACTCAATTGATAATTTTCACATGGTGTCACCCCCTTTTCTGAACGAGTTGAAAAAGCCCGCTGGACAATGCTAGGACACGTACTAAGACAGGACACCGAGTCTCCCCATAACCTAGCCCTTCATTTTGCACTGACCCAAGCCAACAACTTCAGAGGTCGTGTGGAACACCCCCGTACCAATCTACTCGACATCATCAGAGCAGATCTTGAATCTCGTAATATGAAACTCAAGAATACTGATGACCTCATCAATCCGAGAATCATAGCATTCTACAGAAAGAAATGAAGAACACTCTTTGACGTACACATCAATCCGGACTGATACACTCCTTAAGAGGCATTTTTGCTGATTTTGTAATACAGACATTCATAATGCTCAACATATCCACCCAAGGGTGCTCAAGGCGCTCACAACTATTATTTCCCCTGGTCACTGGGCCAATATCATTCCTATAATCTCTCAGCTCCCTGGGGAGTATACAGCCCATTATGTGCAACCATTTTTTGCGCTACAGGGCTAATCAAGCACAATTACCATCTCTACCCTCACAGGTAACCATTTATACTCCTGGGTGAAGAGAAGCAATTACAGTTAAGTGTCTTCCTCAAGGACACAAGTATCATGGTCGCGGATGGGATTCGAACCTACATTCTAATGACTCAGCCATCAGAACACAAGTCGGATGTACCAGACCACTCGGCCATGTCTGATTTATAGTATTTAATAATCATAATGTCACCGCAAACAGTCTTTACTTATCCTTTCACCATGCAAAGCTACAAACATTGCTAGTTATTATTGATGGGTTTTGACGAGTCTTATTTTACACTCGCTAACCTACATTTGTAACAGCATCTCACAATCGCATCAGTCATCATCAGGGGGTAAATGAACCTAGTACAATTTTGTAAAGGTTTTTGTATGTACCACTCAAACTGATGATGATCAAGAAATATGTTGTATAAAGACACAAATCAACCCGCTAACGTTTCACCTCAATAAATCAGCCCGATTCTAAGAAAACCTCATCTAAAACTATCAGATTTATTGATGATTTAATAATAATAATAATAATAATAAAGATTTTTAGCGCGTACATATGAAGAAACAAAATATATTGCCTAGAAAAATTCAAATACTTTTGCTCATTGATGAGATATTTAATGTTTTCCCTCTCTGTTTTTGTTTCACCAGGGCATACCAACGGCGATAACTCACCTCAAGATTTGACCTCTTCTGAATTTTTGGAACATTGATAGCAACCGTAACCCTAAACACAACCATATTAATTATTGGTATCTTAAAGGATCATTCTTTTTACTTTGTAAAATATACTCTTATTTCAAAGGGATATTCAGGGGTTAATTTCATAGAATTGCTTAGCAGATTTCATTGGTTACCAGCCAAACTTTCATACAAAATGTTTGGATTTTGGTTGGTAGGCTGTTTTTATATTTGCTTAGCAAAATTCTCTGCTTAGCAGCTCTGTGAAATTGGCCGCTGGTCTGAGCCACTCCCACAAAATGTTCTTAAAGATGGACGACCTGCAAGTCATACAGTATGTATGCGTAAATACAGGGGCAGATCCCGAGTACTGGAAAGAGGGGGACATACGGCAACAGATTACCCACTTTAATTTGACCATGTGTAAATAGGAGTAAAGGAGCATTTATAATTAGCACAAATAATACTTTTTAAGAGAATTTTTTTTTTAACAAGGACAGTGTAGCTTTTGTGTACTAATATGATGTATATTTACAATGTTTGGGGGTCACAAATTATTTATAGATATCAAAGAGAAGATTCTATCAGAAACTACATGTAGGTTTCAACAAAATAATTTTTTTGGGGGGGGGGGGGCAAGGCACGAGGCACAAATGGTATTAAAAGAAAAAAAAACAATCACCAGTAGATAAATAATAAAAACTGAGTTTCTGAGAACAGAAGGTAAAAAAATTGTACATAAAGTACCCTCAAAAAAATGTTTATGTTTCTGGTACCTGTGGGTATATATTCAGGACCTCTTTTTTTATTATACTCTAAAGAGCTCAGATTCTATCAGAAACTACATGTAGGTTTCAACAAAATAAAAAAAAACTGGGGAGGGGGGCTAGGTACATGTACGAGGCACAAATGGTCTTAAAAGGAAAAAGAAAGAAAAACAATCGCAAGGACATAAATAAAAAAACTGAGTTTCTGAGAACACAAGGTACATAAATTACCCTAACAAAATTAGTTTTTGTTACCTGTGGGTATATAAAAAAATGTTATCAGTAACAGATATATATTTTATGTGTATATATATTTTTATGGTGACAGATTTGATTTTCCATTGCTTTGGTATTTAGTAATATATGTTCATTTTATCCCTAACGTTTTCAAGAAATATATTGTAAAACTAACCAAGCCTGTGCCGGATACCCGACCAAAACTGTTATTACCCGGTTCCATTTTTCGGTAAACGACTTACACAAAAATTGACTGAACATTTAAGCCACGCAAATGGAAGTCTCTGATTTGTTGTATGGGGAATGGTGATGCTACGAGTTGTTTTTAATATAGGAGGCAGGAAATTATTACAGTAAGTCCACATTATGACAAGAGAAATTTGTGTTCATATTGATTATTTAACTGTTTTATACATTCTGGAGTATTTGTGTTTTTACGGGTACCCATGCATCCAAAGATTGCCAATTTCGGGTATCCGGTTCCTGAAATAACCAAAACCGCACAGAACAGCCTTAACAATTTTCAAGAAATATATTGTAAAACTAGCCTATGAACATTTCATCACAATATGTGCTCATGTATTTGAGAAAGCAATAAAACAATTTTTATATTTTATTAACCCTAAACTCTCCAAAATCCTCTTTGCTAAAGTGAAGGATTTTGAAGGATTGAGGTTACATGCTACATGCTCTTTGCTAAAGTGAAGAATTTTGGAGGATTGAGGTTATTAGGCATACTTGCCTTTCCATGGTACATGTACATCCATGTTTGTTGTAGTGATTGCAAGGTCAGTGCTTGGGTCAGTGGACACTGTTTATTGCTCCATGCATGATTCTAACCCTTACAATCCCAAACTATCAAATTCCACTGGTTGGTTGTGTTGTATTTTGATAGACTCTGTACTGTATAGCCCAGACAGGGATACTTTGCATGGGGCCGGATTTTGGCAGATTCAGGAAGGTTCTTAACCAAAACCATTGGGGGTCATGGTTAATATTTGTACAATAAATTAACAAATATGCATTAACCCTAACCTTCCCAAATCCTCCAACATCCTCTTTGCCAAAGTGAAGGATTTTGACGGATTGAGGTTATTAGGCATACTTGCCTTTCCATGGTACATGTACATCCATGTTTGTTGTAGTGATTGCAAGGTCAGTGCTTGGGTCAGTGGATACCGTTTATTGCTCCATGCATGCAGGGAGGGTCCCTGGCCATGTACATGTATCACATATTAGAAACACATGTGTGCATGCATGTAATGTGCTTGCTTTACTACTGAAGGATTTTGGAGGATTCAGGTTATGTGTAAGCAAATGGGCCTAGGGAGTTAGGAAGGATTCAGGTTATGTGTAAGCAAATGGGCCTAGGGAGTTAGGGCTTTAGTTGGCAGACATAAACTTTTCGTCAATACGACACAACTCCGTTTTTTAAATTTTTTATAGATGAAGGCACTTTAGACAAAAATAATTTCTCAGGATGATTGATTGTACCAACTTTACATCGAGTCAGTTTGTACATAATTTATTTTATATTCGGGTACTAACCAATCGGGTACTAACCAATTGGGTACTAAAACAATACAATTTTGATATTTTGTTTTAATTAGTATCAGTTTCAATATCTTGTTTCCTTGATTGAATACATTAAAGTTAGCAGATTTTTCCAGATATTAAGATTTGTGGTATTCATTAACCTTCCTATGACTGCAAGGGTCAAAATCAGTCAAAATGTTGATATACTTGCCAAGGTATATCTAGTGCACTTAATAGTTGAACACTGTCAAACGTTATGTGTAGTAAGTACATTTACAGGTCAAAATGAGTCGACCGTTTTTGACTGGTAAAAGCATTGCTTTGTATTGTTGAGGGTGGTCAAAAATGCCCCTGTGTGCACATTTGGGTCAACAGTCAAAACAGGCAGTTGACTGATTTTGACCACTACAGCTACTTGCCACTAAAGTAGGAGGGTTAATATAAAGTGAATTGTTTTGCGTATTAAAACAATCCTATTCACAAAACCCTTTGTCAGTCGTAGGATTTTGAGGGATCAAACAGTACAACGGTCGACACACTTTTGGGAAATAATTTTTCCTAATTTTACTACAAAAAAATTGTCAACCATCATTAACTTGAAACACAATTAGTTTTTTTTTTTTACAAAAATGATCACCATAGTTAATTTCTTATGAGTTTTGAGATTACCAATAGTGAATAATTGTTGAAGAAGATTGATCAACCTGTAACATATATGCATTTTTTTGTTGAAGGAAAACACAATTTGCATCTTTGACAGCACCTTCATTATTATGAAGCACCACACCTAGAGAGCATTCTAGCATTACAAACCACAATGACAATCTATAATTTCTTAATGAGTATCACGATGCCAAAAAAAAAAAAATCCAGTTTCTGGCTTCAAAATCGGTGCAGTGACGCGCTTATTATTTTTTTGGCCATCTTTTTTTTGCCAATATGTGATACAATGTAAATGCAGGGACCAAATTTCCCATATATACAAAGTATGGTGGCTAAGAGAGGCCTCACAAATCAGGCAAACGTTCATACCGCTGTGTGAAAAAGGGCAGAATTCCAATCGGACATCGTTTCATAGCAAAAAAAACCAGAAAATTAAAAAAGCAGACGTGCGGGTCTGAGGCAACGCGCGCACAGACCAGAAACCGGAGACTTTTTTTTTGGCCTTACAGCCAGTTCATACTTCAAGCTAAAATGAAAGAGAAGTAGAATACATGAAGTCAACAATGGCAATAGTGGCTGATTTCATTGTCAACGTCACAATAATTCGCTTCAAATTCACATGAAATATGTATCGGTCTCGAGTCCTACCAGAAGTCTATTACCTACATGTCAGTCTGCTCTAACCCCATCCATGGCATTATACTCCAAATGTGTGCACTATTTCTTCAAAAACATCCTGAACAAAAACAATGCAGGATAACATTTTGTCTAGTGTACATTACCAAATACTCTCATTTTTTTGCAATACATGAATTATTGAATTCAAACAACACACATGACCTCTCGTCACAATGCCTTCAATTTTATTTGTCTTCCATTCAAATCAATGTAACCAAACCGAGGCTGGAAGAACAGGGTAGAATGTTGTATCCAACCGCCACTTTTACTCATTCAATATAACCAATAATGTAATCTTACCTACCAAGTAAGGTGGAGAACATATGGATGATGATGGACATATACTTCAAATTATTCCAGGATATTTATTTCATGAAAAATCAGGCATTTTTGGTATACGATGACTTCCTCAATCATGTCAGTCTGATCTTGTCAACTCCCCCGTTAGTGACCAAGGGAAATAAAGTCCGAAAACCATCATAAAAGTGGATTTCAAAGATAGTTTTCGCTTTCTGTACCCCGAAAAATCGATAGAATCATTTTTTAACTGGTTAGTGGTTGCAAAACAATTCCCCCAAAACCCTTAAAAGTGGCGGTCGGATACGTCATTCTTTCTGAAGAAAAAAAAAATAGTCTGGCACCTATTTATGAAATGAGAATTAGAACTGTCATTGCCATTGTGTATACAGGGAATCTGACAACGATGACCGCAGTGTGATAAAGGTCGATTTTGAGGATTTTCATTGTCCATAAAAATGGGCCAGCCCATGTTCCTTCCCGCCTCAATTCAGTCATGTGGGTTTGTATGGACGAAAAAAATGGTTGCGTCAAACCTGTGCAAAGTGGCCACCTACCCAGGTGGCAGCAATGTGCAGGTTTTTATATTGTTCAGCAGTCTGTGTTGGGGACTTTCAAAAGCTGGCCACATCGGGCAAGTGGCTATATGCTATCCAGATGGGTAGAGCAGCAGGTTTGATTGTCACATAATCTCTGCAGCATGAAGCTTGCCTTAACAACTTTATTAATCCATCTCATCTCCGTATATGTTCTTCTTGCGAGGCTTAGAGGAGAAAGCAAGCTCATCACCTCTCTTCTTTACTTTTGGATCCTCTGACTGTGGTGCCTCGCGGAGCTGATAAATGCCTGGCAACACCTTGGAGTACTGAGAGCCATGCTGTTGCCTGTTCTCCCGGCGAAGTTCTTCGTACGTCTTTGTCATCTCGGGCCGCTTGGCTTCGAGTTCCGGATCGGCATCGTTATTGAGCTCAAAGTCAAAATGGTTGTCCATCGTCTTCACGTTGCTTGTGTCGATGTCCAAGCTCGCTCGGTAGTCATCCACTTGACTGGAGCTAGAGTACGGCTCGGTGATCTTTGCACCACTGTCATCTTCACTGCTTGACTGGTATCCCGGTATCTGTAATCCAAAGTTTCCGGCTTGACCTGGTGGCATGCCGCCACCCTTTCGGAGCATTTCACCGATGGGCGAGTTCTCTAGCCTGAGAAACTTCTCTTTGCAGGTTTTGACATAGGAGACTTTTCCTGCCATGTAACCAATGATGGATGCAAATGCCACCTAAAATTTAAATAACATTTACATAAATTTGCATATCAAAAGGGGAAAGTAAATTTGCATGTATGGAAAAAAAATAAAATGCCAGAAAAAAATAATACATTAATTTTTATAAATTAACTTTAGGCCTTCTTGAATCTTGGTAATTATTATTATTAGTTCTATTATTTTTTGTTCTTTCTTTCTTTCTTCATTATACTTGGAAACAGAACATCAGCTCCATAAACTCCAAGGGTCAGAGATGTACATGTAGTACGGTCGAATTTGGGTTATGACAGGTCGCTGAAAACTAAGCTTAAATTCTTGGTGATTTGTTGGCCTGATGTTGAAGAACTTGAGACTTGAAAACTTGAGTATCTTGAATCTTGATGATTTCATCCGGTATGAGGTTCCAGTCCAAAATTGTGCGAGGGAAAAATGAGTGCACTTCAACAAGAGCAAACAGTATTTTACATTTTGTTTGCATTCTGTTGCATTCAGTATTGTGAGGGTTAGGCCATGAGAATGAAAGTCATAGATTTGCGTCCACTGCTCCGCATGTCCCGAAAGCTACCGCCTAAATTTTTCATTATTTGCCCAAAAAATCATTATTTGCACAAAAAAGGTATTTCCACCAAACAAATTTAGTTCCAAATCATCCACATCAGTAAAACAAAGTTTTTACCAAATTTCCACCAGTACAGTATGTGCGCTATAATCATTAGCACATGTTCTCTTAGTAGTCTTAGTCCCGCATACGTCGTTCACAAAAAAGGTCGCACCGCGCTAAAACTGTATGGTAAACTCCGTCCGATCCGCACCTGCAACTGTACCGCCTTCACATGCACAACACGTTCGCTGTTGAGCCTAGTATGCATGTGTGTGCGGCCCGCACGTATAATGATGCACGTACGTACACAGATTAGAAGAAACATCTTGTGATTGCGCTGTTATTAATGATCAATGGAAATAATGGAAATAATGAATAATGAATAATGAAAAAAAGCCTCATGTGTTTTCGAAATTTCCCAGACGCAAATCTATGACTTTCATTCTCTTGGCCTTAAAGACCAGAATTATGATTAATGTCTAATGAACATTAATAATTCCCTGGAAAAATATTTCAAATTAGGCTACTCGACTCAAAGAAATTGCCTACTTTGCTTCTGTCGATCCTGTTCATCTTGTTAATATTTTACATTTAGCCATAAGTTTTTATAAGAAGATTAAAAACTAAATATATACCTTGGGAAGTGAACCAAATCTAGTCCCTGATGTTATAGTTCCTCGACTGATCAATGTTTGGGTCAACAACCCAGCACCGACGGCAAGTGGGAGCGCCCGGTACCAGAAACTTTCAGACTGACATTGAACCAAAACCCTCTTTTCTTCGTCGGTCATTTGGTAATTTTTCTGATACTCAGCTGGCATACCACGGCCACGTCTGCCTTGGTGGGGAGCATGATTCGGCGGTACATTTGGTTCATTTCTTTGAGACATCTTGAACGTTTTTGTAATAAAAATAAATGGAACTTTTCGGTTTTGTAAACTCTTCTTTCAGATAAGTCAGATGTCATCCGTTTATACATCGATAAGCATATGTTGAAGTCCAGGTGCCGTCCCCAGTTATCGCAACACGTCTTACTTAATGTTTATACTATGACGGTAAAGGTCCTATAATTAATATTTATCAACTGCCTCTTTTATCTTAGGAATTAAAATTAAAAATTCCTCCTTCGCGTTAGAATCTTAAACTTTGACCGAAAGTAAAATAACTTCTTTTAAAAAAGTTCCACAGTGAAATATTCTTAAACATTTTCTTACACATTCTTTTAAAGAATAAGGGATTGTGTGAAAATTTTTAATTCTTATATATATTTTTTAACTCTTGCATATTATTATTTTCAACAAAACTAACACAAGCATCAAATCTACTGCGCATGCTCTGTGTATACAGTTGCCAAGGAACTGTGAATAGAAAGAGCACCGAAATGTCTTCATTTATTCACGATTTCCCAAAAATAAATGTAAATATTTAGGCAATTTGGTACAAACTGTAAAGGAGCAGTTGAACATTAAGTGTAGGGGTAATCTGAAGTATTTAGTATATTTAGATGACTTTTAAAAAGTTGACAAGAACTGCTGAATTCGACTGACAAATGCCTTGCTTGGTGCAGAATGCATACAGCGCCAGTGCCCACTCTGCATAAGTAACACGAACACTTTTGCTTGTGAAAATTGAATGATTGTTTACAATTACATGATTAAGTCAAAAAATTAGATCTCGATGGCAGAAACACAGACGAGGCCGGTACGTGTTGTGCCATCTGGCCAGATTTATCGTCAAATATTTGATGCCGAGGTGAGTGAAAATACTTTTTGTAAAAACTTGCAAATCACGATTTGTCATTCAACTGATTAATGTTATTGTCATGATTGTCACTGACTGTCAGGAAATTGTTATGTAACTGTAAGGCCTAACGTTATTATTTATGTGAGCTTTTTCCTTAACAAATGTCTTCATTAAAATACAGTCAGTGTGATCTATATTGTCACATGCACTGACATATTTTTTTAAAGTTTCACAACGGCTGAAAAGTTAGGCCTAATTATTTCTGTTTATGAGCCATATTTCAATTAGATTTAGAAACATCATCAACACTAACACTGTGAGTGTGAAACAGTTCACAGCCACTAATAACCTTAACTTAGTTACTAAACCTAAATTTGGATTGAGAAAAATTATCCATAATTTGCACTAAAATTATCTAGAGAGATTATCTAGTAATGTCCACTACCCAAATTATAATATTAACATTACCGTTGGAGTTAATATTGTTCTGCAACATGGTATTTTCCCCCAATTTTTGTGTTTGAAAAAGTTAAGCTTAAAGGGACAATATCACAATCAACAGGGCATGGAATCAGAGTGCTAGTTTCAGATTAATTCAGTGACTGAAAATAATACCCCACATAATAAGGTCATATTACCGTTGCTGCTGCATAAATGAGCCAGTAATTTTCAGTCACTGATTCCATGCCCTGTTGAATGTCTGCTCTGATTGTGATGATATTGTCCCTTTAAGCCTCAACAGTAGGCCTACTTGAATTGAAAAACCATTTGTGAAATAGTTTGCCTTTTTCATTATCTTGTGGGGAGAGAGTGTGCACCCAAATGCCACTTGTGCACAGTGTCTAATATAATGATGTGCTTTTAACAGACGACAAAATGGCCAACATCTCACTGGATGTGCGGACATTCATTGCTCAAAATCTCCCAAAATATAATTTCCAATCATCACTTGACTACACTTTCCTCTCCTTAAATGTGTCATCTATCATCTTTGAAAGGAAAATATGTGGTACTTGTCATTGGACAGAAAAGTAGCGGTTGTATTCTACATTCTTTCCAAAAGTTTTGATGACAACAAAAGTTGTTATAAAGTTTGAATAACTTTGTTTCATTTTTCAGGTGCAACTGGTTAAGACTTTAGAAAAGACAAATCAAGATGTCACTAAGACGGAATTGAAAACAGCATCAATACCCTTGGTCCGAGAAGGTCGAAGGTCAATGGGAGAGAGCCTACTAACCGATCGGCAAATTGAGTGGATCGAGAGCATGCCCAATGACCATAAAACAGAGAATCCAGTGTTGTACAAGTGAGTAAAATATTGATCTAAAGGCATATTATTCTATTGAAATTTACCAATGTTGAGACTGTTTGTGGTGACACCATGTGAAAAAATTATCTTTTGAGTAGTAAAAAGTGTTTAACCCTCGTACTACTACAGGGGTCAAAATCAGTCAAAATGTTGATATACTTGCCAAGGTACCTGGTGCACTTAAAAGTCAAAACTGTCAAATCTTAAGTGTAGTAAGTACATTTACAGGTTAAAATGAGTCATCCGTTTTTGACTGGTAAAAGTGTTGTCTGGTATTGTTCAGGGTGGTCAAAATGACAGTCAAAACCAGTCAAAAATGCCCTTGTGTGCACATTTGGGTCAACAGTCAAACAGGCAGTTGAGTGATTTTGACCTCTATAGCTACTTGCCACTAGTGAAAGAGCAGCTATAATAGGAAGGTTAAAGAGGCACTCTAAGGTCAAATTCAGTTTTGTGATGCACTCATTTTCCAATAGATAGTCCTTATTAAAGTGTGAAAAAAATTACAAGTCTCTAACTTCACTTTAAAGTGGTGTAACATATCATTTTATTTGATACCCTTTCAGAACGATATTTGAAACATGACGTCACTATTTTCTTACGGTAAATGAGTCTGTAACATTCCATACAGGAATTTTTTGTTTGTCAAAAAGTCAATTTCAATGCCAATTTGATCAAATATTGTGGAGATTCAGGAATGAAGTGCAAATTCACCGTACAAAAATGTAGAGATCCATTTACATTTGAAATGTGACGTCACTGTTGTCTTTGGATGTTAACAAATTTCACACAGGAAGGTTATCAAATAAAATGACATTTTACATCACTTTAACGTGAGGTTAGAGACTAATTTTTTTGGTAATTTTTTCACACTTTAATAAGGACTCTAGTTATTGGAAAATCACAAAACTAAATTTGACCTTAGAGCCCCTCTTTAATAAATGATTGTTTGGAAAAGGTTAATCGGAGGGGGTTATTCATGACACAAACTGCAAACATGTTTGTAGCTTTTCATAGTGACAAGGATAAGTAAAGACTGTTTGCGGTGACACCATGTGAAATTTCCAAATGAGTAGTAATTAGTTCTGAAAAGAACTGGTGGTTACAACTATGTTTCGTCCTCCTATTATTCCTTTTCTTTAGAATTTCTCTTGTGGGGTACACAGAAACAAAGAGAAACTTGTGGGGTACCATTGTCCCCATTTTGTCAGTACCCAACAAGTGGCTTCCTACAAGGACACACACACCTAAGAAAAACAGGGATGCAATGATCAAGAATAAAAATGTTGGTTCAATTCAAATTAAATGTGCAGAATGACTGAAAATGAAAATTTGAATCTCCCCGGATCATCAGTGTTATGATGTTATTGATATTAACCCTAACCACCCCATATCCTCCAAAATCCTCCAAGGGGCACTTTTTTGGAAAACTTCATCACTGTTGGAAACTGGTACTTTCACCTCTTCAAATGGGACAAAATTACTACCTGGCAAGAAGTACAGGCCATAAGTGCCGAATATGAAAGATCAACAAAAATGCATGGTGTATTTTGAAGATAAGGGCATGTTTCCAAAAGTGCACTGATGGATTTTGGAGGATGCAGGAAGGTTCCTAGCCAGAATACCTAGGGGGTTAGGGTTCAGGAAGGTTCCTAGTCAGAATACCTAGGGGGTTAGGGTTAATTTTTGGTTTTCATATTTTCTTTGTCAATCTAGAAAAGGAAAAGAAGAACAGAAAGCTGAAGTTACTGAGCCAGTTTCTGTCATAGCAGCCAGAGAGGTCAGGGGTCTGGCTGACTCTGTTGGTAAGCTTTCTAATCAATTTGTCTTTCTTAAAAGCAAGGTGCAACTTTGTTATTCAGACATGTAAGCAGGCATGATATTCTTCCTACTTTTGTTGGAAATCCTACCATGAAACCAGGTTCCGACTAACTTCAGACCATGGAAACTTTCCTTGTGTATCATTTTATTGTAAATACCAAGATAAAAAAACAGTTTCCTTGCTATACATGGCTATAGAGGTAAACCGCTATAGGCTAGTATATGCCTAATGATAATGGCAAACATTTTTCCTACCTTTTCATTTTCTTACAATATCGTCCCTGTGTATGTTCATTTTAACCTTCTAGTTTTCAAGAAATAACCATTAGACTAATCTGTAAAAGTCTCATCAAAATATGTGTTCACATTTATGAGAGAAAAACCAACAAAAAACAACTTTTTTGGGTAATTTCTTTTTTATGTGAAACATGTATGTATACATGGTAATTGGAACCAGACCAAATTTCCCATTCACAAAGTAAGGTGGCTAAGAGAGGCCTCACAAATCGGGGAAATGTTCATAACCCAATGTGAAAAAGTTGTTTAAAACACAGCAATTTTTCACGCAATTGGACATCGTTCCATAGCAAAATAAACATAAAACTAAACGCGTGGGTCTGAGGTGATGCGCGTGGAGTCCAGAAACCGGAGACGGTCTTTTTTTGCCCACAAAGGCTTTTTATGTTTGATGTTTAAAAAAAGATTGCCTGATGTGATCTTTTTGAAATTTGACATTAAAAAAAAACACCGAAGATGGAATTTACAAGAAAGCCAGTGTTTGGCTTTTAAGTGCACTAGATATACCATGGCAAGTATATCAACATTTTGACTGATTTTGACCCTTGCAGTCATTGAAGGGTTAAATTCTATTGTTACTTTTCAGGAAGGAAAAGAAATATATTCATGGTTATAATCCAGTGGATTAAAAATGATTGTGTTATCCCATACAGAAGCAGAAAAGACTTGCTCTGATATCATAGAGAGGATTGCAGAGAGCAGACGTTTGAGACATGAAGCAGCGGTAGAAGATCTTCATCAAGATCTCACAGTTATTGCCAATGTAAAGTGAAAACTTCTTTGAGAAGATTTGCGTAAAGTAGTAGGAGTGTTGTAACACAATGTGAAAGTAATCTCTCTTGAGTTATGGGTAGTTCTGCAAAAAAAAACTTTGGTTTAACCCTAACTACCCCAAAACCTCAAAAATCCATACCCTGATTTTGATGGATTCAGTACTCCACAATGGGTGTGTTCGAGTAGCTTCCCCGAGGCAACCCGAGTAAGTCACATGGGTGAGCCCCGGGTACAACCTAATCGAATGAGCATCCTATTGAATGTTCACCCTCTTGTGGTTGTTAAAGCGATGTGAAGAATGCCAAAGGTCACATGGACTTTGTAAACAAAATATTTACAGCGAAACGATCGCAAAATAATTCTTTCCCGGGTAAAAAAGGAACTAATGATCATATTACTTCTCAGGTTTGTACAAAACAACACATCTTCTAGTACAAGAACAGACTCTACTCACAAATTCATTGTTTAAGGGTTGAAAATGTATGTCAAAAATTTCACAAAAGTGACCTGCTTCGTGAACAGGTTACTTGAGGCTGACTCAGGTAAGTCCCGGCAATGACGTTGCACCTCCTCGAACGCTGCAGAGTCAGACCCGGGTCGACCCGGGGAAGCTACTCGAACGCACCCAATATAGCCCAGCGAATAGAGCATGTAGCCATGTGTACCAAATCCATCAAACTCCACCGGCTGCTTTTGATGGATTCAGTACTCCACAGTATAGCCCAGCGAATAGAGCATGTAGCCATGTGTACCAAATCCATCAAACTCCACCAGCTGCTTTTGATGGATTCAGTACTCCACAGTATAGCCCAGTGAATAGAACATGTAGCCATGTGTACCAAATCAATCAAACTCCACCGGCTGCTTTTGATGGATTCAGTACTCCACAGTATAGCCCAGCGAATAGAGCATGTAGCCATGTGTACCAAATCCATCAAACTCCACCAGCTGCTTTTGATGGATTCAGTACTCCACAGTATAGCCCAGTGAATAGAACATGTAGCCATGTGTACCAAATCCATCAAACTCCACCGGCTGCTTTTTGATGGATTCAGGACTGTGTATAGCCAAGCCATGGATGCTTTGCATTTGCTACTGTACCAATTCCATCAAAGTCCAAACAATTGGGGTACCTTTTTACTGCAATGTTGATGGTGTTTAGCTAAAATTCATAGGGGTTTGGGGTTAAAGATGTTTTTCACTATTTTAATGGCAATTTCCACAAATGTTCTTTTTCATCGGAACATTGCTGTTTTACTTGAAGAAGGAAATATAAATGCCTTAAAATGGCACATTTCTGAAAATAATCATGAGAAGCATGGTTTTACAGTAAATATGTAATGAAATTAATTCATGGTAGGTCTTGCCATAAATTATTATGGCACTTACTAAAAAACCAAACTTCTGAAATATCTCACTTCAAAGCATTTTTTGTTTGTTTCTAAGGCCCCCCCCCACCCCACCCCCCCCAAAAATGGGTACAGTGATGTTTTTTTTTTCCACTCAGTGAAATACGTAATATACGTGGTTATTGGAACCAGACCAAATTTCCCATACACAGAGTATGGAGTGCCATGGTCGAGCGGTTTAGTGCATCGGATTTGTGTTCTGATGGCTGAGTCGTCAGAATGTGGGTTCGAATCCCAACCGCGACCATGGTGCTTGTGTCCTTGAGCAAGACACTTTACCGTAATTGCTTCTCTCCACCCAGGAGTAAATGGGTACCTGTGAGGGCAGAGTTGGTTGTTGTGTTTGATTAGCCCTATATGTGCTGTAATGGCAGCAATTGAGCTGTATACTCCCCAGGGAGCTGAGATGGTTTCAGGAACGATTTATGCGCCTGATGAGCAGGGGTAATAATATAATGCGCCTTGAGCACCAGTTTGGTGGATACATGCGCCATATAAGTCCACATTATTATTAAGAGAGGCCATACAAATTAGGCAAACATTCATACTCTTGGAGACCAGAAACCAGAGACATTTTTTTGGTCTAAAAGGCAGTTATCAAAGAACCACTGAAACCAAACATTTTCCAGAAAATTTTCGGCCAAACACAAGCGATAGATCTTTGACTTGATGTTTTTTTACACAACGGTAGCTGTGGCTACTTCAGATCACATATATACTACTCAAAACAATTTAGGGAACACCGGATTTTTAACATCAAATAGGTTTGAAATGTTCCATGAACCGGGATTTTCATTTGCAACCCCCTCTCTCTTTCAGTAGTCATGTCATGAAATGTGTAATCACTACATGCATCCTTTATCATCTGTTTCATTGTGCAGTTGTTTCTCATCAATTCTGTGAAACATTGTGTTTATCTGAAATAAATGATCTTGCTTTAACTGAGATTATTCCGGTGTTCCCTAAATTGTTTTTGAGTAGTATATGTGATAATTTTGTTTGTTTGTGATGTCATCATGACAGGATCTTGAGCCCAAGATTACCAGCGCCGGAAATACACTCATTCAGAAACTACAGGAAAATGACAAAGGTAGGTCTTGTTTATTGTGAACATTGCCAACAAAAAAAGTCAAAAGCTCACATATGCACACCAGTAAATAATGCTGCGGTACGTAGTTTGACCTTTAAAAAAAAAAAATTCTCCTGGACGTTTACAGGTACGGAGAAAAAATATCTTTGAAAAAAATATCTTTTAACAATTGTTTATGTTTGCTTAGAAAGAGCATAATTTTTCATTTTAAAGGGACAATATCGTCACGATCAACAGGGCATGGAATCAGAGTGCTAGTTTTAGATTAACTCAGTGACTGAAAATAATACCCTACATGATAAGGTCATGTTACCGTTGCTGCTGCATAAATGAGCCAGTAATTTTCAATCACTGTGTTCATCTTAAACTAGGACACTGATTCCATGCCCTGTTGAAAGTCTGCTCTGATCGTGACGATACTGGCCCTTTAACCCTCCTACACGCTGTACACCACTAAATGTCCAATGTGTTGTACAGACATTGTTTGTGCATATAAGCCGCACTGCCCCTTTGAATTAATCTCCAATGTACATACATGCATATAAAGACACATGTATACCACAGTTGACCTTATTTTCAGCAGGTTATACTGTAACCAAACTCCCAATAATAAATCACCATCAGCCACTGAGACCAATAAACCATATACCAAGCCTCCATCATCCATTGGGATTTTCAGCAGTTATTTTGTAAACACAGACTCTCCATAGTAACCTACCACCAGCCACTGAGTCTGGAACAAAGTAATATGCCCCGCAATATGTCAATCACAAACCACTAAAACCAACAGACAAACGAGGCATTATGTTACTATGCAGTATAGCTATGAGGAGCCACTGCCTACCATAGCAATGGCTTGGAGTGGCCTGAATGGGTTGTTTCAAAAATTGCACTGATTGTAGGAGGGTTAATACAAAGTATTCTTTCATGTAAAACTGATAAAATTTTCATTTTTTTCAGAAGTATCAATAGAGTATAGGGGGTGTTAAGTGATTTTAAATATTGTTTTTACTCCTGTGAAAAGTTCAAAAATAATTGATGTGGTTATTAACAATCTGAACACAGATTCCATGCCCTGTTGAAAGTCAGCTCTGATTGTGACGATACTATCCCTTGAAACAAATGAATCAGTAAAAAATTTAACACAATTTTTTTGTAATATCCTTTCCCCACCAGAAATTGCAAAAATGCTTGCAAGAATCGCAGAGGATGATGTAAGTATGGTGACAATTTCATAATTTGTTTTAGCAACAAACATGAGCGGCCCCTGGACTACTGAGCTATCCAGTCTCAAGACTACTGAGTTATCCAGTTTCCCAAATTGTCAATATATATTTGTACTGGGGTCCCTAGTCATGTGCCATGTAAACCTTATATATGCTGTGTACCCAGTGACTGCGTTCCTATTTAGGATGTTATAATCTTGACCTATCTTTAAAACCTGGTATATTAGTTCAACCTTCAAAATGCCAATTCAATAAAAACACATTTCCCCAAGAAAAATCCTTTATTTGACAGAATTTGCACTGTAAAGTGCAATGGCCGAGCGGTTTAGTGCATCGGATTTGTGTTCTGATGGCTGAATCATCAGAATGTGGGTTTCAATCCCAGCCGCGACCGGGGTACTTGTGTCCTTGAGCAAGACACTTTACCATAATTGCTTCTCTCCACCCAGGGGTAAATGGGTACCTGTGAGGGCAGAGTTGGTTGTTGTGTTTGATTAGCCCTATATGCGCTGTAATGGCAGCAATTGAGCTGTATACTCCCCAGGGAGCTGAGATGGTTTCAGGAATGATTTATGAGCCTGATGAGCAGGGGTAATAATGTAATGCACCTTGAGCACCAGTTTGGTGGATACGTGCGCTATATAAGTCCACATTATTATTATTATTATTATTATTATTATTATTAAATATTTGTGACTGGCTCTGGTAAAACTCTAAACTTGGACCCAACTTTTCGGAGTGACCTCCCAAATTTATTGTAAAAATTAACAATGTTCCCAACAGCGTTTCAGGATTTTTCTTTTTCCATCAAAATCTTGAGAAAATGCTCTATATGGTGACATGAAAACTGGTCCCTGGGGTCAGCTTTTGACCTTTTCATGGCTGTTACGCATTATGGTAAATGCCGAGAAGTTTTTGGTTTTGCCAGAGCGGGTCACATTTTACTGGATAATATTGTAACAAGCCATTTATGCAGTCTAAGAACATGAATACAGATACCATACATTTATCAAATTTAATTTTTTTCCCTCCAATTACTCTTTTTCAAAATTAAATGATTAATCCTTCTATGACTTCAAGGGTCAAAATTAGTCAAAATGTTGATATACTTGCCAAGGTATATCTAGTGCACTTAAAAGTCAAACACTGTCAAACCTTACGTGTAGTAAGTACATTTACAGGTCAAAATGAGTTGACCGTTTTTGACTGGTAAAAGCATTGTCTGGTATTGTTCAGGGTGGTCAAAATGACAGTAAAAACCAGTCAAAAATGCCTCTGTGTGTGCACATTTGGGGTCTACAGTCAAAACAGTCAGTTGACTGATTTTGACCATTATAGCTACACTCACTGGCCATAAGTATTGCAACATTGAAATTCACACCAAAGTTCAGTTTGGAGAACTATGTTACAATAATTTATTTTATGTTATTTACACTACTTAAAACTTCTTGAAAGTGCCTGTGTTTTGAAGTCAATGTTCTTTTTTTACTGTTCTTGCTCGGAAACAAAGTCCTTCAATACTTTGTCGGGTAACCACGTGACCTGATAATTGCGGCCATCCGTCTAGGCAATGTCTCGTACAAATTCATGTTGCAATACTTTTGGCCAGTGAGTGTACTTGCCACTAAATTGCAGCTATAGTAGGAGGGTTAATTTGTATTTTTCTTGTTTTGTTCCGAATGTTCAGGCTATTTATTAATAGCGATCGTTTTGTCCATAATTCTCTACTAGGATCTTAGAGACTACAGCCTGTATGAACTGAATGAGTTATGGAGTCTGATTGGTGTCCAGTCTATCAGTCGAAGACAGCAGATTGTTGAACTAGACAGCACATTGGATGGATTCGAGTCACAGAGATTAAATAGGGTAAGGTAGTCACAGAGACCAACCAGAGTTGTTACTCGTACTCAACTACAGTTCTGACAAATACCAAGCCTGAAAACTATCGGAGCATACTGATCGAAACGTTGAGTTGTAACCAAGTCATGAAATGTGTAATCACTACATGCATCCTTTATCATCTGTTTCATTGTGCAGTTGTTTCTCATCAATTCTGTGAAACATTGTGTTTATCTGAAATAAATGATCTTGCTTTAACTGAGATTATTCCGGTGTTCCCTAAATTGTTTTGAGTAGTATATATTGTTAAAGCATAAATCTTAAATAAAAGCCATCCATTTTTGATTTATAATTTATAATTGAAATAGGTTAATCGTGCTTATTCGTATGATTTATTTCTATTTACAATATCTCAGATTCAAGACGTCCTGAAGTCCTATGCCAAAAACATTGAAAAAATTGCCTATGTCATGCCGCCGGACGTCCAGCGCCTGATCAGCAAGGAAGCCCAAGTCATCAATCAGACCATACTTAATAACAGACGGGCGTATGCCGACCTGTATACGAGGTTGATGAAGGCAGACGTCGAGCGGGACAAGAACCACCATCGAATCTGGGAGACCAGACTGGCCGACTGGAAGAAGTTAAATACCGATGTGGCTATCGATAAATTCACGTGAGGACTGTTTGTGTGTCTGTTTCTTGTGAGGACTGTTTGTGTGTGTCTGTTTCTTGTGAGGACTGTTTGTGTGTGTCTGTCTCTTGTGATGACTGTTTGTTTGTTTGTTTCTTGTGAGTGTTTTTTGTAACGGTAAGTGTTCATCAAAGACTGGCATTTGGTTTCTGAAATGTTACATCAGATTTTAAAAAGTGGGTTTCGGGTCCCCTCACTCAACGGTCGGGTACCCACGAACCTGGGTACCCGGCACAGGCCTAGCAGTCTGTTTGTTTATCTCTTGTCTGGACAGTTTGTGTGTTTGTCTTTTATTGGGATGCACGTAAATGTACCATACGTTTTGTTGGGTTCCTCTTTTTGGGCAGTGTGCCTCTCGTTTTTTTTTTTCAAGACCCTCTATCTGTCTCGGTTACAGTGTAAGGATTCACAATACACTGTAGATTGTTGAAATCATGGGATTAGTGTATATACAGCCACTGTCACAATGCCGTCATAAGTACGGCGTTGGATCAATTTGCACCCTTAATAGCAACACTCCGCCTTGTAACAACATGGACAGATGAAGAGCAAACAAACTTATGTATGAAAATAAAGAATATATTTATTAAATACAATTACATACATAATTAAGAACATTCAATTACCTCGCTAATAATACTTTAATAACAATATAGTTAGTGACTCTCCACTGTGCACCGGCCTAAAATCTATCAGTGGCACAGCCAGACAAAAAATATATGTGACGAAAATCCAAACATAACAGGATCCTAAAATCATAACTCAAAAGACATCACCCAGGCCACGAGATATAAAGTGTGTGGGTCCCAGAAGACCGGCTGCTAGCGTTCCGCCCTCATGTCCAGGCTGCACAGGTCGCCTCAACGCGGCCACGACTGGTCATCGTTGTCACGCCCGTCAGACGATTTCCCCACCACAGAATCCCGATTATGCCCCAGGTAAAAACCCAGGTTAAACCTGGTTTTTGATGAGGTGACGAGGCTGCAAGACCCCAAGTACTTCACCAACGTCTATGCGGCACTCTGCTTCCGGTGTCTGCCTCGGCTCTCGAAGCCTAATTAACGGCACTACAACCTGGATTACTCCGCATCCCCAGACGAAAATTGCCCTACCGTCAAGTAACTTCTGATGGGCGCACAAGTACACGGGCCTCAATGCCCGATATCAATTCGACTTATGTCTTGCAGCCAAGTGCCTGACCAACGCCCTACTCCAGGTTTAAATACCTCAAGTAAAACACGCACAAAATTACAAACTCATCTAACAAATACAAAAGGAACAACCTTGTTACCCAATCCAACTTTAGTCAAGGATCAACAACCCATAAAATTCCTCTGTGAGTGGACTATCGTCCGACCCAACGTACTCAATATGCATAGTTATGTTAATTACAAAGATGAATATTCAAATCCAATCCAATGATGTACACATAATATGCAACAGGTCACTCCACTCGCACAATAATTTAAATACTCAAAATCACATTGTGACAGCCACAGATAGGGTGAATCAAGTTTTCAGACCAGACTGGTATGACAGTGGTTCTTTGAGACTTGGTCATTGTCATTGTCTTCAGACCAGGCATGGTAGTGGTAACTAAAGTCAGGACTAGGAATAGATGATAAACATTAGAAAATGCTAATTGTTTTGTTTTTACAAATCTGCAGGTTGTTTATGCAGAGTGCAGAGGTGAAAAATCCACCAAGGATCGGCTTCCTGCTAGAGGACTTGAAAGCTCAGCAGAAGATATTCAACAATACGAGACTGGATCTACTAGAGTCACTCAGGTAGATAAATCCTTATCGTCACAATATCGTCACGTTCAACAGGGCATGGAATCAGAGTGCTAGTTTTAGATTAACTCAGTAACTGAAAATAATACCCCACATGATAAGATCATATTACCGTTGCTTCTGCATATGGAGTGCCATGGTCGAGCGGTTTAGTGCATCAGATTTGTGTTCTGATGGCTGAGTCGTCAGAATGTGGGTTCGAATCCCAACTGCGACCATGGTGCTTGTGTCCTTGAGCAAGACACTTTACCATAATTGCTTCTCTCCACCCAGGGGTAAATGGGTACCTGTGAGGGCAGAGTTGGTTCTTGTGTTTGATTAGCCCTATATGTGCTGAAAGGGCAGCAATTGAGCTGTATACTCCCCAGGGAGCTGAGATGGTTTCAGGAATGATTTATGAGCAGGGGTAATAATATAATGCGCCTTGAGCACCAGTTTGGTGGATACGTGCGCTATTATAAGTCCACATTATTATTATTATAAACGAGCCAATAATGTTCAGTCGCCATGTTCATTTTAAACTAGGACACTGATTCCATGCCCTGTTGAAAGTCTGCTCTGATCGTGATGATACTATCCCTTTAATTGTAATGGAAGAAGTGGCGTTTGTGACATCATTGGCGACCCATGCTATTGCGAGATATCTTATCGGCAATAAATCACAAAATGTCTATGTTTCTGTTATGGCAAGACTATAACAAGCGAATAATAAAAATATAATAATTTTTTTTTTCCTTCAGGGAAATGAAACCACCTGGCTCAACCAAAACTGCCGTGCATCAGTGGAACAAACAATTAACCACAACCTGCAAACAGCTTGAACAATTACACATCAAATACTTAGGCAAACTACACAAGGAGTACGAGAGAGTGTGTCAAGATTGTCTAGATCAAGTGGACAAATACAGGGTGAGAATAGAACTGTACCAGGGTCCAATAGACCACAAACAGATTTAGGTCAAAAAGAAAAAATGTGGTGTTTCTGGTAATCCGACTGACACAATATAAATTGCAAAAAGTAAAAAAAAATTAATGTTTTTTTTCAGGATTTTTTAAATTTTTTTATTTATTGATTTTTTAATTTTTTTTTGTAGGTGTGTATTTTTTAAAGACAGTATTGTATATAAAAAATAATTAAGAAAACAAAACTATTGACTTCATGATCCAATTTGTTTAAAATGCATTTTTAAACATTGCACGTACATACACATGCACATATGTACATATAATGTATATGCGTGTATTGTATATTGTTGTGTGACCGTCAAAAGGTCGTAAGAAATTAATGTGCAAAATTGTGTTTCAAGAAAACTGAGTGTGAAAGTTTAGTCGTTTTTCTGCCATTTATACATGTAAGTCATTGTAGGAAAGTTAAATTCCACATGGGAATGGAAAAACACATCTTGGGAGTAATTCTAGCAACAAATATACAACAGTTATGCCCTACATTTTTTCAAAGGAGCCATTTTATTGCTTAGGACCTTCTGCTAGGACAAAATGTTGTATTTAGTGTGCCCAGAAGAAGGTCGTAAAGCCTTATGGCCTTCTTCCGGGCACACAACGATATGTACATGTGTATATATATGTACATGTGTATATATCAAATCCATATAAAAATTATTTAAAACAAAATAAAAATCCCTAGCTACCTACCCATAATACTTGTGGACATGTTTCCGGAAACACAACATTTATTTTGTTTGGCCAATCAATCATTATTTTATGATTTAATTCTGCTGCCAGTTAGAATTTGCAATTTGATTTCTTTGCTTGTAACAGGAGGAGCTTCTTGAGGCAGGGGTGACCACCGAGGAGAAAGTGCAAGAAGTGATTGAGGAGAACGTCCTGCCTCAAGTTGGCAACCAACAGAGAATCTTTGAGAACACCTTAGAGACAATTGATGTAAGTGGCATTCAGTTCAATTTCTGTAATTCATCCGCAATCTTAATTGGTGACATTCTTGCCTCGGGAGTATGTTTTCCCGAGTGTCTGTGGAAACAAAACTTCACAGGAATTTTGGTGGGATTCGAACCCATGACGTAACCCTTACAATCCCAAACTATCAAATTCCACTGGTTGGTTGTGTTGTATTTGTGTTGTGTTGTGTTGTATAGCCCAGACAGGGATACTATGCATGGGGCCGGATTTTGGCAGATTCAGGAAGGTTCTTAACCAAAACCATTGGGGGTCATGGTTAATATTTGTACAATAAATTAACAAATATGCATTAACCCTAACCTTCCCAAATCCTCCAACATCCTCTTTGCCAAAGTGAAGGATTTTGAAGGATTGAGGTTATTAGGCATACTTGCCTTTCCATGGTACATGTACATCCATGTTTGTTGTAGTGATTGCAAGGTCAGTGCTTGGGTCAGTGGACACTGTTTATTGCTCCATGCATGCAGGGAGGGTCCCTGGCCATGTACATGTATCACATATTAGAAACACATGTGTGCATGCATGTAATGTGCTTGCTTTACTACTGAAGGACTTTGGAGGATTCAGGTTATGTGTAAGCAAATGGGCCTAGGGAGTTAGGGCTTTAGTTGGCAGACATCAACTTTTCGTCAATACGACACAACTCCGTTTTTTTTTATTTTTATAGATGAAAGCACTTTAGACAAAAATAATTTCTCAGGATGATTGATTGTACCAACTTTACATCGAGTCAGTTTGTACATAATTTATTTTATATTCTGGTAATAACCAATCGGGTACTAAAACAATACAATTTTGAGGGTCCCTGGCCATGTACATGTGTGCATACATGTCATGTGCTTGCTTTACTACTGAAGGATTTTGGAGTATTCAGGTTATGTGTAAGCAAATGGGCCTAGGGAGTTAGGAAGGATTCAGGTTATGTGTAAGCAAATGGGCCTAGGGAGTTAGGGAGGATTCAGGTTATGTGTAAGCAAATGGGCCTAGGGAGTTAGGGTTATGTAACATTTTAAAACAAAGACAAAAATACTTATATTTTTAATACAAAACCACAATAAAAAATTGCAGTAAAAATGTCTTACTGAACATTTTTTGTATGTGAAAACTATAAAATTATCACACAAAAAAGTAATTGATGCGTTTTTTTGTTTTTCTCAGAAATCCCTTGAACAGTTAGCAGTGTGCCATGATGAACAGCTACGATCGCTCTTCAAGTTTGCTCAGGGAGCTGCTCATCTGTGGGACGTCCACGAGATCGGTCTAGCCAAGAAAGAGCGAGAGCTTCAAGAGAGACTGGAAGAGTGTAGACACGAACATGACAACCAAAACCAGGTAAGGGGAAGGGGCGGCCATTTTGATTTTTTCGAATGCACAAGTCTATGGAATTCAAAATGAGGCTTGTGTCAAAATAAACTGGGATCTTTAAGGTCAAACAAAAAAAGTCATCAGTTTCTGGTCATAGGTTGGCTTCAAAATCGGTGCTGTGGTTGTTTTTTGGGGGGTAATTTATTTTTGCCAACAAGTGATACATGTATACACGGTTATTGGAACCAGACCAAATTTCCCATACACAAAGTATGGTGGCTAAGAGAGGCCATTGAAATCATTGACATTTTGGGGCTTAAAACTGTGATTTATTTAGTTATTACGTTTGATTTGCAGTCATGAAACCAGACTTATTGGGTTTATTGTTCAGTGGTGTTAGATAATAAATTAAAAAAAGTTAAAATGAATTGGAATATAAGTTAAATTTAAAAAAATGAAAAATAATGTTTATGAAATATAAGGAATTTTCCCCCCAAAGTTGGGTTGTACACTTTCACAAGATAAGTGGTACCTTGATAGTATATTCAGTACAAAAATAATGAGAAGAAATTTACTCTTTTTGGGGAAAAATGTGAAAATAAGGCCATTTTAAACTAAAAATAAATAACCATCATTCCAAACCCACAGCAATCAGGCCACGCAGGGATCAAATCGTAAATGTCATGAACTCTTTTGCATTTTTCTAGGACATGGAAGCCAACCTTGACATCATCATGGATAGATTACGACAAGAGAGTGATGAGGAAACATTACAAGACCGTCTGCAAAAAGCACTGCTTATGCTAGATAAGATCAAATCAAGGTATACAAAAGAGCTTCATTTTTTAATTTAATAAATTGTAAAAAAAAATTAAAAATACTAACATAAGTGAGATTCATCAATATCTTTAACCTTCCTACTCTAGCTGCACTTTAGTGGCAAGTAGCTATAGAGGTCCCTGGTTATACGGCATGCTTTGGTTCTAGGGATCCCCACACTGCCGCTTCCCAGGTTGTACCGTAACATGGGGCGTGATCCCTGGCTATACGGCATGCTTTGGTTCTATGACTTCTGACGAGCACCCCTTAACAAAGATATTGACAAAATAGGGAGACTGCAACATAGGGCTAGATGGCTCAGTTGGTAGAGTGCCGTCATGTCAACCCGGAGGTAGCTCTAGTCAATTTTGTCATTTTTCATCCAAAACAATTCGTTTATTTTATTTTAACTCTGCAGTTACGAAAGATTCCACAGGGACCAGATGCGGATTGTGAGGGATTACCCAGACATGGTGAAAGAAGAGTTACAACGATATGACATGTCTGTGTGCACATTCTACGTTGTGGACAGAATGCATCCTACGGTAAGAGAACATCGGGCATCGGGTTAATATCATAGCCGTCAGGATCACAAATTCTTTAGGGAACACAAGACAAATGAGCTTGAGAAACTTGGGCATGTCTAGTTATTTGAAAGCCTCTTTAAAGGGACAATATCGTCATGATCAACAGGGCATGGAATCAGAGTGCAAGTTTTAGATTAACTCAGTGACTGAAAATAATACCCCACATGATAAGGTCATATTACTGTTGCTGATGCATAAATGAGCCAGTAATTTTCAGTCACTGTGTTCATCTTAAAACTAGGACATCGATTCCATGCCCTGTTGAAAGTCTGCTCTGATTGTGATGATACTGTCCCTTTAATGTAAAGTATTAAGACAGTTGGAGCTTAACCCTAACTCCCTATGCATTGTTAGTGAACAATAAAAATCCTTCAAAATCCTCCAACTGCGAAAGTTTTTTCATTACCATACATGTCTCAAGACTACTTTAATAAAAGACCTCTTCGCAAATATACCTAGTAAACACACCTTTCTTACTTCCTTGTACTAAACTATGAAGTTATCAATTAATCCTAACCTTCCCAAATCCTCCAAAATCCTCTTTGCCAAAGTGAAGGATTTTGAAGGATTGAGTTTATTAGGCTTATATTTGACACTGGGTGAAAATGGAGGATTGAGGTTACCTGGTAGATGTTGGTCTTTCCAAAAAATGATTTTGGAGGATTGACGTTATTAGGCATACTTGCCTTCCTTCCTCCATGGTACATGTACATCCATGTTTGTTGTAGTGATTGCAAGGTCAGTGCTTGGGTCAGTGGACACTGTTTATTGCTCAATGCATGCAGGGAGGGTCCCTGGCCCTGGGCCATGTACATGTATCACAGATAAGCAACACACGTGTGCATACATGTCATCTGCATACAATGGTAGTGGTCATTATGCTTGCTTTACTACTGAAGGATTTTGGAGGATTCAGGTTATGTGTAAGCAAATGGGCCTAGGGAGTTAGGAATAATCAAATGAATAATTTGTTTTGTTTTTTAGGAACGGCAGCAACTGATTGAGCAAGAACAGAGCGAGGAGGCCAAATCACGCAGCAAGAAGAACCTGAAGAAGAAGACCCCACGAGGCACGACTCCTACCGGGGAGCTCACCGTACCTCCAGACAGTAGGGTGTCTTCGTCCAAATCGATCACTGTAAGTTGATCAAAGTCGCATACATTAACCCTAACCATGCAGAATGCAACAGAATGCATCAAATGTCAAGTCTCTGTCTCTGCTGAGAACACAAGATCATTTCGTCGTGTGCCTGGAAGAAGGTTGTAAGGCTCTACGACCTTCTTCCGGGCACACAAAGTACAACTTTTTGTCCCAGCAGAAGGTCATAAGCAATAAAATAGCTCCTTTGAAAAAAAATGGAGGGCATAACTGTATATATGTATAAATAACAAATATATTTGTTGCTAGAATTACTCCCAAGACATGTTTTTCCATTCCCATGCGGAATTTAACTTTCCTACAATAACTTATAAATGGCAGAAAAATGACCAAACTTTCACACTCAGTTTTCTTGAAAGACAATTTTGCACATTAATTGCTTACGACCTTTTGCCGGTCACACTTTCGTTATGTCCTTCTTCCGGGCACATAACGATTTGTTCTTGCTGATGGATCTTGTTGAACTCGGCAAGCTTCACACTGATGGATGTTGTTGCATTGAGCAGGGTGGCTAGCCAGTTATTGAAGGGTGTTAGGGCAGCTGCACACTTGGACAACTGATGGATGTTGTTGCATTGAGCAGGGTGTCTAGCCAGTTATTGAAGGGGGGTTATGGCAGCTTCACACTCGGACAACTGATGGATGTTGTTGCATTGAGCAGGGTGTCTAGCCAGTTATTGAAGGGGGTTATGGCAGCTTCACACTTGGACAACTGATGGATGTTGTTGCATTGAGCATGGTGTCTAGCCAGTTACTGAAGGGTTGTTAGGGTTAAGGTGTCTGCTGTGTGAGGTATAGTACATGTTTATCTTCAAACTAACCTCTCTGACTTCACACTGTCTGCATGCCTGCTCACCAGGGGCAAATTGCACTTGTAACTGTTTAGGCCACTTTCTCATATAAAAGCCACTTAAACATCACAACCAGCTCTGCTCCTATCAGGTTTTCGGCACGTTCCACCCCTCATATACTAAGGGTGTAACGATTCACTGATGCATCGATTATCGCGATACAAAAATGCCGTGATACACATCATGATACAAAACTGCATATCGCGATACTGATGATTTTTTTCCCCACACAAAAATTTCAACAATTCTATACAAACCAAATTTTGTTTAAAAATATTAGCATTTCATACCTGACATTTAGACGACAAAAGTCGGTGAAGTTTACGCTGACAAAAATGCCTTTTGCCATCTTAAAAAATGCCGACAATAAAATCTGTTTTGCGTGTAGCACATCGCCGCTAGTCAGAAGGACTGTCCGTATTTTCGATATTTTATTTCAACAAACAATATTATATTACCCAATTAATATTGGGTAATTCACAACATTACTGTAACTTCTTTTTTAGCATTTTTAGAATTCACAATACGTATCGTCATATGTGTCGTATCGTGACCAAGTATCGCGATACGTATCTAGGGCTGTGCACAACCCTATATGTATCGTATCGTGAAAAAGTGATATCGTTACACCCCTATCATATACCCATCCATTGTACCATTTTTCTTTGTACTCATCCATTTACATCTTCTCATCATTTTCATCTCTATGCACTACCTCCTATGACTCCTCCTTCTCCTACAGCTTAGCATCAGTCAGGCCAAGCTCAAATGGAAAAAAGCCTTCAAGAGGGTAAGAAACGTCAAGAAAAGGGGCTCAGTTTTCTTTGAGGTTTTTCTGCATGCATGTTTAAGAAGTTACCAAGATACATAATAATAATAATTACTGAATTTATAGAGCGCCAAATTGCCAAAGGATACAAGGCGCTTTTACATTATTATCCCTGGTCATTGGGCCAATATCAATCCTTAAACTTTCTCAGCTCCCTGGGGAGTATACAGCCCTGAGCTACCGTAGCGCATCAGAAGCTTTTTCAACCACAATATCAACCTCTACCCTCACAGATACCCATTTATACTCCTGGGTGAAGAGGAGCACTGTACAGTGAAGTGTCTTGCTCAAGGACACAAGTACCATGGTCATGGCCAGGATTCGAACCCACATTCTGACGACTTGGCTATCAGAACACAAATCCGATGTGCTAGACCGCTATGTCAAAGATTTATCACCCATGTACAGTCATTTTTAATTGAATGGTTACACTGATAGATAATATGAAACTAATTACGTTATTACCTCACACCTGACCAACTTCTGCTCACTCTTGTGTTTATGTATGTGTGCATGTTTGTATATCATCCATTTTGCCTTTGAGAAAGAACCTGCTAGGTTCAAAACATAAGGTCAATAACTGCTATTTTACAGTATTACTTATTACAGTTTTTTTTTTTTCTCTGTATATTGTTGAGTTACAATATTTGAATTGGCTCATTGTACTTTAAATATTTCCTAATAAAGCTTTGTTGGTGTAGCACCTGTACGGGAGTCGGGAGGCAGCTTAAAATTCTGCTTCAATAAATTTGCTTTGTTCAACCCAAAAATGGCTTAATTAATATAATTTATGAACAGATTTAACCTTTTTGTTTTATGATATGCATTCCAAGCTTAAATGTTTCAAGGGATTGCCTTTCAGAGTAATGCAGAAAACAACGTCCGAAAAAAGATCACGCATGCGATTGCAAGTGGGGAAGCCATGAGAACCTTTACCAGTTCGTTACTACTGAATTATTCATAAGAAAAATGAATAAATTATGCATGCAAATTTATTTAAACCAATCACTCTAAGGCAAATGTTGGGCTCGTCTATATATTATGTTGGGCTCGTCTATATATTATGTAAGTGATACCATAACAAATTAGTTACCTAATGCATTATGTATTAACATTTCTCTACCAAATTGGTACAGAAATATATAAGACCACAGAAAGGACTGGTAAAACCCCTTGGGGCATCCGCTACTCACATGTATGGTCTTTTTTGTGCGTTGTGTTGCGGGTTTCTCCGTGGGAGGCTAGGGTAATGTGGACAAATCCTTAAAAACCATGTTCATTTATTAAACAATTCTGTAAAATTCTCATCAATTAATATTTTCCTCTCTAGAGTTACCCTGGCGATTCCTCCTTCAGCCAGAGCCCCGTTCCCATGGCGGTCAAGGAGGTCCTTGCGACCAACAAAGGAACGACTTTCTATGTGCTCACCATTGCTGGGGAGCATGGGATATCAGAGGAGGATTCTGGGAAGGGTGAGACTGCAGCCTTCATCACGGAGAGTGGGGCCGAGCTAGAAGCCGTAGCCATGTACTCGGAGAATGTCTTGATTCCATATGAGTTGTTTGGAGAGCTTCGCAAAGTGTAAGCACTGGAATGATTTTGTTGCATTAACCCTAACTCCCTAGGCCCATTTGCTTACACATAACCTGAATCCTTCCTAACTCCCTAGGCCCATTTGCTTACACATAACCTGAATCCTTCCTAACTCCCTAGGCCCATTTGCTTACACATAACCTGAATCCTTCCTAACTCTCTAGGCCCATTTGCTTACACATAACCTGAATCCTTCCTAACTCCCTAGGCCCATTTGCTTACACATAACCTGAATCCTTCCTAACTCTCTAGGCCCATTTGCTTACACATAACCTGAATCCTTCCTAACTCCCTAGGCCCATTTGCTTACACATAACCTGAATCCTTCCCTAACTCCCTAGGCCCATTTGCTTACATAACCTGAATCCTTCCCTAACTCCTCTAGGCCCATTTGCTTACACATAACCTGAATCCTTCCTAACTCCCTAGGCCCATTTGCTTACACGTAACCTGAATCCTTCCTAACTCCCTAGGCCCATTTGCTTACACATAACCTGAATCCTTCCTAACTCCCTAGGCCCATTTGCTTACACATAACCTGAATCCTCCAAAATCCTTCAGTAGTAAAGCAAGCGCATGACATGTATGCACACATGTGTTTCTAATCTGTGATACATGTACATGGCCAGGGACCCTCCCTCCATGCATGGAGCAATAAACAGTGTCCACTGACCCAAGCACTGACCTTGCAATCACAACAACAAACATGGATGTACATGTACCATGGAAAGGCAAGTATGCCTAATAACCTTAATCCTCCAAAAATCCTTCACTTTAGCAAAGAGCATGTAGCATGTAACCTCAATCCTTCAAAATCCTTCACTTTAGCAAAGAGGATTTTGGAGGATTTGGGAAGGTTATGGTTTTAACCCTTCTATGACTACAAGGGTCAAAATGTTGATATACTTGCCAAGGTATATCTAGTGCACTTAAAAGTCAAACACTGTCAAACCTTATGTGTAGTAAGTACATTTACAGGTCAAAATGAGTTGACCGTTTTTGACTGGTAAAAGCATTGTCTTGTATTTTTCAGGGTGGTCAAAATGACAGTCAAAACCAGTCAAAAATGCCCCTGTGTGTACATTTGGGTCAACAGTCAAAAATTGCTACTTACCACTAAAGTTTAGCTAAAGTAGGAGGGTTAAGTTTCCTTTGCTTTGTTCATTTTTGAATTTCTGTATTACAACAAATGAAATCAAACAGCTTTTCTTTCTACTTTCTAGAATGCGATTAGAATTCTTGAACCATCTGGAAATGTGGTCCGTGGAAGCTGTTGAAAGAGCCAACAATGTGGTTGCAGCTAAGGTAAGGATGGTTCAGTATACAAACAAGCTTGTTTATTTCTCCTATTTGGAGGTTGTGAACAGAAAATTATCTCTGCATGACCAGCAACTGCAGACTGGCAAATTTCAGCCCAAAAGTAGATTAAAGTGAGAGAGGTTTTATTGTTTTGGAAAAAAATATACCTTGCAAAAATTTTTTATTGAAAGGCCATCCACCATTTGTTAAATTCTATAGGTATAGCCTTTTTATTTTCGTCACGGAATATTTGACAGATTTTTTAATTTTTTTAAATTTTATTTGCGATCAGATTGAGGAACTGAACAGTGAACTTGATCTTCGTCTTCACCTGCACGGACCTCGGTCCAAGAGAGCAGAGCTAGACATCCATCATGTCCGGGCTGCCGAGTTGGTGCTTCACCAGGAGCGCGTGTCGCGTCACTCCAAGGGCATCAACGGCGCCCTCAATGATGTCAAGTCACGATTTGTAGAGATGCAGCATGAGCACAACAGACTGTCGGAGAAGTTTCGGGACGAGATCGATGCGTTGGAGGAGGTGTTTGTAAACGCAAGCAAGTCAGCCACGTGAGTTATTTTTGAAACTAAAATTCCTGACTGCAAGGGTCAAAAATCAGTCAAAATGTTGATATACTTGCCAAGGTATATCTAGTGCACTAAAAAGTCGAACACTGTCAAACCTTACGTGTATTAAGTACATTTACAGGTCAAAATGACAGTAAAAACTAGTCAAAAATGCCCCTGTGTGCACATTTGGGTCAACAGTCAAAACAGGCAGTTGACTGATTTTGACCACTATAGCTACTTGCTACTTTAGTTCAGCTTATAGTAGGAGGAGTAATTTTTCATTTATTTTATTAAATGCATAAATTGTGAAGACCCAACAGTTGAACATTGAGTCATTTTTTATATTTGATAATCCATTAACCCTTTCATTACCGATTTGTTTCAACAGGATGTCCCACTGGTTACCGAATTGTTTGCCAAGTCATGCATGAATTCACACATTATTGCACAACAGTATGCATCCATTTACTAAACTCGTTTTTCATCATGAAGAATTTGTTGGAGAAAGATACATTCAATGAAATGATTGTTGCTTACGAAATTCCCTTTCATATGATACCAAAATCATTGGCATTGCATATAAAATGATCGGGTTATTTATTTTACTTCCCCTGACTTTGTTTCACAAACACAGAGAGCATTTTGTACACACGTGTATGGCGTTCCACAGCACAAATGGCCAATGAAAGGATTGACTTGTATTATGTCTGATTTCTATAATAGCAACATGTAGGTTGGGCTCTACCATTAGAAAGATAAGGAATCAGTCTTTCCAACCATATATAGCATGGGTATGGACTGCGATGAAGGGAAAAAATACAGCTGTTTTAAAAGCTGGTCATGATACTCCCAATTATAAGTGCTGTGTGTGTGTATGGTGGCCTTGGTCGACTAAAGTAGCCAATGGTAGTGAAAGGGTTAATTGCTTTAATCACTACAAATAAAATTAACACCATCAGAAGGAACAACAACTTCACATCTTACTCAAGCAGAAATATTTGTGCTTAAAGGGAGTTATGTATCGACTTACAAACAGGATGAGAGCCAATGAACCAACCATTTGTCTCACTGATCTTAATTCAAAGAAAAATCAGACATTTCCTATGATCTTTGAATGTTTGGAAAAATAAATCATATTTTTCAAGAGCTAATTTTTGAAACAATTCACTATGAACCAAATTTAAATATCTTCAGTCACAACCAGTAATTAGAATGAACAGATGTCAAATACTTTCACAAATCAGTCGTATAGTATTGTCCCGATCAGAGCAGACTTTCAAACAGGGCATGGAATCCTGTGGTAACTTAAGAAACTCGCTTTTTTAATCATTTCAGTCTGGTAGCGCTATCCCACCAGGTCAGTACCAAAGTGGAGACACACATGGATGTGATCCGTGCGTCGCTCAGACAATTCAGACAGTATCTTGATGACACACTGCAGATGCTGAGAGAATCCAATGCCAGATTCATCAAGTCATTCAAGTAAGTAATTGACCAATCGCAGCACATTGACCAATGACAAAACAAAGGAAAACACTCAAACAAGCAAATTGACCTCTCACCTTTAACTCTAACACCCTAGGTATTCTGGCTAGGAACCTTCCTGAATCCTCCAAAATCCATCAGTGCACTTTTGGAAACATGCCTTTATCTTCAAAACGCACCATGCATTTTTGTTGATCTTTCATACAGATGTATTCAGCACTTACGGCCTGTACTTGCCAGGTAGTAATTTTGTCCCATTTGAAGAGGTGAAAGTACCAGTTTCCAACAGTGCGGAATTTTCCCCAAAAAGTGCCCCTTGGAGGATTTTGCAGGATTCGGGGTGGTTAGGGTTAATAAGCAATGTCCAATCACTGCACATGATACCAGTGACATAAATCCATGTCATAAGGGGGGGGGATGATATTGAAATTCATTTGCATAATGTACAACTAAGTACTAAATCTTGGACGTCGCTCAAGCTGTGGGTACCCCTTCCCCCAAACACCGCAAAAAACATCACTTTATGTATCGTTTCAACACGGCATGACCAAGAAAGGGCCACGCACACAACTAATTAGAATCCAATCAGAATCCCACGGCTATCGTAAAGATGATGCCCAAAAAGACAAAGGAACAAACAGACAATATATATTTCGACAAACCAAATTTCTCCCTATTTTTGCAAACATTATTATAATTTTTTTCCAGTCAGTTGACTGGTTTTGACCTCTATAGCTACTTGCCTCTAAAGTTCAGCTAAAGTAGGAGGGTTAAGCAATGCTAATGTATCATGTGATAGCGTGATATATCACCGGCCCACTTATACTGTGACCAAAACATATCACCTTCTTTGCTTATTACTGGTGACTGGTAGGTGAATCGGGTGCTATTCTACATGTATTCTACTGTCATTGACTTCAATTGTCTGTTACAAATCATCCAGTAATAATAATAATAATGTGGACTTATACAGCGCACGTATCCATCAAACTTGTGCTCAAGGCGCATTATATTATTACCCCTGCTCATCAGGCTCATAAATCATTCCTGATACCATCTCAGCTCCCTGGGGAGTATACAGCTCAATTGATGCCATTACAGCGCATATAGGGCTAATCAAACACAACAACCAACTCTGCCCTCACAGGTACCCATTTACCCCTGGGTGGAGAGAAGCAATTATGGTAAAGTGTCTTGCTCAAGGACACAAACACCATGGTCGCGTTGGGATTCGAACCCACATTCTGACGACTCGGCCATCAGAACACAAATCCGATGCACTAAACCGCTCGACCGATGCACTAAACCGCTTTTGTTTTTTTTCCTTGGTAACTCAGTACTTTCTAAAACAAAAAGAGTTTTGTTTATCAAATGGTTTATACAGTATTTCTTCTTCCAACAGACTGTTTTCCGATGGGGGTAACTTCTCCCCCGAGGAGGTTGACTCGTACAAGAAGAAACTAGAGAAGCTGGCCATTAAGATTGACTCGGCTGAGGGCTTTGTCATGGCTGACCTTGAAGGTATGGAGGCCAGGAGATTGGAGCAGGCTTTGGACATCGCTAATAAATTTGAGGATAGGTACGCGTGTATTATTTTTATATCACAATGTTGTATTTCACATGTATATTGACAATGTTTATGTGGAAATAAATGTAAGATTGAGTTGAACTGAATGAAGTTGAAAATTCAGAGAATAATTTTCAGCATTTATATTAACCCTATTTCACATGGAGGCCACTCCGATCCACTAAATTTCCAATATGTTCTTCACCAACCTTTAAAGCATACAAGCCACTGCTGTCCTTTCCAAGTAATCTTACAAAATCAACCCAGTGCCACCCAAGGCCACTGTAAATAAGACCATCTCTGATTACATACTCAACACACACTGATGGCCATTACAAACCACAGTCTTTAGTGGTTTTGTATAGGTGTGTTTACAGTCAAAATACATGGTCAGGTTTACAGCTGGTTGTAGCTGGTTGTTTGAACATATTAGTATGGCCTGCAATGTATCAATGGGAGACCACTTTACGCTGCAATCTCAGTGGTGTGACAGTGCACAGAAGGGTAACCATATGAGGCCACTGGAAACAACTGCAACAGCTTGGGGTGGCCTGAATGGGTTGTTTCAAAAATTGCACTGATTGTAGGAGTGTTTAAAATGAAATCCACTTAGAATGGTTTGAAGGGATCCATCATATTTGATACCATCATCAACTTTACATGAATATAGTTTTATGTAAATCTGTGATAATTTATTTCTATTGTGTCATCAAAAGTGTAATCTTGCTTTAAAAAATCCACATTCAGTCTTACACTTTTATGATGAACCCTCCTACAATCAGTGCAATTTTTGAAACAACCCATTCAGGCCACTCCAAGCCATTAGCTGTTGCCAGTGGCCTCCTATGGTTACCCTTCTGTGCACTGTCACACCACTGAGATTGCAGGGTAAAGTGGTCTCCCATTGATACATTGCAGGCCATACTAATATGTTCAAACATTTATAGTGGCCCTGGGTGACGCTCAGTTGATTTTGTAAGATTACTTGGAAAGGACAGCAGGCTTGTACATGTATGTACTGAAGGTTGCTAAAGAACAGAATTTAGTGGATCGGAGTGGCCTCCATGTGTAGGAGGGTTAATTCTTTGTGGTTACAACATATAAAATAGATTCAATAATCATTTTTTAACTTTTCTGTCATTTCTTTGTGGTTACAACATAGAAAATAGCTCCAATTACATTTTGCTTCTTCCTAATTGTTCAGATTTAAGCACCACCTGTTCGACCTGACCTTCATCGAGAAGTTGACCCGTTGGCTGACCAACACACAGGTCAAGATAAAGTCAGAGGTTGCCGAGAGTAATGCACAAGCCCAGCGCCTCATGCACCATCTCAATGTACTGGAGAGGCGGGTGGATGCATGCGAGAAGCCAAACTTGGATAAAGAGGTTGGTTAATATCATTTTTAGGATGTCGATTTTTTTTTTTTTTTTTTTTTTTTTTTTTTACAGTTGTGCAGGCGTGTTTTTATGAGAGGAAAGCGTAGATTGCCTGTGACTTTAAATAATATAAAATTTTAAATATACAATTTATCGACATGTGGGTGGGCCTTCAGTGCAATCAAAATTTTGGTTTACAAGCCATTTTATATGTATTTATAGAAAATTTTTGATTTAATTTTGCCCTACACCGACGTGTGTATAGCACTGCATACTCAGTGCTTTCCGAGTGTCTGTGGAAAAAACTCGGGCGGGATTCGAACCCACGACCTCCTGCTTACTAGTGCAGACGTCTCAACCTCTTGACCACCGAGCTTGCCCGATGACGATTGGCTGGCTTGAATCCTATATATAATTTATATAAAATTTGGCAAAGCTGGGAAAAACGTCGAGTTTATAACCAAAGGTTCTCCTCAGAACCCTCATTACTCAAATGAGTTTATTTCAATACATTGTCACCACAAATCTTACTATATATACTGTTTTTCATATCCTTACTTTCTTGGTTTCAAGATATTTATTAAACAACCAACCAACATGTGCTAGTTTCAACTTATTACATTGAGTCGTTATCTTAAAAGGACAATATCATCACGATCAGAGCAGACTTTCAACAGGGCATGGAATCGGTGTCCTTGTTTAAGATGAACACGGTGACTGAAACTTACTGGCTCATTTATGCAACTGTGTTGAACTGGCCAACTATAACCTCCGAAATATTCGTTCAATCAGACAATATCTGAATCCTGCAGCAACTGAACAGCTAATTCACGCCTTTGTCACTTCATATCTTGATAACTGCAATTCTTTACTTTTTGGTAAAAGTAAAGAAAACTTTACCTAACAATCTAATAAATCGATTACAGCGGGTTCAAAATACTGCAGCACGTCTTGTGACAAATACAAGACGATCATCCCGTATTACACCTGTTTTAAAATCTCTTCACTGGCTTCCTGTTCGAGAGCGAATTTCTTATAAGATTCTTCTGTTAACTTATCGGGCGCTCAATGGCTTAGCCCCTAGATACATTTTGTCTCTCATTCATTTACCCTCTGTCATTCGTCCTGGCTTACGGTCATCTAGAGCCCCAAAATTGTTTGAGCCTCGTTCCAAGAGAAGTTGGGGAGGAAGGGCGTTTGTTACAGCTGCTCCTTGTTTGTGGAATTCATTACCTTTACATATTCAAAAATCTAGCTCCTTAAGTATATTTAAAGCTCAACTCAAAACATATTTGATGTCTGAAGCCTTCCGCTAACTGTAATTACATATCATTGTCATTTTCATGTATTTATGCAAGTTTTGTTGAAGTAACCTTGCATTATATTCATGTAGGCGCCTTGAGCACCCTCTGGGTGGATATGTGCGCTATATAAATTTTGCTATTATTATTATTATTATTTTAATGGCAATATGACCTTATCATGTGGGGTATTATTTTCAGTTGAAGAGTTAATCCAAAAATATCACTCCGATTCCATGCCCTGTTGATTGTGACGATATTGTTCCTTTAAGCTCATATCACAAAATCACTTTATATAAAGTCCATCATGACAGTCAGCCCGTGAGTGAAATTTCCTCTTTCCGTAATCCCGTTCAGCAAATCACGCCGACCCAGCTATCAGAAAGCTTACAGGCAGTCTACCAGGCGTTTGACGACCGCAGCAAATATATCAACTGCCTCCGTCACCAGACCGTCACCCACGACTCCCCGGCCAAGAAGGGGGGTCTCCCAACACTGAGTGCCAAGGTGGCCTTTACTGGAGACGACAAACCGCAAACACAACAGACAGGTCAAGGGTCAACAGGCTTACAAACTATGGTTACCCTTACAATGTTGAAGGCTCCTAAGACTCAAGTAGAGGATACAGCCGTGTCTTTGATTAAGAATATACTCACGTGAGTTGGATTATTTCGTAAAAAAATTCAGTTTACTGTAATTTTAGGGCGTGCTTGATTTAAGAATTGCAGTTAACAAACGGATGGAAAAGAGAATGGAAAAAACACATTGCAAGCTTCAAATTCTGAAAGAATAACCATCTACCATATATGTCAAAAAACAGTCACACCTAATCACTGTCTGAGTACATTTTCCCAAAATGGGAGAAATTGTGTTAATAATAATAATGATAATGTGTGGACTTATACAGCGCACGTATCCACCAACTAAGTGGTTCTCAAGGCGCATTATATCATTACCCCTGCTCATAAGGCTCATAAATCATTCCTGAAACCATCTCAGCTCCCTGGGGAGTATACAGCTCAATTGTTGCCATTACAGCGCATATAGGGCTAATCAACCAACTCTGCCCTCACAGGTACCCATTTAACCCCTGGGTGGAGAGAAGCAATTATGGTTAAGTGTCTTGCTCAAGGACACAAGCACCCCGGTCACGGCCGGGATTCGAACCCACATTCTGCTGCTAACACCAGAACTTGAGTCCGGTAAGCTAGACCGCTCGGCCACGACACTCCAAAAAAAAAAGTTAGGCCAAAAAAAAAAGTTTCCAGTTTCTGGTCATAGGTCGGCTTCAAAATCGGTGTGGTGACAAGCTTTTTTTTTTGGTTTTTTTTTTTTTTTTGCCAACCAGTGAAATACGTGATACATGTATATCAGATTATTGGAACCAGACTACATTTCCCATACACAAAGTATGGTGGCTAAGAGAGGCCTCACAAATTGGGCAAACGTTCGTAATCCTATGTGAAAAAGTCGTAATGAGTATTAACCCTAACTCCCTAGGCATTTTTGATAGGAACCATCCCAAATCCTCCAAAATCCATCAACATGCAGTAAAAAGGTACCCCAATTGTTGGACTTTGATGGAATTGGTACAGTAGCAAATGCAAAGCATCCATGGCTTGGCTATACACAGTCCTGAATCCAACAAAAAGCAGCCGGTGGAGTTTGATGGATTTGGTACACGTGGCTACATGCTCTATTCGCTGGGCTATACTGTGGAGGACTGAATCCAACAAAAGCAGCCGGTGGAGTTTGATGGATTTGGTACACATGGCTACATGCTCTATTCGCTGGGCTATCCTGTGGAGTACTGAATCCGCCAAAATCAAGCAAAACCAGGGGGTGGATTTTGATGGACTTCGGATAGTTGGGGTTAACCCTCTTGTATTGATTCTCTTCATGTCTGTAGATCTCAAAAGATGAAAGTGAAAATGACCAGGGATGGTGACACACCGGGTGATCTACCCCTGACTCCAGGGATGATCAGACCCCCAGGCACACAGTCTACCATACAGGCAGAGGATGCTAAATCAAGGGGTCTCGGCAGGGCCTTTCAGGTCAAGACTCTACATGATAAGGATAGGATGAAAGCACGGAAGGTGTCTCAGTCAATGGAAAGTAGTAACCCAAGGAGGAGTGCATCAGGGTAAGTGAGGCCTGGGACCGATTACAGGTGCTTCATCTTTTTCATAAAAACTGTGTGAGATAGTGTGGGTGACTTTCTGGGGGAGAGAGGGGGGTGTTGAATCTTCAATCTTGAATTTTAAGAAGCTATTTTTGCTTAAAGTGTACACAATTATAATGACAATTTGGCCGGTAACCAACACAACCTGCTTATCAAAATGTAGTTTGGCCCATCTCCATCAAAAGTAGATTGAAAACAAAAATCACTTTTGAGTTAATACTTGAGCGGTTTAGCGCATCGGATTTGTGTTCTGACGGCTAAGTCGTCAGAATGTGGGTTCGGATCCCAACCGTGACCGTAGTGCTTGTGTCCTTGAGCAAGACACTTTACCCTAATTACTTCTCTCCACCCAGGGGTAAATGGGTACCTGTGAGAGCAGAGTTGGTTGTTGTGTTTGATTAGCCCTATATGCGCTGTAATGACAGCAATTGAGCTGTATACTGCCCAGGGAGCTGAGATGGTTTGAGGAATGATTTATGAGCCTGATGAGCAGGGGTAATAATATAATGCGCCTTGAGCACCAGTTTGGTGGATACGTGCGCTATATAAGTCCACATTATTATTATTACTTCCATCACTGGAAAATACATGTAGTAAGCTTCCCATTAACACCAGGCAATTGTGAGTCAACTACACCAGGCCTCCCAGCGAAACCTATAAAAACCTATATTTCAAAATGGAAACCATTATTTAAAAAAAAAACCTAGATATTAACCTATAAAAACCTATATTTTTAATCTCCTGCAACACATCTTCAACTTCCTTATAAAATTCTCATGGCTTTGAAGAAAAATGACTTCCTAAGTATAAAGAGATGAAGCCAAAACAGTAGCCAAACTGTACCACTCTTAGACTTTGTTGAAAAAAGTACTCAGATAGTAGGCAATTTACCAAAACTCTGTTACTTAACACTGCATAATCACAGGAAATAACCTATAAAAGCCTATATTTTGGCATTTGGTCAACCTATAATAACCTATATTTTGCTTACAAAACCTATTTAAAAAACCTGTATTTGGTAGATTAGACACTGGGAGACCTGCTACACATATTCTTACCTCTTACCCCTCACTATTTTGGCTTAGAACCAACCTGAATCCGCCATGCAGTAACACTACAACTGTTGGACGTAGATGGACATGGGCCACCCATCCCCAATGCCTGTCCAGTACCGTGTCCAACAAAAATACAACACAACCAGCTGTTGGAGTCTAACCCTGTCACCCTATTCCTGTTCAATAGAAACCCTACTGAATCCACCAAAATCAATCAACATGAAGTAAAAAGTCACCCAGTTGTTGGGCTTTGATGGAATTGGTACAGTGGCAAATGCAAAACATCCATGGCTTGGCTATATAGACTAATCTGTTGACTAATTCACTGAGCGCTGCCATAACTGCAGTGATACCTACATTCTGCGTCAAGCGTTCGTTTTCTATGCAGTTCAGTGCTTCTTCAACCAATCTGAGCACTCTATGTGAGGAAACGGTAGCGTACCGCATATTTAAGAATGTGTGTGGTACCACTGCAGGAATGGTGGAAAACAGTGGTCGTCAGATTAGTCTATACACAGTCCTGAATCCAACAAAAGCAGCTGGTGGAGTTTGATGGATTTGGTACACATGGCTACATGCTCTATTCGCTGGGCTATACTGTGGAGTACTGAATCCAACAAAAGCAGCCGGTGGAGTTTGATGGATTTGGTACACATGGCTACATGCTCTATTCGCTGGGCTATACTGTGGAGTACTGAATCCATCAAAAGCAGCCGGTGGAGTTTGATGGATTGGGTACACATGGCTACATGCTCTATTCTGGGCTATACTAGGAGTACTGAATCCAACAAAAGCAGCCGGTGGAGTTTGATGGATTTGGGTACACATGGCTACATGCTCTATTCACTGGGCTATACTGTGGAGTACTGAATCCAACAAAAGCAGCCGGTGGAGTTTGATGGATTTGGTACACATGGCTACATGCTCTATTCGCTGGGCTATACTGTGGAGTACTGAATCCAACAAAAGCAGCCGGTGGAGTTTGATGGATTGGGTACACAAGGCTACATGCTCTATTCGCTGGGCTATACTGTGGAGTACCGAATCCAACAAAAGCAGCCGGTGGAGTTTGATGGATTTGGTACACATGGCTACATGCTCTATTCACTGGGCTATACTGTGGAGTACTGAATCCAACAAAAGCAGCCGGTGGAGTTTGATGGATTTGGTACACATAGCTACATGCCCTATTCACTGGGCTATCTGTGGAGCACTAAATCCATCAAAATCAAGCAAAACCAGGGGGTGGATTTTGATGGACTTGGGGTAGTTAGGGTTCCATTTTACTTCATTGATAGTTTTCCAAACAAAAAAGTTCATATAAATTAGTATGCATTTATCATAGTATTTATAATTCTGTCATGATTTTGTTTGTAGGATACAGCGCAACAAAAACACCAATCTCAAGTTTGAGCAGAAGTATTACATATTTGGAGAAAAGCCAGAACGTGAAACGTGAGTCATTTAAAGGGACAAAATATCGTCACGATCAACAGGGCATGGAATCGGAGAGCTAGTTTTAGATTAACTCAGTGACTGAAAATAATACGCCACATGATAAGGTCATATTATCGTTGCTGCTGTATAAATGAGCCAGTAATTTTCAGTCACTGTGTTCATCTGAAACTAGGACACTGATTCCATGCCCTGTTGATAGTGACGATAGTGACCCTGTAATACCGGTAATAATAATAATAATAATAATAATAATAGGTTTTTCTTTTCGTGGTACATTTCAAATCAAGTCAACTGCTTTTGTGCAATAAATAATGCTCTTGAAAGCGACAACGGTTCTTTACAGTAAACAATAGGCTTAGTTATTGAATTATGAAAAAATTTGCCCGAAATGTGTCGGATGTCACTGCAAGGCATTGTTAAACACGATTTTTTTAAATATTAACCCTCCTATGCCCAGGCTGAAATTTGGCCCAGTCAGCACGGCACCCACAGACAGTCATTTGAGTATTTTTGGTTGCATTGCCAATTGGTAGGTCAAACCACAGAGTCACACAGAGCTGTGTATGTACTGTCGAGTGGTTTTGGTTTGACCTATCCTAGCCACATGTCCTTGCATTTATTTGAGTGCACTGCACAAAGTCAATGGGTTGGGAGTTACATACAAATTTTGAGTGTCTTTGGGTTTGACCTCCTATCACACAGCCACATGTGTTTGCATGTATTTGAGTGCACTGCACAAAGTCAATGGGTTAAGAGAGACATACAAATTTTGAGTGTCTTTGAGTGTTAAACCTATCGGAGGGTTAAAACATACATGTTGTAGGTATGCTTTAACTGAATGTAATAACATATGTGTCTCCACACTCTTCGATCACACACTGATCAATTTTTGCACTACGCTGACAGATGTATGAATGACTGTATACTCAGTGCTTTCCGAGTGTCTGCGGGGAAAAACCCCACAGGCGACTCGGGCAGATTCAAAACCTCACAACTTCCTGCTTACTAGTGCAGACGTCTTAACCTCTTGTCTTAACTCATTCATGTTTCCCTTTTTTTTTGGTCTCCAAACGAAAGTGATGACAAAAATCTTCTGGAGATAATTGATTGGACTGAACCCAATTTGATCTTTTTATTCATTTAAACAGCTATTTCCTGGCGTTGATTAGACGAATCCTACAAGACGCCCTGGAAGGTCTACTCACAACAGCTGATGTAAGTCAACCCGTAGTCCTCAGTCATAATAACCCAATTGTCAATGAATAAGGCCACTTAATATAATTTGTTGGTGATTGTTCTTACAAAAACAAAAATCATCTCAGGATTTTGTTTCTTTTCCTATATTAACCCTCCTACTACAGCTGAACTTTAGTGGCAAGTAGCTATAGTGGTCAAAAACAGTCAACTAACTGTTTTCACTGTCCCAAATGTGCACACAGGGGCATTTTTGACTGGTTTTTACTGTCATTTTGACCACCCTCAACAATACAAGACAATGGATTTACCAGTCAAAAAAACGGTCGACTCATTTTGACCTGTAAATGTACTTACTACACGTAAGGTTTGACAGTGTTCAACTTTTAAGTGATATACCTTGGCAAGTATATCAACATTTTGACCGATTTTAGCTCTTGCAGTCACAGAAGGGTTAACCATGCTGAATGCAACAAATTACATCTGTTGGATTTTATGCTGTCATTATGCCGATGGATTTTGTTGCACTCAAGAGGCTTCACACTTGTACAATTGGTGGATGTTTACACAGTTATAGCAGAGAGTTTAGAACACTTCTCTCATTTGGGGGAAAAAATGTCTGGTCAGCAATTTGCTGATAAGGGATAAGTTTCAATTCATATCCATGGTAAATGTGGGAGGGGACGTGATATGAACTGTGCAAATCACTTTTTTCTCCACTTATTGTATTAAATGAAAATGAGGTCAGGATCAGTCAAGGACTTCAGGAGAGGATAGACTTGTAGTCAAGTACTTCTCACGAGTATGAGTATGAGTACCAGTACAGAAAAATGCACTCGAGTACGAGTACTCCAACTCTATAGTTGTAGTCGAGTACTTTTTATGAGTATGAATAGGAGTACAGAAAAATGTACTTGCGGAGTACGAGTACTCCAACTCTATAGTTGTAGTTGAGTCCTGTTTCATGAGTATGGGTACTAATCGGTACTAATGAGTACTAGTCGAGTACTTTTTTATGAGTATGAGTACTAACGAGTACAGAAAAATGTACTCGAGTACGAGTACTTCAACTCTATAGTTGTAGTTGAGTCCAGTTTCATGAGTATGGGTACTAATGGGTACTAATGAGTACTAGTCGAGTACATTTTATGAGTATGAGTAGGAGTACAGAAAAATGTACTTGCGGAGTACGAGTACTCCAACTCTATAGTTGTAGTCGAGTAATTTTTTATGAATACAAGTACTAACGAAGGACAGAAAAATGTACTTGAGTCTGAGTACTTCAACTCTATATTTGTAGTTGAGTCCTGTTTCATGAGTATGGGTACTAATGAGTACTAGTCAAGTACTTTTTTTTATGAGTATGAGTACTAACGAGTACAGAAAAATGTACTCGAGTCGAGTACTTCAACTCTATATTTGTAGTTGAGTCCTGTTTCATGAGTATGGGTACTAATGAGTATTAGTCGAGTACTTTTTATGAATATGAGTACTAACGAGGACAGAAAAATGTTCTCGAGTACGAGTACTCCAACTTGATAGTTGTAGTTGAGTACATTTTCATAAATACGAGTATGAGTACTAACGAGTACAGAAAAATTTACTTGAATACGAGTACTCCAACTCTATAGTTGTAGTCGAGTAATTTTTCATGAGTACAAGTACGAGTACAGAAAAATTTACTTGTGGAGTACGACTACTCCAACTCTATAGCTGTAGTCGAGTACTTTTTTATGAATATGATACTAACGAGGACAGAAAAATTTTCTCGAGTACGAGTACTCCAACTCTATAGTTGCAGTCGAGTACTTTTTTACGAGTACAAGTACAGAAAAATTTACTTGAGTACAAGTACGAGTACTCCAATTCTATAGTAGTAGTGGGGTACTTTTTCATGAGTACGAGTATGAGTACAGAAAGATGTACTCAAATATGAGAATGTGTACACTACAACTCTGGGAGACTAGGACAACCACAAATCATTTATTTTACATGGCCTATAACCCAGTTTAAATCAATAATTGACATACAACACATCCACACATATCCATCAGGGAAATCCAAAACTATAACAGACAGGGAAATGACTAAATTACAAACCAAGTGATATCAAACAATCTGCAAATGTTGCGTGTCATTATTGAAGTGTGGATTTTGTAAGCTTTTGGTTTGTATAAAGATGTCTAACCCTAGATTTGGACTCAGTGCTTCGGGAGTATGCATGCAACTGTTCGGTGACAAACTTGTACACTTAAAGGGAACATACAACATTGGTTATTTTGGCCAAACTTCTATTGGTATGCTTATGGGTCATTCCACGTCAAATCACACACTTTCCGAGGTCAATCTCACAGATTTAATTTTTACTTTCTAGGTTTGTTTAGTTGCATGAAAAAAAACCAAAACTGAAATTTGAGCGTTTTTGGTCATGTGGTTTGTGAGTTACAGGTCGTTGAACTTTTTACCTCTACAACTTTGGAAATCTGTAACTCCGGTTAAGAATATCGTAAGAAAGTGATTTTTATGTTAAATGAAAGCTCTTATCGTCACAAATTATCCACTTTGCAATTTGGATTTTTTTTTTAAATAAGCAAGTGGTCAAACAAAGTATACTTTGACCTTTGACCCCGTGTGCCAACTTTTTGAAAATGTTGCTGAATGCATAATATTAGAAGAATCAGGAAATACTTATCAAGAGAGGCGCTAGTTGTGCTGGTTCATGCATTCATTACTAGTCGTCTCGATTACTGTAATAGCTTATTTTATGGTCTTCCAAATTCGCAATTATCTAAACTACAAAAGGTACAAAATGCCATTGCTCGGCTTGTATGCGGTACACCACGGTGGAGTCATGTTATGCCCTTACTTTATCAGTTACACTGGCTGCCTGTACATTATCGTATTGAATTCAAAATTATTTTGTTGACATTTAAGGCCCTTCACCACCTTGCCCCAGATTATATTATTGATATGTTGCACGTTAAAGATAATTCCAGCTATTCTTTACGTTCCAATAACGGGTTGCTTTTAAATTATCCTAAAGAAAAAATGAAAAAAATCTACCGGAGACAAATCATTCTTACAGGCTGCGCCCACATTATGGAACAAATTGCCCTCAAATATCCAATTAATTCAGTATCTGTCTGTCTTTAAGAAAGAGCTTAAGACTTTTCTTTTTAAACAAGCATTTGGTTAATTTATTTATTTTAAGTGTAACTTTGTTGTTTTTACATCTTTTGACTTAATGTATTAATCTCTTTGTTTTACTATTATGTGCTAGTTTTAAGATTGTAATGCGCTTTTGTACATTTTTATGGGAAAATGCGCACAATAAATTTATTATTATTATTATTATTATTATTATTATTACGTAGTAATGTAATACAATAATAATAGGATGTTCTTACAAAGCGCATATATCCTAAACAAGACTAGATCAAGACAGTTGACAATTCAGAACACCTTTAACCCTCCTACTGTAGCTGCACTTTAGTGGCAAGTAGCTACAGAGGTCAAAACCAGTCAACTGACTGTTTTGACTGTTGACCCAAATGTGCACACACTGGGGCATTTTTGACTGGTTTTTACTGTCATTTTGACCACCCTGAACAATACCAGACAATGCTTTTACCAGTCAAAAACGGTCGACTCATTTTGACCTGTAAATGTACTTACTACGCGTAAGGTTTGACAGCTGTTTGACTTTTAAGTGCATTAGATATACCTTGGCAAGTGTATCAACATTTAGACTGATATTGACCCTTGTAGTCTTAGGAGGGTTTAGCTCTAAATAGTTCTGTCTTCAAAAGTTTCAAGTGGTACGTTTTTCTAATGAGGAGATGATCACCAAAATGGCCATGAGCCAATTTCATTGCATTACTTAGCACACAAAATTTGCTGAGCATGGAAATATTATGTTTAGCAGAAATAGGTTACCAGCCAAATTGTCATGTAATGTATATTGCATCTGGCTGGTTCTCAGCAAAATTTTGCTTAGCAGATGAATTTGCTAAGCAGTATTTACTGCTTAGCTAGTCTATGAAATTGACACCAAATCGCAAGCATGTCACTGATCTGTGACATAGTTGGATAGTAAAGGATTTTAACCCTAACCACCCCAAATCCTGCAAAATCCTCCAAGGGGCACTTTTTGGAAAGAATTCAGCACTGTTAGAAACTGGTACTTTCACCTCTTCAAATTTATTTTATTTTATGCAATTCGCCCCACACAAGGCCAATGGCCACTCCAAGGTGGGGCTACTCAGTCATTAAGTTGTTACAACGACTCCACACTGAAGAAACCAGCCCCTCGCACCGAAACAAGACAAGTTAATAACCAGCCTCTTCACGGTGCGAATAGGACTGGGAGGGGTAACTAGTCCAGAACAAGGCAGTTGTTAAACTGCCTCTGCCCCTATAAGCAATTATATTTAAGTGTCTTGCTCAAGGACACAAGTGTCACGGCCGGGATTCGAACCCACATTCTGCTGCTAACACCAGAACTTGAGTCCGGTAAGCTAGACCGCTCGGCCATGACACTCCATTGGAAATGGGGCAAAATTACTACCTGGCAAGAAATACAGGCCATAAGTGCTGAATATGAAAGATCAACGAAAATGCATGGTGCATTTTGAAGATAAAGGTATGTTTCCAAAAGTGCACTGATGGATTTTGGAGGATTCAGGAAGGTTCCTAGCCAGAATACCTAGGGGGTTAGGGTTAAATGACAGCTGTTGATTGGCTAAAAAAGGTACAAATTTTTGTTTTTGTTTTTTTACAAACCTTTGTATAACTGCAAGGGTAAAAATTAGTCAAAATGTTGATATACTTGCCAAGGTATATTTAAGTAATATTTGTAGCTTTACATGGTGAAAAGGATAAGTAAAGACTGTTTGCAGTGACACCGTGTGCAGTTCTCAATTGAGTAGAACTGGAGGTTACAACTCGACATTTCGATCAGTATGTTCTGGTTGTCTTGAGGATATCTAGTGCACTTAAGTCGAATACTGTCAAACCTTATGTCTAGCAAGTACATTTACAGGTCAAAATGAGTCGACCGTTTTTTGACTGGTAAAAGCATTGTCTGGTATTGTTGACGGTGGTCAAAATGACCCACAGTGAAAAATGTCCCTGTGATGTGCACAGTTAATTCAACAGTCAAAAACAGACAGTTGATTGATTTTGACCACTATAGCTACTTGCCACTAAAGTTCAGCTATAGTAGGATGCATGGTTTTAAATTAATTAACGTATTTGTTTGTTCGTTTTGGTAGCTTTACTATCGTCAGAAGGGGATACGACCTACAACAAGACCCCAAGCAATACATGAGTCATTTGAGCAGTGCGCTGACGTCGTCGTGGCCAAGTTACAATCTTACTTCATTCAGGCAGAGGATTATCACAATCAGTGTCTACAGGGTAAAGATACTTCCGATTTTAAGAATCAGAAATGGAAACATTTCCAAACCACTATGAACAACTTCACCCTGAAAATCAGTTTTGCCTTGAAATAACAGTTGAAAATCAGTCAACTGTCTGTTTTTGAGGCTAATTGTCTCCAATATAGACTGATGGAGCGGCCATGTTGGTTTTCTGATACACTACTCTATGGGAATGAAAACGATGCTAATTGTCTCCAATATAGACTGATGGAGCAGCCATGTTGGTTTCCTGATACACTACTCTATGGGAATGAAAACGAGGCTAATTGTCTCCAATATATAGAGATGGAGCAGCCATCTTGGTTTTCTGATACACTACTCTATGGGGATGAAAACGAGGCTAATTGTCTCCAATATAGACTGATGGAGCAGCCATGTTGGTTTTCTGATACACTGCTCTGTGGGGATGAAAACGAGGCTAATTGTCTCCCATATAGACTGATGGAGCAGCCATCTTGGTTTTCTGGTGCACTGCTCTATGGAAATGAAAACGAGGCAAATTGTCTCCAATATAGACTGATGGAGCAGCCTTGGTTTTCTGATACACTGCTCTATGGGGATGAAAACGAGGCTAATTGTCTCCCATATAGACTGATATGGAGCAGCCATCTTGGTATTTTGATGCACTGCTCTAGCTGTGGGAATGAAAACGAGGCTCCCATTTAGGGTACATTCAAGCAGCTTCCCCGGGTCGACCCGGGTCTGACTCTGGAGCATTCAGGTAGGTCTGACGTCATTGCCGGGGCTTACCTGGGTCAGCCTCAAGTAACCTGCTCATGAAACAGGTCACTTGAGGCAGACCCGGGTAAGTGAGGTCACTTTGAGAATATTCTGAATGGCCGCCATCTTTGTTTTCAGTGCGGAAATTTCGTGAAGTTTTTTACGTACATTTTCAACCCTTAAACAATGAATTTGTGAGTATAGAGACTTGTACTAGAAGATGTGTTGTTTTGTACGAACCTGATGAGAAGTAATACGATCATTAGTTCCTTTTTTACCCAGGAAATAATTATTTTGCGATCGTTTCGTTGTAAATATTTTGTTTACAAAGTCCGTGTGACCTTTGACATTCTTCACATTGCTTTAACGACCACTAGAGGGCGAACGTCCCACAGGATGCTCGTTCAATTAGCTCGTGCTCGGGGCTCACCCGAGTGACTTACTCGGGTTACATCAGGGAAGCTAGTCGAACGCACCCATAGACTGATGGAGCAGCCATGTTGGTTTTCTGATACACAATTCTATGGGAATGAAAATGAGGCTAATTAGTTCCAAACAATTTTCCATCCATTCCAGAATTCCGTGACCAACTTGAGCGACTAGAGATCTTCAACGGCAGAGTTCCCGCGCTCGTCATCCAAGAAATATTGGACAAGCATCTAACTATATCCAAGACGTCACTTTACAAGGTGTCAGAGGGGTTCACAAATAACCTCACAAAGTGGGACAAGGATCGGGTAAGATTGCCACAGGAAAAGTTAATTTCTTCCGAGTGAACGTAGGAATCCTTTTTCATGTTCTCGCTTCAGATGAAATTAGGTCTAGATTTGATTGATTGGAGGTTTTGATAGTTGCTACAGTTTTGGCTTTTTGAACATTTTCCAAGAAGTTAATTTGCGAAAGGAAGAGGCATATTCCAGCAGCTCTCTACATTTTTGCTGATTTTTGAGAGGAAAAAAAAGAGTATATATTAGCTGAAACATTCTCCCCCATTTATTTATTTTTTTAAATTCTCATAAACCAAACTTTTGCAAAAAAGTGTAAGAGTTTTCCCACTGCCAGGACATTGCCATAGAAACATGGCCATTATGGATTCATGGGTGGATCCATTTAGACGCTCCTATGTTTGTATATATGCAAGTTGAATAGGTCCAAACTCCTGTAGACATACAGATTATACACATTCAAGTTTAGAACAAATTTCAGTTCTTTTCAGAACCTTACTGATTTAGGAAAGATATTACATGCATGTTGTCCCTGATATCATTACTCTTAAAATCATTTTAAGACCAACAAAAAAAGTCTCCGGTTTCTGGTCTCCACGCTTGTCGCCTCGGACATGTGCGTCAGCATTTTTAATTTTCTTTTTTTTGTGCTATGAAACGATGTCCAAAATTGCTGGATCGTTTAGAATTCTGCCGTGCTGTGTTTTAAACGACTTTTTCACATAGGGGTATGAACGTTTTGCCCGATTTGGGCGGCCTCTCTTAGCCACCATACTTTGTGTATGGGAAATTTGGTCGCAAATTTGTATACATGTATCACGTATTTACCTGTTGGAAAAAAAAATAAAAATAAGCGCATCACCGCACTGATTTCGAAGCCAACCGATGATCAGTAACCGGAGACTTTTTATTTGGCCTAAAAATCCACAATGGAAAAAGTGACAGGGTAAAAGAAATCAAGTTTTAGAGCAAACAAAGACAAATTGACATAAGTGGGATGTTACCCTGCAACCTCCGGTTTACCGTACCGGTGCTGTACCAACTGAGCTACCAAGGCCTATAGTGAGTGGCTTCCCAGTTATCAACATCAGAAGCCATGAAACGAAATATATATTGCCGTGTAGCCACTCAAAAGTTAGGACGCTTAACCCTAACTCCCTAGGCCTACTTGCTTACACATAACCTGAATCCTCCAAAATCCTTCAGTAGTAAAGCAAGCATAATGACCACTACCATTGTATGCAGATGACATGTATGCACACGTGTGTTGCTTATCTGTGATACATGTACATGGCCCAGGGCCAGGGACCCTCCCTGCATGCATGGAGCAATAAACAGTGTCCACTGACCCAAGCACTGACCTTGCAATCACTACAACAAACATGGTTGTACATGTACCATGCAGGAAGGAAGGCAAGTATGCCTAATAACCTCAATCCTCCAAAAACATTTTTTGGACAGACCAACATGTACCATGTAACCTCAATCCTCCATAATCCACCAAGCAAATAATCATATCTTCAATCCTTCAAAATCCTTCACCACTGCAATTTCTGAATAACCTCAATCCGTCAACATCCTTCACTTTGGCAAAGAGGATTTGGGAGGATTTGGGAGGGTTAGGGTTAACTTGGGAAGCCCCATGCATGGATGATGTTGCTTTGTTATAATCATTATTTGTATAAAAAATATTGTCATATATGATTTTTTTTTATCAGGCTGGGCACAAGATCTTACTGCGTCCAACCCTCGGTCATCCACACAATCACAACCAGTTGCAATCATTATGTGAAAGTGAGGAGAACAGGGAAAAAGACTACATCAGTGGTGTGGAGACAAATTGGCAGAATCTTAAGGTAGAAACTCCCCCCCCCCCCCTCCAACCCCCCTTTTTAATTTTTGTTGTTAACCTTAACTCCCTAGCTATATTGATGGTTTATTAACCCTAACTCCTTAATGGTTTTGGCTAGGAACCTTCCTGAATCCACCAAAATCCAACGCCATGCATGGGCTATATAGCTGTTGGGAGTTTGATAGGTTTTGGGTGGTTAGAGTTAAACTCTGACAAAGCAGCTGGTGGGCAGAAAAAACAATCATATTTACATAGTTAAAAATACTATAAATACTCTACTCTAGCTGAACTTTAGTGGCAAGTAGCTATAGAGGTCAAAAATCAGTCAACTGACAGTTTTGTCTGTTGACTCAAATGTGCACACAGGGGGCATTTTTTACTGGTTTTGACTGTCATTTTGACCACCTTGAACAATACAAGACAATGCTTTTACCAGTCAAAAACAGTCGACTCATTTTGACCTGTAAATGTACTTGCAATACACGTAAGGTTTGACAGTGTTTGACTTTTGAGTGCACTAGATATACCTTGGCAAGTATTTTGCCTGATTTTGACCTGTGCAGTCATAGGAGAGTTAATGAAGGAGAAATTAAAAACACAATCAAATGAAAAGGGAAGGGGGTGGGGGTAGGGGTGGGAGAGAGGGCAAGTGGAGAGGTTACAGGGAAACGAGAGAGGGAGTCAACAGGGAGGAAGGCCAGGTAAATTAGGGGTAGAGCAGGCAAGTGGAGAGGTTTCAGGGAAACGAGAAAGGGAGACAACAGGGAGAAAGGGAGACAACAGGGAGGAAGGCCGGGTAAATTACTGTGGAGAGAAATAAAATAATTAAAAAAATAATTAGGTGGAGAGCGGGCAAGAGGAAAGGTTACAGGGAAATGATAGAGGGAGACAAATACTATAAAACACTATTGGCTAATAACTTTCCGGAATCAACCAAAATCCAACACCATGCAGTAACACTACCACCCAACTGTTGGACTTGGATGGAATTGGGATACCTGGCCACATTCAAAGTATCCCTGACTGTTCATCAAAGCACAACACAACCAGCTGTTAGAATTTGGACGGGTGTGGGGTTGTTAAGGTTAATATAATTTTGTACTCAAAATCTGACAGATAATTGGGTATTAAGATTTCTGAAATATGATTTCAAGTCTTGAAATTGGTTTAGAAGAATTAAGTCCTGGAAAATTGTGTATTGATAATATTTGTTCACATTTATATAGCGCTTAATATAGATGTTTCAAAGCACAATTTGCATAAGACGATTTTAAGAAAGATTTCAATGAGTCAATGGAGTTAGCCTGACAGATGTGGATAGGTAGATTGTCCCAGAGTGTCGGAAACTTGCCAAATTATTCTTTATTTTTTTCAAATTCTGGAGCCCTACTATTAATAGAATATGGGGAAAAAAATCAAATTTTTACCGAGCAAAGTTTCAATATGGCACCTAATTTGACTCAGATTCTGTATAGGAAGTACATGCCATGATAAGTGCACGACACGTGTGTCGACACGTGTGTCATGGTATGTGCCTTGACAGCATGATTATTATGCATGTTCTAATCCATGTGTTCATACGTCAGCTGCTTCCTCAGTGAATTTAGGAATAAATAAATTTGAAACTTATCCAGAGAATATATGGCCTATTTTAGTGAAAACTGATCATGTATTCACAATTTCTTTATTATAGATATGTCCACAACTGCGGTTACATTTTTAGAAATATTGCAGGGCAAATCATATCAGTTTGAATCCTCGCTGCGACCGTGGTGCTTGTGTCCCTGAACAAGACACTTAACTATAACTGCTTCTCTTCACCCAGGAGTATAAATGGGGACCTGTGAGGGCAGAGATGGTAATTGTGTTTGATTAAGCTCATTGCGCTACACATTTGGCAGCATGGGCTGCATACTCCCCAGGGAGTTGAGATGGTTCTAGGAATGATATAACTGGCCCGATGACAGGGGTAATAATGTTCATGCGCTATGAGCATCAAACTTGGTGGATACCGGCGCAATATAAGTGTCCATTATTATTATACAGTTTCACAGAGCTGCATGGATCATGCACTGTGATCAGAAATATGTTTGCAGTTTATGTTGCAAACTACTCCTCTCCAACATCAACATTTTTTTCAAAATTTTGGGCAAAATGGAACTTAGACGTGAGTGATTAACATGTGCTTTTCCAAACAATCATTTATTAACCCTCCTATGTCCAGGCTGAAATTTGGCCCAGTAAGCACCGCACCCACAGACAGTCACTTGAGTATTTTTGGTTGCATTGCCAATTGTTCACACATGTGTATAAGAGTGCTGGAGATAGTGGCAAAGTCAAACACACTTGTGTATGTCTTACAAGTTATATGCAGAGTCACACAGAGCTGTGTATGTACTGCATAAGTTACAGTCGAGTGGTTTTGGTTTGACCTCCTACTAAAGCCACATGTCCTTGCATTTATTTGAGTGCACTGCACAAAGTCAATGGGTTGGGAGTGACATACAAATTTTGAGTGTCTTTGATTGTTAAACCTATAGAAGGGTTAATTTTCAAATGAAAAAAAAGCAAAATGGTTTTTGCTTTGAACAATCTGCCATCATAACACACGAAGCATAGCCAAATCTACTGGTTAAAACAGTCACATGATTACGGCATAACCACAGAAAAACACTCAGTCATTTACTTAAAGCTGATCAAACACATTTCTGGTCACACTGTTGCAAAATGTAGATCAGAAAATGACCACCAATTCTCCATGATATTTATTTCCTATGTATTCAACAGGACTCGGCCAAGACGCTGGGGTCAGACTTTGTCCAGGAACTTGTTTCAACATCAGAGAGATTTCTACTGATGTTTGACTCGCTGTTGATTGTCGACGAAGTGGAAACTGGGCGTAAGTTCACTTTCAAAGTAATCATTTCATTTTCCTTCAAGATTGCACAAGATCACTCAATCCATGCAACCCTTACTACTATAGCTGAACTTTATTGGCAAGTAGCTATAGTGGTCAAAATCAGTTAACTGCCTGTTTTGACTGTTGAACCAACTGTGCACACAGGGGCATTGTTGACTGGTTTTTACTGTCATTTTGACCACCATCAACAATACAAGACGATGCTTTTACCAGTCAAAAATGGTCAATTCATTTTTACCTGTAAATGTACTAGATATTCCTTGGCAAGTATATCAAAATTTTGACTGATTTTGAACTTTGCAATCATAGAAGGGTTTACACAAAATAGATTTATCTGAAATTAATTTTGGCAAAACAATTTGTGCATGTTGTTATGCAACGTTGTGACATCATATACTTATTTGTGCTATTGGCAATTAAAGGTAAATGGATAATTATCATGTATACTTGAAATCACCTTCATACTTTAACAATATTGGTTCACAGGTGTTGACCCAAAACGTCTCAAAACAAGCACCCTCATGCGTCGCAAAAAAGCCGGTCTCCCTCTTGAGGACAATGAGTACATTCCACTTATTAAACGGGGCAGTCGCCAGTGGGCCGGGGTACCGATTGACCAGCTGATGGACAAGCAGCGGCCGGCTAAACCGCAACTGTCTGCTGCCATGACAACGGGAAAGACAACGCTTGCTCACCAGGCACTGGTGGATGCTAGAGATCAGGTGTTTAAGGTAAGAATAAAACAAAGTTATTATTTTGAGACAGACTGGAGACGTGTCCTTTGGGGGTAATCTTTTTTTTTTTTTGCCAATCAGTGAAATACAAGATACATGTATACACGGTTATTGGAACCAGATCAAATTTCCCATACATAAAGTATGGTGGCTAAGAGAGGCCACACAAATCATGCAAGCATTCACACCCCTATGTGAAAAATGGCAGAATTCCAATGTATCCAGCAATTTTGGCTGCAATTGAACATCGTTTCATAGCACACACACAAAAAAAATAAATAAAAAATAAAAAATGCTGACGTGTGGGTCAGAGGCCACGTGCGCGGAGACCAGAAACAGGAGACTTTTTTTGGACTTATATCACATGATTGTATTGGTTGGAATATGTCAAATCACTGTAACAGGGCTGTGATTTGTCTGGATTTTGCCGGATTTTTTACAAATCGCAATGTTGTGATCCTCCGGATTTTAAAGATTTAAGCAATAAAGGAAAGCAAAGCAAACGCTCAGAACTATAGATTTCACCCCAGCGCTGTGCACAACAGCGGCCCCAATACCCATAGCAAAATATACGTGGATTTGTCAAAACTGCCCAATCACATCCCTGCTGTAAATTTGTACGACTACAGAACCTAGCTGGTAGACATATTTGTATACCTCCATTGTATGCATAGATGGACGTAGTACCAACTATTTGACCCGAGGGTCAATCTGTCATTGACGGGAAGAAGATCAGCCATTATTGATATGCAATATTTGGGACGGCTTTTCTGAACAGTAAACAATACTAAGTAAGACTAATTGCGGTGACACCATGTGAAATTCTCAAATGAGTAGTAATTAGTTCTGAAAACAACTGGAGGTTACAACGTTTCGATCAGTATGCTCTGATCATCCTCAGGACCATTCTCCTGAGGACGATCAGAGCACACTGATCGAAACATCAAGTTGTACTTCCAGTTCTTTTCATAACTAATTACTACTTAATTGAGAATATCACATGGTGTCACCGCAATTAGTCTTACTTATCCTCCTCACCATGCAAAGCTACAAGTTTACCAGTAAACAATACTCACAAATATGGCCAAATTTAACACAAATTTAAAATAATAATAATAAAATGCCCATTAACAACCCTTACTCCCTAGGCCCATTTGCTTACACATAACCTGAATCCTTCCTAACTCCCTAGACCCATTTGCTTACACATAACCTGAATCCTCCAAAATCCTTCAGTAGTAAAGCAAGCACATGACATGTATGCACACATGTGTTTCTAATCTGTGATACATGTACATGGCCAGGGACCCTCCCTGCATGCATGGAGCAATAAACAGTGTCCACTGACCCAAGCACTGACCCAAGCACTGACCTTGCAATCACTACAACAAACATGGATGTACATGTACCACGGAAAGGCAGGTATGCCTAATAACCTCAATCCTCCAAAATCCTTCATTTTAGCAAAGAGCATGTAGCATGTAACCTCAATCCTTCAAAATCATTCACTTTGGCAAATAGGATTATGGAGGATTTGGGAAGGTTAGCGTTGAAAACACCTTAGAAAATACGTATGTCAGTGACAGGTTTCATATTTGCATTTTTTTTCTAAAAAAACACAAAAATAATAACAAAACTCCCCCAAACTGCCCCCAAAACAAGTTTAAATTCACATGTGTATTGTTCCAAGGATATGCCTTCCAAAAAACTCCCACAAACAAAAAAAGAAATACAGGTGACGTGTTTTTAAATAAACTGTCCATATCTCCCAGGCAGCCTTGATATTTCCTCACCATACTCCCCAATGGACAGAGATAATTACCTGACAATAAACAGTGACATGCCATCCTGTCACCCACCCTAAAACCCTTTTAACTTCTGAATCAAGAACAAAGCGTCAAGTTTCACATGTGTGTTTTTTCAAGGAATTGCCCTCTAGAAAAACTAACAACTAAACGGAAGGAAAAAGGAATACAGGTGATTTATTTTTATTCAAACTATCCATATCTTCCAGGTAGCCTGGGTTATTTCCTAAGTTTTTATCCCCTACACAGACAGAGGTAATGACTGGACAATGAACAGTTTACATAAACCTGTCACCCATCCTCATTCCCAGGGTCTACATCGTTCTCACTACTAGACCCTGGTGGGGAGAACAGATTTCCCCAATGCTGATTGTTAACTGCAAAAACCAGTTTAGGCAAAAGAAACCCCTTTGGTTTCTGGTCTCCACGCGTGTCACCTCAGACCTGTGCATTAGAATTTTGATTATTATTTTTTTGTTGGCTATGAAACAATGTCCAATAGCAGCCACAATTGCTAGCTCGATTGGAATTCTGCCATGCTGTGTTTTAAACAACTTATTCACATAGGGGTATGAACGTTTAATAATAATAATAATAATGTGTGGACTTATATAGTGCACGTATCCACCAACTGAGTGGTGCTCAAGGCGCATTATATTATTACCCCTGCTCATAAGGCTCATAAATCATTCCTGAAACCATCTCAGCTCCCTGGGGAGTATACAGCTCAATTGCTGCCATTACAGCGCATATAGGGCTAATCAACCAACTCTGCCCTCACAGGTACCCATTTAACCCCTGGGTGGAGAGAAGCAATTATGGTTAAGTGTCTTGCTCAAGGACACAAGTGTCACGGCCGGGATTCGAACCCACATTCTGCTGATAACACAAGAACTTGAGTCCGGTAAGCTAGACCGCTCGGCCACGACACTCCACGTTTGCCCGATTTGTGAGGCCTCTCTTAGCCACCATACTTTGTATATATGGGAAATTTGGTCTGGTTCCAATAACTGTGTATACATGTATCACTGGTTGGGGAAAAAAATTTAGAAAAAAAAATACCCAAAAAAAGGGAAAAAAGTGTGTTATCGCACTGATTTTGAAGCCGAGCTATGACCAGAAACCAGAAACTCTTTTGGAGGGCCTTATGTTTTTAGAGAAAACAAAATCTTTGTATTTTTTTTTATATGTTGTATTTTTTTTAATACATCAATACGATTCCTTTAACCCTAACCACACCTAGGTATTCTGGCTAGGAACCTTCCTGAATCCTCCAAAATCCATCAGTGCACTTTTGGACACATGCCCTTATCTTCAAAATGTACCATGCATTTTCATTGATCTTTCATATTCAGCACTTATGGCTTGTACTTCTTGCCAGGTAGTAATTTTGCCCCATTTGAAGAGGTGAAAGTACCAGTTTCCAACAACGCTGAATTCTTCCAAAAAAGTGCCCCTTGGAGAATTTTGATGGATTTGGGGTGGTCAGGGTTAAATCAAAAAAGAGACTGCCACATTATAACAATTCAATATCTACCTGTAGTGGATTGGAAACTTGGGTGGGATAGTCACATCCCAGCCTCCCTACTGCAGTACATGTTCTTCTTTGTAACGGTGTATCAGACTATATCTAACCCAAAACACATCGGCTACAAGCGCTTAAAATGATTTCTGGATAATGAAATCAATAGAACAGTGGGATCTAATACGATATTGTTTAAAAGCCCTGGGGAAGAGGTTGCCCCCTTCACCCTGATGGGAAATATGAAGGCCCAATTTCATCGAGCGGCTTAGCAGATAAAACTGCTTACAAGAAAAATTTGCTTAGCGGATTTCTTTGGTTACCGGCCAAACTTTCATACAGAATGTATGCATTTTGGCTGGCAGTCTGTTTTATATTGCTTTAGCAAATATTCTCTGCTTAGCAGCTCTATGAAATTGGCCGCAGTTCCTGTGTGCTCGGTCGTTCATTTTAGTCAGTCTGGACTGAATTACACTGCCTTCCTTTAATTAGCTCTTAAACTGAAACATGGTTTGGTGCTAATTACCGGCCATTGTGAATCAAACATGCGGATGCTATACAACATGTAGGAAACGGATGCTTATAGTGTACATGGCTAGGTTTGATTGGTACGTTGTTTTTGTTAATAGATCAGGGATCTGGGATCATTTCATTGGCAGATTGTTTTTGTTCATAGAGCAAGGACTTAGACTATCTGCACATAGTCACTTTTTCTTTTCTTTTCCCCACTGTACAATAACAAATTTAAGGCTTAATGAGGGAGTGTCTCATAACGTTCCTGTTTCAATTGGAATGTAACTTTAACCCTAACCACCCCAAACCATTCAAACTCCAACAGCAGGGTTTGTTGGATTTTGATGGACTCAGTACTGTATAGCCCAGACAGGGATACTTTACATGGGGCAGGGTGTCCCAATTCCAGCTAAGTCCAACAGTTGAGTGGTAGTGTTACTGCATGGTGTTGGATTTTGATGCACTCAGTACTGTATAGCCCAGATAGGGATACTTTACATGGGGCAGGGTGTCCCAATTCCAGCTGAAGTCCAACAGTTGGGTGGTAGTGTTACTGCATGGTGTTGTATTTTGGTGGACTCGGTACTGTATAGCCCAGGGGCCGGGTGTCCCAGTTCCAGCTGAGTTGGGTGGTAGTCAATATGAACAACTTCACCTTGAAAATACCCTGAAAATCTGTTATTCCTTGAAATAATAGTTCACCGTAATTTCACTGCAATTTCACGGTGTCTCTTCCTCTCAGATATTGGCAATAATGTTCACAGCGATTTCACAGCGAAGGAATCCCAAGAGTATTTCATGGCGTTTATTTCATGGTAAAATGGATTTTCAGAGCATTTTTAGGCCAAAGTTATTCATAGTGAGTGTTTGTGCATGGTTGGCGGATTCAGGAAAGTTCTTAGCCAAAATAGCTAGGGGGTAAGGGTTAACAGTGCGTTTCCAATAACGACAGCAGTTGTTCTAAATAGGAACACCTGATGTTCCCAGCGACTGTACTCCTCATTAAGGGAATGTTTTGTTTTGTTTGTTTGTTTTATTTTTTTTGGGGGGGGGGAGGGTGGGGGAACTCTGAATTTTACAATATTACAAATACAGTATTTGATGTCTCTGCTATAACTAAATCTTTATTATTTTTTTTAAGTAATATTTTTTTCTATTAAGTGCAAGTCACAGAGTTACTTTATATTTTAAACCAAAATTTGATATAATCACCAACATTACCAAGTCCAAGGTATAACTTGTATACATACATACATACATACATACATATCAGCATTTATATAAAGCGCCTTTTTCCCTTAAGTTACAAAGCGCTTGTATTATTTATCAGTTCACAGTTAGGGAGGAGGGCCAAAGTCGTGGTACAGCCAAGCCTTTGAGAAGCCCAGCCAGACCCAGGCTACCTGGCCTCCTAATCTGTCTTTTATGACTCAATCCTAATCCTGTAACAATACAGTACCTGCCAATCAACATAACCTGGGCTTCTGGAGGGCCTAGCCCAGCCAAGTAGAGCTCATTATAATGGCCGCAGTTGTGAACAAAAGACAGCTGAGGTGTCAGTCAAGTCTGTGTTAACAATAAGAGCTATTTGAGATCTATTCATTAGTAAAGTGTCTTTTGTGCTCAGCTAGGGGATTATATAGGCCCATAGGCCTGGGCAAACCCAGGGCCTGACCAGGCTTCTCAAAGGCTTGGCTGTACCATGACCATGGCCCTCCTCCCTTACACAAAAATGTTCAAATTCTAATTTTAGATTTATTATCAGGGTGAGCGTGGACTCAGTCCCCATTATCAGAAATTGTACTCCAGAGTTCCAGTAAGGATATAGCCATAGTCATGCCTTAACTACCTACCTCCCTCCCTCCCTCCCTCCCTCCCTCCCTCCCCCCCCCCCCCCACACACACAAACCAAGCTTCCGATGCCCATTAAGGGTGTGTTCATGAGCTGGGTCAGTCGTCCCAGATAGGATGGGTGTATAAGCTAATATATCCCCAATATCCTCTTCAATTATATTATGCAAAGTTGTGCATTATAAACAGATTAGTTATGGCCAATTTTGCTTGGGGTGACATCAAGCGAAAACCATCTCTTCAAATTCGCTGACATCTTCAACCTCTTATCACTGAAGCTGGCATAATTATCGTGGTGTCCGCCTTGTGTGTGTTATATTTCCTGACCTAGTTCCATGAGACCTCTTGCAGTTATTATCCAGCTGTTGTGTTTCATACATCAACATAGTTGTGTCAATAGATTACAGTCTATTGTGGTTTTCCCAATCACACACAGGACCGGTGTTGCATATGTAGTGAACTTTTTACCCTCTTTTCCCAGACCGGCTTGTAATTTCTCCGTCGTCGGAAAAGTTTTTTTGGAGGGGGAAGTGTGGCTTGTTGCTGTTTGCTCATGCATGGTTGCAATTAATCTATGATTCATCTATGAAATGTCAATATTTAAGGGAAATACACTATAATAATAATAATAACATTTAAAGGGGCACTATCGTCACGATCAGAGTAGACTTTCAACAGGGCATGGAATCGGTGTCCTAGTTTAAGATGAACACAGTGACTGCAAATTGCCGGCTCATTCATGCAGCAGCAACGGTAATATGACCTTATCATGTGGGGTATTATTTTCAGTCAATGAGTTAATCCAAAACAAGCACTCTGATTCCATGCCCTGTTGATCGTGACGATACTGCCCCTTTAAATGTAAAAGTCAGGTAAATGCCCTTAGTAATCGTAATTGTTTTGTTTACATGTATTTTGTTAAATTCGTTAGTCATTCTACATGTATGTATGGTTGTTTATAAATTTAAGTATTGGTAAATTTTTATAAGATATGTATATAAGATATCTCTCCCACAGAAGAAAAAAAAAAAAAATAATAATAATAATAATGCATTGATAGAGCGCCATCTATCTAGTTTCCTATTCCGAGGCACTTTAGATATTACCCCTGGTCATTGGGCCAATATCATTCCTATAATCTTTCTCAGCTCCCTGGGGATTACACAGCCCCGAGCTACCGTAGTGCTTCAGAGGTTTTTTCAAACACAATATCAACCTCAACCTTCACAGGTTCCCAGGGCCAGTAACTATCTAATTAAGTTGATATAATTATAATAAATGCTGTCATGAAGTAACTTAGAACAAAAATAGACATTCTAACCTTACTTAAAACAAATAGAGAATTAGCTGTTGCAAATTGCTTACTAACCTAAAGGACCTGTAGTATGAATACAAAATAGTAGTTATATGGCCTTATGTTTCGAACCTAGCAGGTTCTTTCTCAAAAGCAATTCAGGATAATTCAGCATTAACCCTAACCCCCTAGGTATTCTGGCTAGGAACCTTTCAATCCTCCACAATCCATCAGTGCACTTTTGGAAACATGCCCTTATCTTCAAAATGCACTGTGCATTTTCATTGATCTTTCATTTTCAGCACTTATGGCCTGTACTTCTTGCCAGGTCGTAATTTTATCCCATTTGAAGAGGTGAAAATACCAGTTTCCAACAGTGCTGGATTTTTTCCCTTGGAGGATTTTGCAGGATTTGGGGTGGTTAGGCTTAAGGCAGCCTTGTTGAAAAATAAATAGTTTTTATTCACTTTTAAGTGTATGGAGTATAAGTTATAAATGTAGCTCTCAATGGGAATACACAAATATAGCTAGGCCATAGTTGGTGAGAAATCTAGCACACAAGATGAACTCTTAACATTTCATCAACAACACTACCTTAGTAATTCAAATTCCATTAACACTTTATAGCCATGGATGTTTAGTCATATCTGTATGGCTCTTGGGGTAAAGCACACACCATCGCAGAGAGACTTCCAGGATGCAAATGTAACTCACTGATAAGCCCTCAAATTACAAGTCCCTGGTGTCAGACATAGAACAGTTCCATAGGGGAAGCCCAGAGTGAAGTTTAGCGACTTGGCGTCTATGTGCAAAATGGCAGTTTTCAACCCTCTAGTCTTGTCTGTGAGTAGTGCACCTCCACAGGTATATCCTGACGATAATTATTTTGGATCAGAATCACACTGAAAGCTGTCAGTATCCAGTGAGACACAAATTTAATTGTCCCTTTGGGACAAACAGCTCGGAACTTTACAAATTAGCTGCTGTTATTTAATTTTTAAAGGGAAGGTACAGAATTTATGGAAATAATGTTAGTTTCAACCTTAAAATTTTCAAGAAAGGTATTTTAAAACTAATCTGTGAAAGTTTCATCACAATAGGAGGTTATTGTTACAGGTTACAGTTGTTTCAGGATTTTTTTAATGATTTTGTTTGTTTTAAAAAAGTTTTCAGATGGCAAACTAAAAAAACTTAAACAGAGCGAAAACTTCAGGAGTGCTACATGCAAATCTATGTGGCATGCATGATGTTCTTCTTACTTTTATGGGAAATCCTACCTTTTGATTTTGAAAATCCTACCATGAAACCAGGTTCTGACTAACTTTAGACCATGGAAACTTTCCTTGTGTATCATTTTATTGTAAATACCAAGATAAAAAACAGTTTCCTTGCTATACATGGCTATAGAGGTAAACCACTATAGGCTAGTATATGCCTCATGATAATGGCAAACATTTTTCCTATCTTTTCATTTTCTCACAATATCATCCCTGATGTGACTTGTTTGTTTAAAGTAACTATATATATTGACTTTATGTTTTAATTCACGGTTTTTATATTGCCAAATTCTAGCACCATCTAGTGCCCAAACTCAAAGGATACGTGTGTGTACCTTAAAATGTAACCAACCTCATTATATCACATGTTATAGTCTGGGTCCAGGTTGCAGTGCCTGACTCATGTATGCAGGAACAAGCCAGGTTGCAGTGCCTGACTCATGTGTGCAGGAACAAGCCAGGTTGCAGTGCCTGACTCATGTGTGCAGGAACAAGCCAGGTTGCAGTGCCTGACTCATGTGTGCAGGAACAAGCCAGGTTGCAGTGCCTGACTCATGTGTGCAGGAACAAGCCAGGTTGCAGCGCCTGACTCATGTGTGCAGGAACAAGCCAGGTTGCAGTGCCTGACTCATGTGTGCAGGAACAAGCCAGGTTGCAGTGCCTGACTCGTGTGCAGGAACAAGCCAGGTTGCAGTGCCTGACTCATTTGTACAGGAACAAGCCAGGTTGCAGTGCCTGACTCATGTGTGCAGGAACAAGCCAGGGGCAAATTTCACAGATTTCAAAAATGGCTCAGCAAATATCTGCTGAGCAAAAATTTGGCCGAGAGCCAGCTAGAAGCTATATCATTACATGACAATTTGGCTGGTAACCTATTTTTGCTAAACACACATATTATGTGCTCAGCAAATTATGCATGCTCATATACACCTGAAGATTTATGATTTGGAAGTTTCCTCTGTGTAGGGACGATAGATTCTAGAGAGAGTTTACAGATAAGGTTCATGTCCTATTTAAAGTATGGAGATGGAGTCCAAACCCTAACTCAGCATGTCCTTTGTAGTCCGAGTCATGAGTCATGAGTCACAAAGTTTAAAGGAAAAGTTCTGATTCTACAAGAATGCATACTCTCTTTGAATCAAGATATACATCTTGTGTATAATACAGCTTATTTATTACATTGTGCCAGATTGGCATGAAGGGCACCCTCTACAGGCCATGCATGGAGCGGATAGCAAGTCCCCTTGATGGAAACGGGCTGCAGCTATTTGTGGCTATATGGGACCTTCAAATTCACCTCATGTACATCTTATACCCTCAAGCAATAAAATTCACTTGAACTCATAATTCCACAGCGCCATTTTTTGGGTCTGACGTGTATAAATGTAAACAGATGAGGTCCATGTCCTATTTTAAGTATGGAGGCAGAGTCCAAACCCTAAGTCATCATGTACTTTGTAGACCTAGTTTGAGTCATAAAGTTTAAAGGAAAGGTTCTGCTTCTATGAGAATACACTCTTTGAATCAAGATATATATCTTATTCACAAATTTAAACGAGTGGTTTCTTTACTTGAATAATTAAATGATGTCATTTTATATGCAAACCACGGAAATGCTTCCAACTGCATCCCTTCCTCTCACCCACCTCCTAAATATAAAACCTTTTCTTATATTAGAACACCATGCTGGACGTATCATTGAATAGGTGGTGGTTTTCTAGGAAAGAAAGAAGTAGCCTGTATTGTGTCCAAACCTCTAGTTTCTTGTTTGTGGGGATGTGGAGAGTCTGAAAAGCCTCCTAAATTAAACATCCAGGAGGTTCAGGGGGGCTTTGTGCTCCAGACCAAAGGGAGACCCAGGCCTGCTACCCACAGGAGGTTCAGGGGGCTTTGTGCTCCAGACCAAAGGGAGACCCAGGCCTGCTACCCACAGGAGGTTCAGGGGGGCTTTGTGCTCCAGACCAAAGGGAGACCCAGGCCATGCTACCCACAGGAGGTTCAGGGGGGCTTTGTGCTCCAGACCAAAGGGAGACCCAGGCCTGCTACCCACAGGAGGTTCAGGGGGGCTTTGTGCTCCAGACCATAGGGAGACCCAGGTCCATTTTTCAGGATTTTTTATCATCAAATCACACCCCTGAATAACAGGCATGATATTCTTCCTACTTTTGTAGGAAATCCTACCATGAAACCGGGTTCCGACTAACTTCAGACCATGGAAACTTGTGTATCATTGTATTGTAAATACCAAGATAAAAACAGTTTCCTTGCTATACATGGCTATAGAGGTAAACCGCTATAGGCTAGTATATGCCTCATGATAATGGCAAACATTTTTCCTATCTTTTCATTTTCACACAATATCATCCCTGGAAAAACATCTACTGTAAAATGAAATGAAATAAAATGTGCATTTAATAAAAAAAATGTTCTTACCTTTTTCCCACAGGAGTACCTGAGTTCATTTGACAAGAATCTGGCAGAGATCGACCGTCAACGAGAGGAACAACTAACGGCGGAGAGGAGATGGATGGAAAGCTGGCAGAGGTCCGTCCAGAAGGTCAAAGACTTGTATTAAGAGACTCGCATCCAATGTCAGTCATCACAACAAGATATGTAGAATCTGTAAATATATAGGAGGAAATTAATGAATTAATGAAAGGGACAGTATCGTCACGATCAACAGGGCATGGAATCAGAATGCTAGTTTTAGATTATCTCAGTGACTGAAAATAATACCCCACATGATAAGGTCACATTACCGTTGCTGCTGCATAAATGAGCCAGTAATTTCAGTCACTGTGTTCATCTTAACCCTTTGACACACATGACGGTCGCTAGCGACCGCCAAAAACACGTTAAAACAATAGAATTAATATAATTAATCTGTGCATCAAAGAGTTAAACTAGGACACTGATTCCATGCCCTGTTGAAAGTCTGACATTTTGATTGGCTAAGAAATACTCATGTGAGTATGTTTAGCTAGTCTTAGATAGGGTATCGCTTCATGTATCGTGAGCGATTTCCAGCTGGCTGAGATCTGTGAACACAAATGTAGGGCACTGAAAGTCCTTATTCTTCATCAATGTGGGCCACGTCTTTCTTATGAGACATTAAAGGGACAGTATCGTCACAATCAACAGGGCATGGAATCAGAGTGCTAGATTTAGATTAATTCAGTGACTGAAAATAATACCCCACATGATAAGGTCACGTTACTGTTGCTGCTGCATAAATGAGCCAGTAATTTTCAGTCAGTGTGTTCATCTTAAACTAGGACACTGATTCCATGCCCTGTTGAAAGTCAGCTCTGATTGTGATGATATTGTCACTTTAAAGGGGTAGAAGATGTCATTGGGTTCTTGAGTGGGTTCTAGAGTGGGTTCTTGAGTGGGTTCTTGAGTGGGTCCCAGCGGTGTCCTTATTGAAGTAAATTTCATAGTGCTGCTGAATACCGAATTCTATGCTCACATTCTCTGTTATGTGCTTACAGGGGCAGTGTTTTGTGCTTACAGGGGCAGTGTTTTGTGCTTACAGGGGCAGTGTTTTGTGCTTACAGGGGCAGTGCTTTGTGCTTACAGGGGCAGTGTTTTGTGCTTACAGGGGCAGGGCAGAGAATCGTTGTTGTGCTGAACCATGTAATTCACATACTGAATCCTTGGTTGCACAAAATATGCTCAAAAGCGCAAGATCCTTGCTTAGCCGTGACATATGCTTAAATTAATAAGCGCAATATTTTCTCCTTTTGCAAGAATATTATTGTTAAGCAACATTGTGAAATCCAAGATGGCCACTGCATGATAAACATTAGGCCAATAAAAAAAAGTCTCCGGTTTCTGGTCTCCGCACGTGTCGCCTCAAATGCATCGGCATTTTTAATTTTCTATTTTTTGCTATGAAACGATGGCCAATTGCAGCCAAAATTGCTGGATCAATTGGAATTCTGACGTGCTGTGTTTTAAACGACTTTTTCATATAGGGGTATGAACGTTTTCCTGATTTGTGAGGCCTCTCTTAGCCACCATACTTTGTATATGGGAAATTTGGTCCCCGTGTATACAGTGTATCACGTATTTCCCTGTTGGCAAAAAAAAAAAAGATGGCTGAAAAAAAAAATGCATCACCACACCGATTTTGAATCCGACGGATTACCAGAAAACGGAGACTTTTTTTTGGCCTTAACAAAGGGCAGACACCGGGAAAAAAGCAAAGGGAGTTAGTTTTATAGATTTTTTTAACCCAAATGTAAACTACAACCGCTGATTTATTTCATTGATCCTTCCACTAATACATTCAGTCCATCCGTAGTTGTAAATAATTTCAAAATTATTTTAATCCGAGCCATATTTTAACCCTCCTACTTTAGCTGCACTTTAGTGGCAAGTAGCTATAGAGGTCAAAATCAGTTTACATGTTCCCTCACGACAGACGAGGCTTGCTGCCGAGCACATCTTACATGTCCCACGGAGTCACATTGAGGTCACAAAGCGTGGCTTTGTTTCCAGAATCTCAACCACCTACAATGGACTCCATGGGAGATGTGATGTGCTTGGTGCTGTAAGCCTTGGAAGTTTTCGTAACCAAGTGTATCGAGCATTTGCAGCTATTTCAGTATGATATTTTCATTTTACGTAATTATTGTCTCATCTGCTTGCTATATATTTCGCTCTTTTTCCTGTCAATCTGTACTCAATATTTTTATTGTGTAGTCTTTAATTGTTATTTATTTTTATGGATTATGTAACTTATTTATATATGTGAAGTTATTTGTTTTATCTAAATTTATATTTTTATCAGCCATCCTGTAATTGGCGATTCTGTCGCTGTTGGATTTGGTTCAATAAATAAATAAATAAATAAATAAACTGCCTGTTTTTGACTGTTGACCCAAATGTGCACACAGGGGCATTTTTGACTGGTTTTTACTGTCATTTTGACCACCCTGAACAATACCAGACAATGCTTTTACCAGTCAAAAATGGTGAACTTATTTTAACCTGTAAATGTACTTACTACACGTAAGGTTTGACAGTGTTTGACTTTTAAGTGCACTAGATATACCTTGGCAAGTATATCAACATTTAGACTGATTTTGACCCTTGTAGTCATAGGAGGGTTAAGGATTGAGAGGACACGGTCACTTTGGCCTTGGCTGCCTCAAAATTTCAAGGCCAACCAAAGGGGCATTACGGCTAACTCAGAGGGGCACCACGGCAGTGGCCGCAGTGGCCGTGGTTAAGATCAAGGCCTGCTGAGAATTAGACATATACAGATCATTGTCTTATCCTCAGGGAATCGGACAAAGATAGCCATAGTGTGATGAAGGGCTAGATCGATTGAATTGAGAGATTTAATCAATCTGTAAAAAAGATAACATTTTCAGATACCGTCCAATAATTTTCCATCTTCCAGAAAATTTTGTTACAGATCTTTAAGATTGTTTTGTATATATATTTTTTTCAAGTTGCTTATATGCTGTCCATTTATTTATACCTTAATAGCAGGAGAAATTTTCTTCTGTGTAAATAGATTAACTATATATGAAAATACGGTGCCTGAAATTTAAATATAGAGAAGTATGCCTGCATGAATCTTTCATATATCTTTTGTTAATTTTAGTTGAACCGTATAACTTTTACATGATTTGTTGTATAAATCAAATGTTTGGTTGGAAATAAAAGTTTTTTATTGGTACTAGAAACCAATTTTTGTCTGATTAAGTTGTCTGATTAAGTTGTGATTTATTATTATTATTAATAAAAACAAGCGCAATATACATCTCTTTATGGAAGGAATTTTTCATTTCATTTTTATTTAATTAATTGTGTATCCAGATACACGGAGTTTCGCACGATCCATCCTCAATATTATCATGCAGTTATTAAATCCGGTTAAAAGTACAGGACAAAAATCTCTCACATAAAATAGTTACTATTCACAATGTATATGTATGAATATTATTTCTTGTTGTTATTAAAATATACCTGGAGCCTTTCAGCTACTTCAAGACACTGATGGAGTTTTGGGAAGTAGTTTTAAATAAGTCATACGAACTACATACAAGGGGTCGTTGTCACCAAGGCTACTCCCCAATGGTACCCAGGCTATCTCTTTTTATGATTGCTTGGGTACCATTGGGGAGTACCCTGGTTGACAACAACCCCTTCTGCATTACTAATGTACGTATAGGATTGAGATTGCCTGGGTACCATTGAGGTGTACCCTGGGTGACAACGACCCCTTCAGCATTACTAATGCACATATAGGATTGAGATTGCCTGGGTACCATTGAGGTGTACCCTGGGTGACAACGACCCCTTCTGCATTACTATAATGTACGTATAGGATTGAGATTGCCTGGGTACCATTGGGGAGTACCCTGGGCGACAACGACCCCTTCTGCCATAATTACCCTTTATTTTTACAGATACTGTTAGAAAGCTTGGAAAGAATGTCAAACCCAACCGCCACTTGTGCACAATGTCTAATCATGTGTTTTTAGTCATTCTGGATTCCAGTAGACTTGAGTACATAAAGTAGAAAACCAAAATGATCACACCATGATAAAAAAGGTTTATACAAATGCAAAAACTGAAATATTTCTTTTTGAAATAGCTAGATAACACCATGATAAAACTCACATGTAGAAGCCGTTTTAGGCCAAAACTGATCCACAGAAAAATCTCCTTAATCACTGAATTATTTATTGTCCGAATGTGACAACATGTTTTCATTGCATTGTCAAATTCACAACATGAACTGGCTTGGAATTGTCTGAACAACTCAGCAGTATTACAAATCACAGTTTTGGGTGTTGCCAATTTTTAGCATCAACAGGAGCCATTTTAATAGAAATGTGTGCAGATGTCTGTTCCAAACACAATCCACTTGCATCACCGTGCTACCAAAATGTTATATGTTCATGACATAAAATGGCTGCTTTTGCAACTCTCATAGTGAGTGCACAGCTAGAGGTCTTACATTCACCAAGGTAGATGTCTTTAATGACATTCATGGAAAAGCAAGCAAAAATACTATAGAGCATGTCTGTCCATGCATTACCATAAGAATACTACTGCAACAGTGATGTCATGACTTTGTTGCAAACTTATAGTTAGCAATCTTTATTCTGTCACCAAAGAATTACTAAACTACCCCTAAAAAAAACTTTAAAAACCTCAGACCCAATTAAAAAAAACTAAAAAATGATTTGTAGAAATCTGAAAAAAAAGATTTTTCGATTTGTAGAATTTTTTTCTGATTTAATTCTCTAGATTTTCCTCTTTCATTTGATACCAGATTTGTAGAAATCAGAATTTTTTAATTTTTTTATTCAGAAATCAGAATTTTTTTTCTTCTGATTTCTATAAATCTGGTATCAAATGAAACTTTTGAAAATTTGGTAGAAGTGAGATTTTGGTATAGTTTGATTTTCTGGATTTTCCTCTTTCATTTGATACCAGATTTGTAGAAATCAGATTTTTTTAAATTTGTAGAATACTACTGAAACAGTGATGTAATGACTTTGTTGCAAACAAACTTGGTATTATTTAGCACTTATAGTTAGAAATCTTTATTCTGTCACCAAAGAATTGCTAAACATCAAGTTTCTGTGAACTGTTTAACCTTTTAATGTCTCTAAATTTGTAGCTACACTTTATTGCTATATTCTCACTATTTATTTAATTACCGGTATTTTTTTTCCCAAGTGTTTTTTTCTTTCTGTCTGTTTTTAGTTTAGGTTAGTAAACTGTCTAACTTTTTGTTGCCTTTGATTTTGCACCTTTTTTATTACTTTTGTCTATATTTATATATCAACTTTTTCAAGAGCCTTTTTTTCCAATTTAAGTTTTAAGTTAAGTTTCTGTAAACTGCCTAATTTTTTATACCTTTGATTTGTGAATTTTTTATTGCTTCTATTTTAAAATTTATATATATATATATATATATATATATATATAAAACTTCTTTTGAACCATTGTATATTTTCCCCTAATTCAGCCTCTGGCTGCTATGGAAAATGTTTTTAAATAATAATAATAATAAACCATGAATAATAATAATAATAATAATAATAATAATAATAATAATAATAATAATAATAATAATAATAATAATAATAATAATAATAATAATAATAATAATAATAATAATAATAATAATAAAACTACCCCCTATATGTGACTGGCTCTGGCAAAACCCTAAACTTGGACCCAATTTTCAAAAGTGAGATTTTGGTATAGTTTGATTCTCTAGATTTTCCTCTTTCATTTGATACCAGATTTGTAGAAATTAAAAACAAACAATTTTTGATTTGTAGAATTTTTTTCTGATTTGATTCTCTAGATTTTCCTCTTTCATTTGATACCAGATTTGTAGAAATCAGAAAAAATTCTTTTGATTTGTAGAAATCAGAATTTTTTTCTGATTTGATTCTCTGGGTTTTCCTCTTTCATTTGATACCAGATTTGTAGAAATCAGAAAAAAAAGATTTTTCGATTTGTATAATTTTTTTCTGATTTGATTCTCTGGATTTTCCTCTTTCATTTGATACCAGATTTGTAGAAATCAGAAAAAAAGATTTTTCGATTTGTAGAATTTTTTTCTGATTTGATTCTCTAGATTTTCCTCTTTCATTTGATACCAGATTTGTAGAAATCAGAAAAATTTTTTTTTCGATTTGTAGAATTTTTTTCTGATTTGATTCTCTAGATTTTCCTCTTTCATTTGATACCAGATTTGTAGAAATCAGAAAAAAAAGATTTTTCGATTTGTATAATTTTTTTCTGATTTGATTCTCTGGATTTTCCTCTTTCATTTGATACCAGATTTGTAGAAATCAGAAAAAAAGATTTTTCGATTTAAAGAATTTTTTTCTGATTTGATTCTCTAGATTTTCCTCTTTCATTTGATACCAGATTTGTAGAAATCAGAAAAAAATTCTTTTGATTTGTAGAATTTTTTTCTGATTTGATTCTCTAGATTTTCCTCTTTCATTTGATACCAGATTTGTAGAAATCAGAAAAAAACATTTGTTTTGTATTTGTAGAAATCAGAAAAACATTTTTTTCTGATTTCTACAAATCTGGTATCAAATGAAACTTTTGAAAATTTGGTAGAAGTGAGATTTTGGTATAGTTTGATTTTCTGGATTTTCCTCTTTCATTTGATACCAGATTTATAGAAATCTGATTTTTGTTTATTTGTAGAATACTACTGCAACAGTGATGTAATGATTTTGTTGCAAACAAACTTGGTATTATTTAGCACTTATAGTTAGAAATCTTTATTCTGTCACCAAAGAGTTGCTAAACATCAAGTTTCTGTGAACTGTTTAACCTTTTAATGTCTCTAAATTTGTAGCTACACTTTATTGCTATATTCTCACTATTTATTTAATTACCGGTATTTTTTTTCTCAAGGGCCTTTTTTCTTTCTGTCTATGTTTTTAGTTTAGGTTAGTAAACTGTCTAACTTTTTGTTGCCTTTGATTTTGCACCTTTTTTATTACTTTTGCCTATATTTATATATCAACTTTTTCAAGAGCCTTTTTTTCCAATTTAAGTTTTAAGTTAAGTTTCTGTAAACTGCCAAATTTTTTATACCTTTGATTTGTGAATTTCTTATTGCTTCTATTTAATTTTTTATATATATATATATATATATATAAAACTTCTTTTGAACCATTGTATATTTTCCCCTAATTCAGCCTCTGGCTGCAATGGAAAATGTTTTTAAATAATAATAATAATAAACCATGAATAATAATAATAATAATAATAATAATAATAATAATAATAATAATAATAATAATAATAATAATTTTAAAAGTGAGATTTTAATAATAATAACTAGATTTTCCCTTTATTTGACTGGCTCTGTAGAAATTAAAACTTGGACCCAATTTTCAAAAGTGAGATTTTGGTATAGTTTGATTCTCTAGATTTTCCTCTTTCATTTGATACCAGATTTGTAGAAATTAAAAACAAACAATTTTTGATTTGTAGAATTTTTTTCTGATTTGATTCTCTGGATTTTCCTCTTTCATTTGATACCAGATTTGTAGAAATCAGAAAAAAAAGATTTTTCGATTTGTAGAATTTTTTTTCTGATTTGATTCTCTAGATTTTCCTCTTTCATTTGATACCGGATTTGTAGAAATCAGAAAAAAATTCTTTTGATTTGTAGAAATCATAATTTTTTTCTGATTTGATTCTCTAGATTTTCCTCTTTCATTTGATACCGGATTTGTAGAAATCAGAAAAAAATTCTTTTGATTTGTAGAAATCATAATTTTTTTCTGATTTGATTCTCTGGATTTTCCTCTTTCATTTGATACCAGATTTAATTACCGGTATTTTTTTTCTCAAGGGCCTTTTTTCTTTCTGTCTATGTTTTTAGTTTAGGTTAGTAAACTGTCTAACTTTTTGTTGCCTTTGATTTTGCACCTTTTTTATTACTTTTGTCTATATTTATATATCAACTTTTTCAAGAGCCTTTTTTTCCAATTTAAGTTTTAAGTTAAGTTTCTGTAAACTGCCTAATTTTTTATACCTTTGATTTGTGAATTTCTTATTGCTTCTATTTAAAAAAAATTATATATATATATATATATATATATAAAACTTCTTTTGAACCATTGTATATTTTCCACTAATTCAGCCTCTGGCTGCTATGGAAAATGTTTTTAAATAATAATAATAATAAACCATGAATAATAATAATAATAATAATAATAATAATAATAATAATAATAATAATAATAATAATAATAATAATAATAATAATAATAATAATAATAAAACTACCCCCTATATGTGACTGGCTCTGGCAAAACCCTAAACGTGGACCCAATTTTCAAAAGTGAGATTTTGGTATAGTTTGATTCTCTAGATTTTCCTCTTTCATTTGATACCAGATTTGTAGAAATCAGAAACAAAATTTTTTTGATTTGTAGAAATCATAATTTTTTTCTGATTTGATTCTCTGGATTTTCCTCTTTCATTTGATACCAGATTTGTAGAAATCAGAAAAAAAAGATTTTTCGATTTGTAATTTTTTTTTCTGATTTGATTCTCTGGATTTTCCTCTTTCATTTGATAGCAGATTTTTAGAAATCAGAAGAAAAAAAAGATTTTTCGATTTGTAGAATTTTTTCTGATTTGATTCTCTAGATTTTCCTCTTTCATTTGATACCAGATTTGTAGAAATTAAAAACAACAAAAATGTTGATTTGTAGAATTTTTTTCTGATTTGATTCTCTAGATTTTCCTCTTTCATTTGATACCAGATTTGTAGAAATCAGAAAAAAATTCTTTTGATTTGTAGAAATCAGAATTTTTTTCTGATTTGATTCTCAGGATTTTCCTCTTTCATTTGTTACCAGATTTGTAGAAATCAGAAAAAAAAACGATTTTTCGATTTGTAGAATTTTTTTCTGATTTGATTCTCTAGATTTTCCTCTTTCATTTGATACCAGATTTGTAGAAATAACAAACAAAAAATTTGATTTGTAGAATTTTTTTCTGATTTCTACAAATCTAGTATCAAATGAAAGAGGAAAATATAGAGAATCAAACTGTACCAAAATCTCACTTTTACAAATTGGGTCCAAGTTTAGGGTTTTGCCAGAGCCGGTCATGTATTGTTTGACACCTGGGACCAATATTGAGCAGAGAAAAATTATGCTTAACTTTTAAATAGGTTACCGGCCAAATTGTCATGTAATGTATATTGCTTCTGGCTGGTCCACAGATAAATTTTGCTTTGCAGATATATTTGCTTAGCGTTATTTTCTGCTGATCAGCTCTATGAAATTGGACCCTGGGACATTTTAGCCCCCCCCCCCCCCCAAATAAAAGCTTCAGAATCGGTGTGGTGGTGTGCTTTAAAAAAAAAATATTATTTATGTATTTTTTTGTGGTAAACTGTTTTTTTGGCAACCAGATGCATGATACATGTAAACTGGGTGATTATTGCATGGCTGTGATTTGACAAAAATAAAAAATCCTGAAAAATTGGATAGCTGGCCTGGGTCTCCCGTTGGTCTAGAGGACAAAGCCCCCTGAACCTCGTAGATGTTTAATTTTGGAGGATTTACAGACTCTCCACATCGCCACAAACAAGAAACTAGAGGTTTGGACACAATACAGGCTACTTCATTCTTTCCTTGGTGGCTACTTTAAGGCAAAGAGAGATTTGTAATAAAGCACAGACCTGTTACTGGAACCGAACCAAATTTCCCATATACAAAATATGGTGGCTATTAGAGAGGCCTAAAACAATCGGGCAAATGTTCATACCCCTATGTGAAAAAGTCATTTAAAACACAGCACAGCAGAATTCCAATCGATCCAGCAATTTTGGCTGCAATTGGACATTGTTTCATAGCAACAAAAAGAAGAAAAAAAAAGTAAAGTAAAAATGATGATGCACAAGTCTGAGGCGACACACGGAGACCAGAAACCGGAGACTTTATTTTGGGCCTTCTAGAGCTGTTTATAAGCACACAAATTTGCAGAGAAGAAACATTTTATACTGAGCATAACCAGCCAAATTGCCAAGTAATATGTATATTGCTTCTGACAGGTTCAGTCAGCTAAATTTTGCTTCGCAGATAAATTTCTTAATCGAATCTACTGAGCAGCTCTTTGAAATTTGGCCCTGTTTGCAATCTTTTAAGACATTTTATGAAAATTGTTTTTGGACATGAAAAGCCAATGAACATCTCAAAAAACAAATTCCTCCACTCTTTCAACTTTCTTTTTCTTTAGTGGTTCTCTGAACTTTGTTAGTCAAAATAAAGTTTTGAATATTCATTATTTGAGCTGCAGTAGGGTTAAGTATTTCTATGACAACTGTAAATTAAAGGGACAATATCCTAATCAATGGAATTGGATTGCTAGTTTTAGATTAACTCAGTGACTGAAAATAATACCCCACATGATAAGGTCATATTACTGTTGCTGCTGCATAAATAAGTCACTGTGTTCATTTTAAAAACTTCCCAAAAACTATTTTTGCATCCAGTACCTATTTTATGAGGTTGGGCAAAAATGGACAGAGGTTGTAAATTTATCTAAAACTGATTTACTCCATTAAAGGAACAATATCGTCATGATCAACAGGGCATGGAATCAGAGTGCTAGTTTTAGATTAACTCAGTGACTGAAAATAATGCCCCACATGATAAGGTCATATTACCGTTGCTGATGCATAAATGAGCCAGTAATTTTCAGTCACTGTGTTCATCTTAAACTAGGAAACCGATTCCATGCCCTGTTGAAAGTCTGCTCTGATCATGACGATACTGCCCCTTTAAGGTCAGTCAAGTATTTGGCTAGAAAAAAGTTCCTTGACTAAACTTGTTTGAGGGAGTGAATTTTTGTTCGGGGGAGGGGCATGGCGGGGGGGGGGGGTGGATGTTATTTAAGTGGGACATTATTTGTGTTTTGTAGGGATGTGATTTGTCCGGATTTTTGGATTTTTACAAATCGCAGTGTTGTGATCATCCGGATTTTAAAGATTTAAGCAATAAAGGATTTGCAAAGCAAATGCTCAGAACTATAGATTTCACCCCAGCGCTATTCACAACAGTGGCCCCAATGCCCCTAGCAAAATTTACATGGATTTTTCAAAACTGCCCAAGCACACCCCTGGTTTTGGTGTCTTTTTTGGAAACAAAGTTCCTTTTTGATTGACATACGGCACATCTCTCTCCACCCTGGCTTAACCCCTTCCCCACCTTAGGTCATCAAGACAAGTAAATATAAAGCTTGTTTTAGAAAACTTTTGAATCATATTAAAAAGAACTTGTTTATTTCAACAAACATGTTTAAATAATCTGAAAATAATACAATGCACACACACACACACACACATTATAACTGATAATATTGCTTAAATGAGTTGTGTGGTTAAAAAAAGCACACTTAAGTATAAAAAAAGACAAACGCATATTATGAAACGATAAAAAAGTCTCTTGAAATAAGGTTTCAAATACCTCTACACACAATACAAGTAACATTTATTGTAAACATTTTGTAAATATTGTTCCTGATAAACTGCAATAAACAAAGTAGCAAGTTTTATACAGCATTAGTCTCATTGAAGATATACTGCCCGTGTTAGAATTTAAGATATATTGCCCATGTTAGAATTAAAGTTATATCGCCTGTGTTAGAACTTAATATGTATTGCCCGTGTTAGAATTTAAGATATATTGTCCGTGTTAGAATTTAAGATATATCGCCCATGTTAGAATTTAAGATATACTGCCCAGGTTAGAATTTAAGATATATTGCCCATGTTAGAATTTAAGATATAGTGCCCATGTTAGAATTTACAAAGCAAACGATATTTGAAAGATATCATTGTTAAAAAAAATTTAAAATTTGATGCTGGAAACTGTAAATAAAAGTGAGATTTCAAATTCAATTGATTCTGATTGACATCCACCCTGGCTAATTGGAAGACTGCCCATGCCCTAGGCCTGTTTTATACAATCAATTGTGTGGCCACGTGCATCCTGAGGATTAAAACGTGGAGTCCCGCCTTTTTTTTAATTTGAGTTTTTAATTTACTGGTACTAATCCTCGACTGATTTTTTCATTCAATGTCTCAAATGAAAGTTTATAACTTGCTTAACCCCAGAAAAATAGCAATTCGACGTTTAAATCTACTGGCTACTGTCAAATCAGCCCAAACACGAGTGATATATCTTTAAGTTAATGTAGAAACTAATTCTGTAGCAAATTTTGTGTTTAATATAATAACAGCACAACAGGAATAATACAAGTACACATTAAAATATATGCTATAGCATAGAATTAAAGTAAAAAGTATTCTTCTCAAGAAAAAAACCACACATTAACCCTAACCCCTACACATTTTTGCTAGAAACCATCCCAAATCCTCCAAAATCCATCAACATGCAGTAACAAGGTACCCCAATTGTTAGACTTTGATGGAATTGGTACAGTAGCAAATGCAAAGCATCCATGGCTTGGCTATACACAGTCCTGAATCCAACAAAAGCAGCCGGTGGAGTTTGATGGATTTGGTACACATGGCTACATGCTCTATTCGCTGGGCTATACTGTGGAGTACTGAATCCAACAAAATCAGTCAAAACCAGGAGAAGGATTTTGGAGGATTTCGGGTAGTTTGGGTTAAAAGCAAAATGGCAAACTGCTAATGATTCACAGAGCTTGGGATCATGACAGCAAATTGAATTTGACGACAAACGACACAAAAATAATAAACATTTTCTGAAAAAGACAAGTTGTCACAGCCAATAACAACAATCATCCTCTTTAATGGTTGTGACTGACTCCATCAAGGTCACCCATACTATCAAATTCAAGTTTGTTTATTTCTTAAACATGTTACCTAGGTTTTTGTCCCTCAGAGGACCTACCGACCCCAAGAGTATTTTCCTGAAATAATTACTCTTGAATGTACATTTGTCACTGTTTTCAAATTCCACTGTGAGAGATGATTTCATATACTGTGATGAAGAAACGGAGTATGAGCAATGAACTCCCTTGGAAATATCAAATCATTAGGTCAATTTCCTGTTAGACATGGATTCTGTTCGACCCGGCAAGTGAACATCACGCATCGTTGAGATTTCAGCATTTTATTTCCTCATGTCCCCCTCAGGGAAAGGATTCAATTGCTGTGTGAATAAGTCACAAATGACAAATACCATCCTATGTAGTAGGTTTCAATGACCTTGACTAATAGTTCAAACCCTACCTCCCTAGGCATTTTGGCTAGAAACCATCCCAAATCCTCCATCATCCATCAACATGTAGTAAAAAGGTACCCCAATTGTTGGACTTTGATGGAATTGGTACAGTGGCAAATGCAAAGCATCCATGGCTTGGCTATACACAGTCCTGAATCCAACAAAAAGCAGCCGGTGGAGTTTGATGGATTAGGTACACATGGCTACATGCTCTATTCGCTGGGCTATACTGTGGAGTACTGAATCCATCAAAAGCAGCCGGTGGAGTTTGATGGATTAGGTACACATGGCTACATGCTCTATTCGCTGGGCTATACTGTGGAGTACTGAATCCAACAAAAGCAGCCGGTGGAGTTTGATGGATTTGGTACACATGGCTACATGCTCTATTCGCTGGGCTATACTGTGGAGTACTGAATCCAACAAAAGCAGCCGGTGGAGTTTGATGGATTTGGTACACATGGCTACATGCTCTATTCGCTGGGCTATACTGTGGAGTCTTGAATCCAACAAAAGCAGCTGGTGGAGTTTGATGGATTTGGTACACATGGCTACATGCTCTATTCGCTGGGCTATACTGTGGAGTACTGAATCCATCAAAAAGCAGCCGGTGGAGTTTGATGGATTTGGTACACATGGCTACATGCTCTATTCGCTGGGCTATACTGTGGAGTACTGAATCCATCAAAATCAGGCCAAACCAGGAGGATTTTGGAGTAATTGGGGGGAAGTTAGGGTTAGAGAATGTTCACAGGAAAGTAAAGCCACTTATTACTATTTGTTGCATTCAAAATAATACTAATAATTAATTCTGACAAATCGCTTTACATTATTTCCCCTGATCACATGGCCAATATTATTCCTGTTAACTTTCTCACTTTTTTCAATGGATATAAAACTTTCATAAAAACAAACAAACAAACAAACAAACAAACTTTCACAACCTTTTCAATACAAAAATATATTTGAATACCAGTCTCGTTTAAAAAAAAAAAAAAAATTTCTGAGTAAAAAACAATATTTAAAATCACTTAAAACCCCCTATACTCTGTTGATACTTTTGAAAAAAAATGAACATTTTCAGTTTTTCATGAAAGAATACTTGGTGTTAAAGGGACAGTATCGTCACGATCAGAACAGACATTCAACAGGGCATGGAATCAGTGTCCTAGCTTAAGATGAACACGGTGACTGAAAATTACTGGCTCATTTATGCAGCACCAACATTAATAACCTTATCATGTGGGGTATTTTTTTCAGTCACTGAGTTAATCTAAAACTAGCAGTCTGATTCCATGCCCTGTTGATTGTGATATTGTCCCTTTAAGCAAACAAGACTTGAAAATGAATTTTCTCCAAAATTTTCAGACTTACTGAAACTGTCACTTATAGTTTCTATGTATATTTACTGATCTTAGTAAATTAAGAAAAGAAAGAATGACCTGCTACCAATCGTTTATATGTGGTTTAAATGACTCTCAAAGGGGAATTTTTTTAATTTTAGGCCTTTGAAGGTTGTCAGATGTTTTTAACCCTTCACAATTCTTAAGATTTTAGGAGGAATGTAGCCTGTATTCTTTCGGCATCCTCCATCAAGGAATGCCGACGACCCTCACTACATCAGATCTGCTTGACGTATCCTGGTTTGATCTAGGATTTCAGGCTTTGCATGGTAGAGACAGATATTATTGAGTTCTTTCGGGTGACACCATGTAATGATCTCTTCTTGGAAGAAGTGATGGCTCTGAGAAGAACCAGTTGGTTTGTACAAAATGTGAAAATCTCCAGTAATTCTCAGCGGTCTCGAACTCATAGTCTGTTTTCTCCAACATCAATTATCTTTATACGTTGTGATGTATTTCCGACTCCAAATACATTTGATCGCACTGTACTCCTGCCTCCAACAGTGTCACACTTCCAAAACACGATACACATCAAATCACTGAGACCAATTGATTCGACTTGACGGTGAAAACAACACGTAGCAGCGTCTGATTTCTCGAAGGCATGTGTATACTGCCCTCTAGGGACCAGCAGAGGAATACGCTGTCTGCTCAATGTGTACACACGGCTAGTGTTTGTGTGTTTATCTATTTATACAGTGACTTGTTTTATTCAAAACATGCTTGAATCATCCAGTGCTTAAGGGAAAAATCATTATCTCTATTCCACCCGACTTTTACGATGACGCGTCGGTGAAAATAACACAGCGTCATCTGATTACAAGAAGGCATGTGAATACCGCCCTCTAGCAGTTCTCCGGTTATAAACGAAGACATATAACAAGCTGGATAGCTCAGCTCTGGTACGGTAACCCGGGAGGGTCATCTGATTACAAGAAGAACTTGTTTTCCGGTTATCAACGAAGAAACTGGATAGCTCAGCTGTGGTACAGTAATCCGGGAAGGTCAAATCCAGCTTCAGACAGATTTGTTCACTCAAAAAGTGTCTTGATTTATTTACAAAGTGACTTTTATTTACACACTTATGCTCAACAGTGTTATAGGGTAGTCCGTTCATTTGATATGACGATTGAGGTGGGGCTCTCCAGAGGCTGCAGGTCGCTGTTGGATTCCTCTTGATCAAGGAGGACGGCGATGGCTGCCAGGCTATCTTGCTTCATCCGGCTTGGACCTCTTGACGAACGTGTTACCTACGAACAGAAGGACAATAGATATACATCAGACTTGGAATCACTATATACATTATTGATAATCTTGCAAAAACATAAAGGACACTGATTCCATGTTGACAGTCTGCTCAGATCATGACAATATTAAAGACAAGCATACAGTTTTGGTAAAATTTCTGTAAATTCTTCCATACTTTATAAGAAACAAGATATATGTATAAAAACCAAGCTGTTAAAGCTTGGGCTTATTTCATTGTGTCATTAACGAAAAAATAATGAAAATGAAATCCAATTTTGTCATGATCTGAGCAGACTTTCAACAGGGCATGGAATCGGTGTCCTATTTTAAGATGAACACAGTGATTGATAATTACTGGTAATGGTAATATGACCTTATCATGTGGGTATTATTTTCAGTCACTGAGTTAATCTAAAACTAGCACCCCGATTCCATGCCCTGTTGATTGTGACGATACTGTCCCTGTAATGTCTCATAAGAAAGATGTGGCCCACATTGATGAAGAATAAGGACTTTCAGTGCCCTACATTTGTGTTCACAGATCTCAGCCAGCTGGAAATCGCTCACGATACATGAAGCGATACCCCATCTAAGACTAGCTAAACATACTCACATGAGTATTTCTTAGCCAATCAAAATGACAGAATTGATCAATATGTGACCCGCTCTGGCAAAACCCGAAACTTCTCTGCATTTACCATAATGCATAACAGCCATGAAAAGGTCAAAAACTGACCCCAAGGACCAGTTTGAGGGACCGGTTTTCATGTCACCATATAGAGCATTTTCTCTAGATTTTGATGGAAAAAGAAAAATCCTGAAATGTTGTTGGGAGCATTGTTGATTTTCACGATAAATTTGGGAGGTCGCTTTTGAAAATTTGGTTTAAGTTTAGGGTTTTGCCAGAGCCAGTCACATATAAGATCATATGAATGTTTTTTACCTTATTATAAAGTTCATCGAGTTTGTCCGGTGTCGTGTCTGGAGTATCTAACTGGGAATGGGGAGATGCTGCATGATATTTGGGATTTCTCGGACCTGAGAAGGAAACAAAATTGAAAGATAATCACAAATATTGCCTTACTTGTTCCAGCGGTCGAATGTTCCTATGATATGATGACCAACTTCACAATAATCCATATCATGTCCACAGGGAACACAGGGGTCGTAATTAACTTGAATTTGATGACACACTGAGGTATTACTGAACACTATGCTGTCCACCTGTTTGTTCATTTCTGTATTACTCAAATACCAACCCATATTACAGACTGTATCTGTTATCATATGAATCAATCTGTGTAACCAGTTTATTTGGGCAAATGTACAAAGAATGGGTCTCCCAAATTTTCTATGTACAAGTCTGTAGCTCTCAGGTCTGATTCGACCCAATGACCTTTGAGATACAGTAATTGTGGCTACATGGATCAAAATTAACTTGAATTTTATGTCCAAATTGTACTATTCCTTCATATTTTTTAGTAGTCCTGAAAAAGGGTGAAAACATGGAATCTGTATTTTTTTCACTAGCCAATCGGACAACCCTAACCCTAGCAGCTAGTAGTCCCGCTGCTAAAACCACTAGCCGATCAGACAACCCTAACCCTAGCAGCTAGTAGTCCCGCTGCTAAAACCACTAGCCGATCAGACAACCCAAACACCAGCAGCTTATAGTCCCGCTGCTAAAACCACTAGCCCATCAGACTACCCAAACACCAGCAGCTTATAGTCCCGCTGCTAAAACCACTAGCCCATCAGACTACCCAAACACCAGCAGCTTATAGTCCCGCTGCTAAAACCACTAGCCTCGGACTAGCGGACTAGTGTTAATTTTGACCCCTGTTGTTCTGTTGTTCTGTTTTTTTGTGACAGGGCAAGTTGCAAATTGTACTCATTTATTTACTTTTTCGTTTATACATAAATAAATTTTAATTTGGTTTCTGTTAGGCCCCCCCCCAAAAAAGTCTCTGGTTTCTGGTCATAGGTCGGCTTCAAAATCGGTGACGTGATTTATTATTCTTTTTTTGGTTATCTTTTTTTTATTTTATTTTTTTAAAGTGATACATGTTAACATGTGTTCGTCCTTATTACCAGACCAAATTTCCCATATACAAAGTATGGTGGCTAAGAGAGGCCGCACAAATCGGGCAAACGTTCATACCCCTATGTGAAAAAGTTGTTTAATCAGTTCACGTCGGGAAAAAAAAATTTCCGGTCCCCCATGCGGGTTTATTTTCAGTGAAAAATCAGAAAAAATTTCTAGCCATTAATAAATTTTTTTTGTCAATGAAACTAAGTCCGGACACCCAAATAAACACCTTTACTCATTGACATTTCGAGAATTAAATGGCTAGTTTTTTAATTACGGTTGTGTTTGTTCAGCACAATTAGACCGTTGGCAAGCTCCGATGCAACGACCTATTAGCGACCAGCGCCCGGTTGAACAGACGGCATACCCGGAGAGAGAGGAAAGACCTCGTAAACAATGGATATAAATCCGTCTTTACAAATTCTTGGCTGGTACGTCAAAGGAACAGGTCTTGGATAAAGGGATTAGGCAAAAATCAACAAAAAGAGTGAACTCGTTCAGTATTTGCAGTGACTTTTGTCCAGGGCCACCGAACCGTGACCCCATGGACTTCGAGAAACGATTGCGTGTATACAAGTCAGCCGCCATGACTGCACGCCACATGTGGCGTGTTGATAAGTCTCCCAGTAACACACACAAAAATCGGAATGCGTGTTTTAGACGCTCTCCGATCCGCCATTCAAAAAAATAATGCGTGTATACACGGCCTCCGACGCGAACTGGTTAAAACACAGCGCGGCAGAATTCCAATCGATCCAGCAATTTTGGCTGCAATTGGACATCGTTTCATAGCAAACAAACAGAAAACTAAAAATGCTGATGCGTGGGTCTGAGGCAACGCACGTGTAGACCTGAAACTGGAGACTTTTTAGCCTTCTATATGCCTGTATACATCCTCCAACGATATTGATATTTTCTGATTTTTTTAGCCTTCTATATGCCTGTATACATCCTCCAACGATATTGATATTTTCTGATTTCTTTAGCCTTCTATATGCCTGTATACATCCTCCAACGATATTGATATTTTCTGATTTCTTTAGCCTTCTATATGCCTGTATACATCCTCCAACGATATTGATATTTTCTGATTTCTTTAGCCTTCTATATGCCTGTATACATCCTCCAACGATATTGATATTTTCTGATTTGTTTAGCCTTCTATATGCCTGTATACATCCTCCAACGATATTGATATTTTCTGATTTTTTTAGCCTTCTATATGCCTGTATACATCCTCCAACGATATTGATATTTTCTGATATTTAACTCACTTCTTGCCGGTGTGTACAGCCTGCCATTTGCTCTCGGCACTGTTCCCGATCCCTGTTCTGATGGCCCGCCATACGTGGCATACCCATCCGCATCCCTGCTGACTCTCGCATGGTCCATGGTAGGGGAGGAACTTGCCCTGGGACGATTGGGATCCATGGGGCTATCCACCATGGTGCTAAGATCGGCAAACTCCTCCGGTGGGGAGGGGGTAGGGGTGGAGACAGACGGGAGGCGGGACACATTCCTGGAGCTTGCTGCGGAGGGTGACTTGGAACTATAAGACAAAAATTAATGTAATTCAATCAACTTATGAAATTTGAAGGATCATCATCATCATCATCAGGCATTTGTAGAGCGCCATCATTCTAGTTGCCTGTTCCGAGGCGCTTGGAGAAGTGAAAAAAAAAACCAACAAAAACAAGAATTCACAGAATTTCATGAGGAGATGAGATGTGGCAACGGACTAATTGTAAGCAGATTTGAAGAGATGTGTCTTAAGTCGGCTTTTGAAGTTCTGCATGGAGTCAAGTGTACGGAGTTGATGGGGGAGAACATTCCATAGTTTTGGTGCACAAGAAATGAAACTTCTATCACCCGATGAAGAGTTTGTTCTTGGAATGCTTAACAACAGTTTGTTTGAGGATCTTAGATTAGGACGAGGATGGTATGCAAACAGCATGTCTCGTATATACGCTGGGGTTAAACCATGAAATGCTTTCCAAGTCAACAGCAGGGATCTTAAAAAATAGTCTACAAAAAGTAATTAATTTGAAAAAAATTTAAACAAATATATAAATTTTTTAATTTGGATTTTTTTATTTGACGGGCGCCAATCGGGAGGTGACAGATTTACAGATGTATTTGTTAGTGTATTGTCCACCATTTTAATGGCAATTTCCTTAAATTTTTATTTTTTTATTGGAACATTGCTATCTCCAAAAGATACATGGTGCTGAGCAATTGTGTAAGACTATACACAGCACTGATTCTCAAAACACGTCAAAAGAAATATATGCAGGCATGTAGCCAGAAATTTGCAGGGATGATATTGTGAGAAAATGAAAAGGTAGGAAAAATGTTTGCCGTTATCATTAGGCATATACTAGCCTAAAGCGGTTTACCTCTGTAGCCATGTATAGCAAGGAAACTGGTTTTTATCTTGGTATTTACAATAAAATGATACACAAGGAAAGTTTCCATGGTCTGAAGTTAGTCGGAACCCGGTTTCATGGTAGGATTTCCGACAAAAGTAGAAAGAATATCATGCCTGAGTTTGGAAGGGGCGGTGGAAAATAATGTGAAAAAAAGTAGCCCTCAAAATATTTTTGCTCAAAAAAATTTTGATTGAAGTAACAGAACAATTTCCCTTGTCCTTTTAAGGTTAAAAATGGATCAACTTTTGGACTTTGCAGCATTTTTCCCCCATTACTTTTCTTTCTTTATTTTACCAACCCCCCCCAAAAAACAAACAAACAAACAAACAAAACAAACAAAAGGCCCAAGGTGGAGGGGGTAAGACCGCCCCTCATACCCCTCCCCTACACCTTGGCTAAGCTCCTATAAGTAGGTCACAAATCAAATTACCGGCAAAATGTCAACATTCTCTGAAAAATACCACAACGTTTTGAATAAAAACAGGAAACTACAAACAAGGTTTACATGCATCTCGAGGGAGGTTTGTACATTTCCTAGTTCCTGTCGGTTTACAAATTGCACAGCTGTACAGCCATGTTTGTCTGACCACGCACTCCTCAGAGGGGTCTGTGGTCAGACTATGCTCCAGTAACTCTGCGTTTCCCAGTTCTGGGGAGTTACAATGCAAAGTCAATGTGCGTCACAAACCTTGAACTCGGACAACAAGTTGTGATGAGAATGCAACTTCATGTACTAGGTTCTTTAACCCTCCTACTGTAGCTGCACTTTAGTGGCAAGTAGCTATAGTAGTCAAAATCAGTCAACTGCCTGTTTTGACCGTTGACCCAAATGTGCACACAGGGGCATCTTTGACTGGTTTTTACTGTCATTTTGACCACCCTGAACAACACCAGACAATGCTTTTACCAGTCAAAAACGACTCATTTTGCCCTGTAAATGTACTTACTACACATAAGATTTGCCAGTGCACTAGATATACCTTGGCAAGTACATTGTATATGAACATTTTGACTGTAGGAGGGTTAATAACTCAAAACAGCAGATAATTGATTGTACAGTGCATCCACACTACAGGGGTAGTCTTGAATCAAGGCTCACGCTGCAACCCAGAACACAACGCATGAAAAAAGACCACACACACGAGTAGTGGTCTAATGACATTGTTCTTTATACTTCTCTACCGATTTCGTAGAGAAATGTTCATACATAATGCATTAGGTAACTAATTTCTTACTTATTTAAATACAGACGAGCCCAACATTTTGATTACGGTGATAGTTTTAAATAAATTTGTAGACATAAATTATTCATTTTGCTGGCGGTTTATGAATAATTCAGTAGTAGCTTGCATGGTCTTTTTGCAGGTGTTCCGGATGGCCACGCTGGGCCTTGACTAAAGGCTATTATAGTGGCGGATCCAGGATTGTTGAAAGAACGAGATCCACATGGTATGATTTTTGGGCGTCATTAGAAAAAGTATGCAAAATTAGCCCCTTAATTGTAATCAGCCGACCATTTCTTCAGATGTAGACTATTCTAAACTGGGCATGTTTTTTTTTTAAGAAACAAAAATTAAAAAAACGTTTTATGGTCTCTTCAGGAAGCTAAACCAAAATTGGCAGCCTAAAAGGTAGGACTCCTGGGTCTTGCCCTGAGTCAGCTGAATCGGTTGGCACAAATTACCAATAAAATTAGGGAACCTTTTTTTCAAAGTGGAAGGGTTCTTTTGCATTCTTTTCCAATGGCAACGTTTTGAATTTCCAACAGTTCAAAAGATGACTGATGTCAAACTGAACACTTTGGATAGAAACTCGCTCATGAACCTACTTTGCTCTTGAGACGTCAATGACCACATCATCGCTTCCACTGCGTTGGCTTGATGAGCACATCTGATCGTTATCAATTACTGTCATAAAAACAACAGAAATCACATTTAGTGTTCTTTCTTTAACCACCCCAAATCCTGCATAATCCTCCAAGAGGGAACTTTTTTGGAAAAATTCAGCACTGTTGGAAACTGGTACTTTCACCTCTTCAAATGGGACAAAATTACTACCTGGCAAGAAGTGCTGAATATGAAAGATCAACGAAAATGCATGGTGCATTTTGAAGATTAGGGCATGTTTCCAAAAGTGCACTGATGGATTTGGGGGGATTAATAATAATAACAATAATGTGGACTTATATAGCACACGTACCTACCAAACTGGTGCTCAAGGCGCATTATATTATTACCCCTGCTCATCAGGCTCATAAATCATTCCTGAAACCATCTCGGCTCCCTGGGGAGTATACAGCTCAATTGCTGCCATTACAGCGCATAATGGGCTAATCAAACACAACAACCAACATTGCCCTCACAGGTACCCATTTACCCCTGGGTGGAGAGAAACAATTATGGTAAAGTGTCTTGCTCAAGGACACAAGCACCATGGTCGCGGTTGGGATTCGAACCCACATTCTGATGACTCAGCCATCAGAACACAAATCCGATGCACTAAACCGCTCGACCATGGCACTCCATTCAGGAAGCTTCCTAGCCAGAATACCTAAGGGGTTAGGGTTAGTCCATCTTTTGTCCGGTCCTAGGACCAGAATATGACTCTGTTTTTTTGTACTTTCTACTTTTGTTGTTTGTCAACATTGAAATAAATGTTATTGAATTGAATTAAAGCATGATGTTATTTTGTACGGAAAAAAAAATATTTGTATTAAAATAAAACTTTGAAAGCAAATAAACTTACAGTAATTGGAATTCTTCAGTATCTTGTCATCACCGCGTCGTTTACACCAGACCAAGAGGACAATAATGGCCAGGCAGAGGGCAGCTCCAGCAAGGCTGACCGCTGTTATGAAGATGATCAGGGAGTTTCTAACGGACAGAAGAAAGAAAGAAATGCATCAAAATTATTTTCAAATCTGTCAATTCAGGTGTACCCACAGTCACCCTAGCAACACCATAAACTCTGTCAAGCCACCTGCATATGAGCCAACCACTTGTCTGACATAGTAACAATTGTCAGGGAGTTTCACTGAGACGGATAAAAGAAGAAAAAAATCCAAATAATTCTGTTAATCCACAATTCCAGATATAGCTATATCCCAGCCCACCATTAAGCTTGGGCAATAACACAAGAATATTGAATATTGCGATACCTTTTTTTGTTCGATTAGAACATCGAGAACGTTTTCAAGTTATAAAAATATATCGCGATTAAAAAACAATCACGATTGTGAGTCAATTCAGAAATTCCATGGAAACAAAATTAGGCCATTCTTTTCAAGCTTTCAGAAGTGAGAAACAAAAGTGAACTACTTCAGTGGTTAGCCGACTGTCAGGGACGCCATACAGGGTCCAGGTCAGAACTCTGAACTCTAAAAGCCAAGCACTTGTCTGACGTAGTAACGGTTGTCATGGAAACACTTGATCCTATTGTTTCATTGATGTTTGATTGGCAGGCTGGACTGGTGTATTGACCTTCCTTCCAAATTTGGGTAACAAACATTCTCAGTTGCAAACAAATTTGTGCAAAGTTGTACTCGTGTTGGGTGGAAAAAATATGGAGGGTTAATGTATTAACTCATTGTTAAAATTACATTTTTTAAAACAAATTTTTTCTGGTCTTTGGTGCTCCTGAATTTCATATACAAATTTGTTTTTTTGTGAAAAGAAAAAAATCACATAGATACTGTTTTTTTGGGGGGTCAGAAACTCAGAATGTATTTCAAAAATTTCTCAGAAAGGGATTGTACTGCTCACCTGCAACTTTCGCAATTTATCTTCTTTTTTTTTTAAATCGTTTTAACACAAATGTTCATTTTATTATTGGTAAGAAGTGTTTATTGTACATTCATCCTTCCTTCAACAGCGCTCCAAAAGTACAACATTTAAAACTGTTTACTTGAAATAAAAGCAAGGGAAATTTCAACCAAAATATGCCCAGGTGCGAATACGACCTAACTCAGCGATTCTAATAATCAGGGTTGTGATTGGACAAAAGTAAAAAAAATCCTGAAAAATGGGTAGCGGGCCTGGGTCTCCCTTTGGTCTAGAGGACAAAGCCCCCTGAACCCCCTGGATGTTTAATTTGGGAGGATTTACAGACTCTCCACATCCCCACAAACAACAAACTAGGTTTGGACACAATACAGGCTACTTCTTTCTTTCCTTAGTGGCTACTTCTCTTCTTTCAAGAAAAGTTTGAGGCAAAGGGAGATTTGTAAAAAATCCTGAAATCAGGAAAAATCCTGAGAAATCACAGTCCTGAATAAATGCTGGTGACCTGTGGTCTGATTGACCAGTCTGCGATTCTTCTGACAGAGGGCGTCCGGTCATTCATACCTAAAGGCATTAAGTTTAACAAGTATTGACCACATCTGACCGTGAAAGACCACAGTGGGCACTGACCACCTTCAGGGATTTGTCTAGCTATTCGGAAAAAAAACACATTGCATTCGAAACCTGTGAACTCCTTACATCAGCTGGTGATTGGATTGTATGATTCAACTTTGGTTACCGCTCTCCGACACCTTGTGACCTGTGGTCTGACTGACCAGTCTGCGATTCTTCTGACAGGGGACATCAGGTCATTCATACCAAGAGGCATTAATTTCAACAAGAATTGCCCACATCTGACCGTGAATGACCACAGTGGGCACTGACCACCTTCAGGCATTTGTCTAGCCGTTCGAGAAAAAAAAACATTGCACTCGAAACCTGTGAACTCCTTACATCAGCTGGTGATTGGATTATATGATTCAACTTTGGTTACCGCTATCCGACACCAAGTGAAAATGTCTGTAAGGTCTGTTTAATAGAAGCAGTTGATAACTGTTGATGTCTGGTTGCGGATAGCCCAACAAATTTACCTGGACAATTGAAATATGTGACGGGCTCTGCGAAAATGAGTCACATGGGGGTGAACATAATTTTTTAGTTATATACATGGCTGAAAAGAGCATGCAATAAGCTTCATTTTGATACCTGTTAAACAACTGTGGCATGTCCGGTTCAAAAGTTATTACCTTTTGAAAATATGTATTATGTCAACAATCGAGTAAACCCGTATAGGAGAAATTGCCTATTAAAAAAAAAAACATGGCTTCAGAAGGTTAATAATAAAATTTGCGAAGTTACCAATATGTTCATTAAAATTTAATGATAGCGGGGTTTATATTTTTGCCAAGCACAATCAACGTAAACGCAGCAATTTATAGCGCATTGTAATGGAAACAACGGACGAAATGAAAACAAAAGGCACACAAAAATCATCATTTATTCCACTTTCTTCATACAAATCAGCTTTTTTGATTTATAAATATGAAAATACAGATACTAAAGAACCGAAATAATGGATAATCAGAAAATCAATTTCCAATTTTTTTTTTCACCCTCCAAACATTCATCAACCCTGTACGTGGAAATAGGCCGTGCGAGAAGCGACTCATTTTCGCAGAGCCCGTCACATATTTGACATACGAAAGGTCACATCTGAGCAAGAACATGACATCCAAAAATATGAGAAAATCCAGATTTCATTTTCATGTTTCAGTTTTTAGCTTTCTACATCATTAAATGGTATTTATCAAATAATTCTATGCTATTTATCAAATAACAAAATATAACATTTAAACAGCAACATTCTGAGAAAAAATTATAAACACGCATCGGGAACTTTAGGAAAATATTTCGTAAATAAATTAGATGCAGTCAAAATTAGACCTGTCAAAAATACTGTAGGTTTTCAAAGAGTTATTGGTATGTATGTGTAATCTCTTATGACTGGACCGAACCTGGCTGAAAAATCGCATAGGGTCAAAATCGCAATGGCAACCACCTCAGATCAGACGACAAGACAGTTTCAAGAAGTTGTGATGCTTATCCGTGTCAAGAGTCTCATCTTATGTATGGCTGTTTCACTTCAAAGAGGACAGAATACTGCATCTCAATCTGGTCCTCTGAGTCAAACGTCGAGAGCATATCACTCCACATCTTTCTCTATGAGGTGCTATCATTTTAGTCAAATTGATAAAATAATTTCTTGACTAAATTTTCTACTTCATGAGATGAACAGTCCACTGCTTCACTTCAAAGAGTACAAAATACCGCATCTTATCTGTTTCTCTGAGTCAAACGTCGAGAGCATATCACTCCACATCTCTGTTCATTACATTAATAATAATAATAATAATAATGTGTGGATTTATATAGCGCACGTATCCACCAACTAAGTGGTGCTCAAGGCGCATTATATTATTATCCCTGCTCATAAGGCTCATAAGGCTCATAAATCATTCCTGAAACCATCTCAGCTCCCCATCACACAATAATAATAATAATAATAATAAAGATTTTTAGCGCGCACATATCCACCCTGCTGGGTGGATATGATAGCATAGGGAAAAAAAAAATAAAAAATGTAGTCTGTTAAAAAAATGTAGTCGGTTAAAGATTCTTCCCCTGACAAACAAACGAAGGAACGGCCTCGCACCAGCATGTCTTCACAGCGCCCATCTCCTCAAAAACCACAACCTCATCCATCAACCTAAGATCAACACTACACCTTAAAACCCTAACCACCCCAAATCCTGCAAAATCCTCCAACTGGCACTTTTCAGAAAAAATTCAGCACTGTTGGAAACTGATACTTTCACCTCTTCAAATGGGGCAAAATTACTACCTGGCAAAAAGTACAGGCCATAAGTGCTGAATATGAAAGATCAATGAAAATGCATGGTAATAATAATAATAATAATAATAATAATGTGTGGACTTATATAGCGCACGTATCCACCAACTAAGTGGTGCTCAAGGCGCATTATATTATTACCCCTGCTCATAAGGCTCATAAGGCTCATAAATCATTCCTGAAACCATCTCAGCTCCCTGGGGAGTATACAGCTCAATTGCTGCCATTACAGCACATATAGGTCTAATCAACCAACTCTGCCCTCACAGGTACCCATTTAACCCCTGGGTGGAGAGAAGCAATTATGGTTAAGTGTCTTGCTCAAGGACACAAGTGTCACGGCCGGGATTCGAACCCACATTCTGCTGCTAACACCAGAACTTGAGTCCGGTAAGCTAGACCGTTCGGCCACGACACTCCATGGTGCATTTTGAAGATAAGGGCATGTTTCCAAAAGTGCACTGATGGATTTTGGAGGTTTCAGGAAGGTTCCTAGCCAGAATACCTAGGAAATGGGCAATGCACGAACAACGGCTATGACCAACAAACATTTGCAGTGGCCACACCAACAATGTCCCTCTCCATATCTGACAAGCTACCTCCATTTACTCATTCAAATCTCTCTTGAAGATGTATACTCTGTGGTTCATCAGCACAGGCCTCCCAGTGCCTAATCTACCAAATACAAGTTTTTTCAAATAGGTTTTTTAAAGCAAAATATAGGTTATTATAGGTTTACCAAATGCCAAAATATAGGCTTTTATAGGTTATTTCCCGTGATTATGCAGTGTTAAGTAAAAGATTTTTGGTAAATTGCCTACCTTCTGAGTACTTTTTGCAACAAAGTACATTACCCCATACCCTGTCCGGCAGAAAATCTAAGAGCGGTACACATGTTACAGTTTGGCTACTGTTTTGGCTTCATCTCTTTATACTTAGGAAGTAATTTTTCTTCAAAGCCATGAGGATTTTATGACAAAGTTGAAAATGTGTTGCAGGAGATTAAAAATATAGGTTTTTATAGGTTAATATAGTTTTTTTGGGGAAATAAAAGTTCCCATTTTGAAAAATAGGTTTTTATAGGTTTTACAGGTTTCACTGGGAGGCCTGCCAGCAATTTCTGGAAAATTGTTTCTTTTTTTAAAAGAAAAGGAAAGAAATCTTCATCAAGAGTAGATCATGACTATACTCACAGAGGATAGGTCGGTCCTCCAGGGAAGGGACTGATGGGTACGGTGTCAGGCGGAGACGGGGAGACCATAGATGGTGGACTGGTGTTCTGCCATGACGGTGGTGACCTCGTCGGCAGAGCTTTGCCTGAAAAAAAAGAAGATCACAGATGTAGGTTAGTAATCACTTTATGAAATGAATAAATTGTTAACTGCTATTTGGTAATTCATTATTACAAATATATCCCTGTGTTTTACAGCAATTTGTTTTGTCATCGAACATCAATAATTTAGAAATATAGAAAGGAAAAATTAGTTTATGCCGAGATCCACCATAAATTCATTTAGGGACATACTTATTAGAAATCTATGCTGAACCAAACAAAAACTTGGATAAAATTGGTCACTAATGACCAATGGCGAAACACGTTTCTGGTCATGAGTGCCAAAACACACCCAGGGCTCTTTGCCATTTCTGACCATCGCTATCTTGAAACTAAGTGTAACCGAGAAAAGAAAAAAAAATGGTTCATGTTTGGTTAGAACAGTCACGTGATTGCACCTGAACTGAACTGATAAAAATGCTCAACCAATGACCAATGCTGACACGTGTTTCTGATCACATTCACGAACACACACCCCAAATTGCAGCACAACCGAGCCTGCAAAAAGTGCTCAACAGTTGACCAATGCCGAAACATGTTTCTGGTCATGATTGCCAAAACACACCCCGCTGTTACTAGACCATAGCTACTTACCAGTGGATATGATTAGTTTCTGAGCATTGACACCCATGCCTGCACTCGTCCTTGCTGCGATCTCAATGGAGTAGTCCGTTTCTGGTTGAAGTGACGTCAAGTTGTAAAATGTTTCTGCAGTCTCCACTTGGCCGTGGGTTTCGTTACGATAAATTATATCTCTTTTCCGCCTTGAGGTATCTGTTTTTCAAATGAGAAAACGAAGGAAAGATTACTTTCAATAGCAGTGGATGTGATGAGTGCAAATTCAGGCAGGAATATGTGTGTGTACATCATGCTAATTTTAAACAGCAAATCTTGAATTTTGATTAGCAAATTGCAAAATTTATGTATAATTTTGCTGTGTGATACAGGCAAAGTTGTTCACTAGAATGGCTGTTGTATGGCTGTATACTTTAAAAGTAGAGCTGCTCTTTTTCTGTTCTTGCATTTTTCATACTTAAGATATGAATACTTTGTCACAATTTTCTCATGGCTATAATGATGTACTTGATGGCATAATGTACAGCGCTGTGATACCTTGTGTAAGAGTGCTTTAAAATTCCTCCATTATTATTATTATGTGCACTGGAGTGCCATGGTTGAGCGGTTTTGTGTTCTGATGGCCGAGTTGTCAGAATGTGGGTTCAAATCCCAGCCGCGACCGGGGTGCTTGTGTCCTCGAGCAAGACACTTTACCATGATTGCTTCTCTCCACCCAGGGGTAAATGGGTACCTGTGAGGGCAGAGTTGGTTGTTGTGTTTGATTAGCCCTATATGCGCTGTAATGGCAGCAATTGAGCTGTATACTCCCCAGGGAGCTGAGATGGTTTCAGGAATGATTTATGAGCCTGATGAGCAGGGGTAATAATGTAATGTGCCTTGAGCACCAGTTTGGTGGATACGTGCACCATATAAGTCCACATTATTTGCCAATAAATTAGTGTTAGCCAGTTATACTTTTGCATGTCTTTTGGACGCCCTGTTTGCTAAATGGACACCCTGTTTCATTTGTCATACACATGCAAAAGTATTGTAAGTTAAACTTTTGGAAACCCTGGTTTTCAAAGATTTACAAATTTGGATGCCTTATTTTTAAATCATGGCTAACATTCTGATCAATCTTGAAGACTCTTAGACTGATCAAAACATTGAGTTGTAACATGGTGTCACTGCAAACAGTTTTATTTATCCTTCACACCATGCAAAGCTAACAGTCTTACTAGGGAGGAGGGCCAAAGTCATGGTACAGCCAAGCCTTTGAGAAGCCTGGCCAGGCCTAGGCTACCTGGCCTCCTAATTGTCTTTTATGAGTCCTAATCCTTTAACAATAGAGTATCTGCCAATCAACATAACCTGGGCTTCTGGAAGGCCTAGCCCAGGCAAGCAGAGCTCATTATATAGGCCAGTAGGCAGGGGAAAAGCCTGGGCCTGGCCGGGCTTCTCAAAGGCTTGGCTGTACCATGACTTTGGCCCTTGTCCCTTACTTAATGGGACACTATCGTCATGATCAGAGCAGACTTTCAACAGGGCATGGAATCAGTGTCCTCCTTTAAGATAAACACAGTGACTGAAAATTACGGTAATAATGGTAATATGATATGACCTTACCATGTGGGGGTATTATTTTGAGTCACTGAGTAAATCTAAAACTAGCATTCCGGCCAATTCCATGCCCTGTTGATCGTGACGATATTGTACCTTTAAAGAAGTGTTCTATTTCCAGAACAACATTTGAAATGCACCAAAAACCTACATTATCCCTGACAGCATGCAGACAAACATTAATATCCTTAGAATACCAGACTGGAAACAGAGACACCTAGACAACGTCTGGGCCAAGATTATCTTAAGCCTTTTTTACTTCAGGCACTTACAGACAATGGCGGACACACCTACACACAGGCAGGATATTCAGAGCATCGGGTTAAACCCAAACTGTCAAACTCAACAAACTATTTAAAATACAATAACAAACTCAAACAAAACAATGTGAGGATGTTGAGATTTTATGCCAACTTCATAGACTTCCTTGCAAATACCACTAATGACCACTAAAGTCTAGCTCATGATCAAAATACAGCAAAACTGACCCTACCTAGGCCACAAAAATGTGTTTCCAGTACCCCGATCAACCCAATAATATTCGCAAAAGGTAGAGTCAGGATTTTTTTGGGGGGGGGGGGGGAGGATTTTGATTTTTTTTCCGAAGTGTGTATTTTTGAAACATAGCATTGTACAAAAGAATAAAGAAAACAAACCCATTGATTTCATGATCAAATTTGAATAAAATGTATTTCTAGACATTGCATAAATGAACACATATATGCACATGTACATACATGTATTGCATATGTATATAATGTACATGCATCAAATTTATATTTAAAAAAAAAATTAAAATCCCTATCTACCTACCCATAATTTTTGTGGACATGTTACCAGAAACACAACATTTATTTTGTTTGGCCTCATGGATGGTACAACCATTGGGTTAATAATACGGTAATTGCGAGATCGTTTGATTGCAAACAACACACTAAAGTTAGGGAAACTAGAGCCGTGATCTCACTAGCTAGCCCGGGATACAACGTGCAGTTACATTTGTTGGGGGAGGGGGGGGGGGGAGGTTTTCAGAGGGCAGTCTTGAACGAGAACAGATCCAGGGTGCAGGGGTGTGATTTGACAAAAGTCAAAAATCCTGAAAAATGGGTAGCAGGCCTGGGTCTCCCTTTGGTCTAGAGGACAAAGCCCCCTGAACCTCCTGTGGGTAGCAGGCCTGGGTCTCCCTTTGGTCTAGAGGACAAAGCCCCCTGAACCTCCTGGATGTTTAATTTTGGAGGATTTACAGACTCTCCACATCCCCACAAACAAGAAACTAGACATTTGGACACAATACAGGCTACTTCTTTCTTTCCTTGGTGGCTACTTCTCTTCTTTCACGAAAATTTTGAGGCAAAGGGAGATTTGTAAAAAATCCTGAAATCAGGAAAAATCCTGAGAAATCACAGTCCTGAAGGTGGCTTGAAAAGGGTAAGAGGCACCTTGACAAAATTGATGTGAGGCAGGACATCTTCCCGCAACCCCCAAAACCTCCAAATTTTGGCTGGTTTCTTTAATGAGCTCATTATCTACCAGATCCTAATAGCCAAAACAAAGAGATCACTTAACTCAGGAGTTTATCCCCCTATAATCCATGTGGGCCTGGTGGATACACAAAGAAACAGCAATCACAACTTAACTAATCCTATAATCCCTTGACAATAGCTATCACTGGACAGCTGGACTCTTCTATTGTAGTGTTCAGAGAGTGTCAACCCAGTGAGATAAATGGAGGTTCCTGGAAGATGTCCTCTCTATTTCTGACTGGCTCTGGCAAAACCCTAAACTTGAACCTAATTTTCAAAAGTGACCTCCCAAATTTATTGTGAAAATTAACAATGCTCCCAATAAGGTTTCAGGATTTTTCTTTCTCCATCAAAATCTAGAGAAAATGCTCTATATGGTGACATGAAAACCGGTCCCTCAAACTGGTCTCTGGGGTCAGATTTTGACCTTTTCATGGCTGTTACGCATTATGGTTAAATGCCGAGAAGTTTGCGGGTTTTGCCAGAGCAGGTCACATTAATGGTTGAAAAGGGGGGGGGGGGCACATGCAGACAATACAGTGTCACAGGTGAAGATACAGGGTTTCAAAAAGCGGGGGAGGGGGGGTTTTACAATGTCTGGACAAAAACGTGCTCATGGGTTTAAAGATAGGGCATACTGCCAAAAAGGGAGAAGGCCAAACCCCCCAAAACTGTACGGTAAATTTACATGTATGGTGTTACAAAACGAGGGTGTACATTCCCCCATCCCTCCCCCCTTAGATCTGCCAATGCCCTTGACACGCCCCCTTGCACCCCTGGGTACACCAATGAGTGAACATGATCTACTAACAGTGAACATGAGCGCTGTGCATTTTCACATTGTCGGGGGAAAAAAAATACAATGGTCTCTCTACTCGAGATGACATTCTGTCGAGGAGACCACACCGAATCCGGTGACATTTGCGCTTGAGAGGAACAGGAAAGTTTAGTCTGAGCTGAATCTCCGAGCCAGCCACTAACTTGATGACCGGGCAAATTTCTGGCTTCCAAAATTTTTATAGCCTGGTCGTCTCGGCAGATTTCATAATAAGAAGGCCGTGCCATTTGATCTTTCAAGAGGCATTACTTTCAGGCTGTGATGAGGTGGGACAGCCGCCGACACCCACGGAAATTACGGGAGATTAAACCATGACAGCTAACTAAAACCTTGTTGATATAAATCTAAAAAATATACAGCTTTTTTTTATTTCTCACTGGCTGGAAGGTGGATACATTTTGTGTGAACCTCTATAATGTCTTGATACTTTGATAGTTTAGAGCTGAGGAGGGGAGGGGAGGGGAGGGGAGGGGAGGGGAGGAAGGATTCCATGCCCCCTTGCCATTTGGGTAGGGGAGAGGAGGGGTTTGAAATATACAATTTCAAACTTTTTGTACCTCTTCAGCCAGAGCTGAAACAACCACACTGGAAAGCAATTTTGACCAATCACAGCCAGGGTTGAAATGTTAACTACTTTTAGAGTGCCATGGTCGAGCGGTTTAGTGCATCGGATTTGTGTTCTGATGGCTGAGTCGTCAGAATGTGGCTTCCAATCCCGACAGCGACTGTGGTACTTGTATCCTTGAGCAATACACTTTAATTGCTTCTCTCCACCCAGGGATAAATGGGTACCTGTGTTTGATTAGCCCTATATGTGCTGTAATGGCAGCAATTGAGCTGTATACTCCCCAGGGAGCTGAGATCATCTCAGCTCCCAGTGGTTTCAGGAATGATTTATGCACCTGATGAGCAAGGGTAATAATATAATGCGCCTTGAGCACCAGTTTGGTGGATACGTGCGCTATATAAGTCCACATTATTATTATTATTAGAAGCCATTCGACCAATCAGAGTCCAGAGCAGAAATTACCAATTTCATTGGTGGAGCCATTTTACCAATCACAGCCAGAGCTGAAACAACAACACCGGTATTAAACCGACCTTGATGATAGGTTTTTTCAGTTCTGGCAAAAACTGGTAAAGTTTTAGTAGGATTTAAAACTTTTCATGGTGGAAGAACAGTAGGAGTAAGGTTTGTGGCAGCACCGTGTAACTATTTCTCAAGAGTCATAAATAGCCGTGGTTCTGAGAAGAACCAGTGGTGAGATAACTTAACATTTCACTCAGTATACTCTGACTGTCTTCACCAACCAACTTAAGCAGTTCCAACCTCAGAGTTCTGCCATTTTCCTGAAGACGATCAGAGTATACTGATCGAAACGTTGAGTTATCTCACGACTGGTTCTGCAAAATGTATTCACAACTCTTGAGAGACAGTTGACGCTACTGCAAACCTTACTGTTAAATTTAGGTTTAATCTTTGAGTTTTTTCAACGATATTGCCGGAGGTTCATAATGTGCCTAATGAATCCCTGGCCAGACTAAGTGGTGACAGATTTACGCACAAGCAAAAGTTAACAGGTTTTAAAGGCTAACGGGGGCAAAAACCGCTTATCAAAATTGGACAACATAACGTCTTGTCCGATGTGCCGGCAAAACTCGGATGGGAGCAATCACACGCCATACCATACTATTTATATTAATAAAGGATAATGCAATTATATCCCACGTGCTGTTTATTTAAAGATAATGTGATTGCATCCATTTGGAATGCTTTCAAGTTTCACGGACACCCAAAAAAGTAAAGAGCAACTGTCTGAATTATTGATCTTAACTCGACCAACTATCCGCTCTTAAACCAGATTTTGTTATTTGCAGAGAGGATATAATAATTAGGCTGCATAATTATGCCAAGTCATCCTCGACAAATTGGCAGCTCCTATTATTACACCTCATGCATATTCATGAGGTACATGTAAACTGGGGTTTTCATTGGTTCATTTTGATGATGTCAATTAAGTAAAAATAGCAATGTCTTCTTTATGAGTTACCATAAACAAGGGGATGTTACAAACATTCCTGTCTGTACAATATCAGAATACACACCATGTTATATCTAGAAATCTGCACTCTAGCTATTTAAAGAATAGATTGCAGACATTAATTTAATTAAAATAACTGCAAGGGTCAAAACCAGTAAAGATTTTGATATACTTGGTACAGCCATGGAGGAAGAAAACAGAAGGAGTCACAACGAAGGCATATCAAAGGTTCAATGTCTTTTGCCGCGGTCGTAAAACTTCCAAGCCAGCGCTAATCCGATTATCGAGGAGAACTACAGCCAGGCTTTCTTTGCACATGCGCATTGCGCGCATTGCTGACGCGTTGTCCTATTGCACTACACGGAAGGCTGGCTCCCGATCCAACTCGACCTACGAATCCAACACTGCAATATCTTCAGTGCACAGCATCGCACAAATATGAGGATTGAAATGATAAAAAGCTAAACAACACGTCTTTGAATTTGACAATTGGTTGGCTTCCGGAGATCATCGGAAATATCCTTAAAATAAGTTGCTAAAAAGACACTTTATTGTAACATCTGAATGTTATATTTACCGTAAGTCAGCTTCGGATTCGCCAAATTCGACGATCAAAACACCAAAATACTCGGTGGAAAAATCGCTATTGAAGACAATGAACTGCGCAATATAAAAAGCCTGCGAAAAGTAGTGCGCATGCGTTTTGTTTTTATTCGTTTGCTACAGATTTCTACCCTCCAATTATGTATGCTGGTCGCGAGCAGGCCGAGCGGCAAAAGACATTGTACACAAGGGGATTATCGCGGTCGTAAAACTGGTAAGCGCAGCGGGCGGCCGTAACGTATTTCCAATGGGCCACTCCGAAGTGCTAATTGGTTATGAGATAAGAGGCTGGGCGATGTGACTCCTTCTGTTTTCTTCCTCCATGGTACAGCCAAGCCTTTGAGAAGCCTGGCCAGGCCCTGGGTTTGCCCAGGCCTATGGGCCTATATAATCCCCTAGCTGAGCACAAAAGACATTTTACTAATGAATAGATCTCAAATACGTAGCTCTTATTGTTAACACAGACTTGACTGACACCTCAGCTGTCTTTTGTTCACAACTGCAACCATTATAATGAGCTCTACTTGGCTGGGCTAGGCCCTCCAGAAGCCCAGGTTATGTTGATTAGCAGGTACTGTATTGGTACAGGATTAGGACTCACAAAAGACAGATTAGGAGGCCAGGTAGCCTGGGCCTGGCCAGGCTTCTTAATTGGTTGTACCACGACTTTGGCTCTCCACCCTTAAAAATCAACTGTTAACGAGCCTATTCTATGACAATGACATAACCAAGGAACCAGCTAGTAGAATAGTCTATTCCCCTCACAGGATCACAACAAATCACAACAACCAGAACATGGGACAATTGTTATTGAGTATATGAGTTGTAGTTGGTCTGTCTGAATGAGTAATTTAAGCAAATCTGAGCAAAACAGAGCAAATCCCTTAGTCAGATCTTGGACAGTCCAGGAAAGGAGAGCACTTTTAATAGATGCATGTCTTGTGCAATCTAATGTCCAGTTCATAATCATTCTCACATACCCCAACACTGGGATTTTCTCTGGGGTTCATTTTTACAAATTTCTGGAGTACATTATAAGGCCAATGTGCAATTATTTTGGGATGGGTTCTAGGGGTTTGCCCAGGGTCTGGGCCAGGGGGAGACACCCCTGGAAGCTCTGATATTTTTTAACATTTCTAGGGATCAAATAATTATACGATGTCTAATGAAACCTATCTACAGTTTTTCTGCATTATAAACACCTGTGTCTGAAGGACACTGGACATGAGGGCAGATACCCCAATACACCTGTGTTTCGCTGACCACTCCACAACAAATAATAATCCAATCACCGGTTCAACCAGACAATTAATTATTTTACTCAGGCCTAGTTCTCCAGTCCAGACACAAACAACACTGTGCCCTTGAATTAAATCAAACCTATTACGAAGTTATTTTCTGATTTACGACATAAATAAAGCTAATCTCCATCCCCAAAAATGACAACAGATAATTGATGGGACTAGGACATCGCAGAGTGCGATATCTCTGTCCACGTGACATGGCGCATTTTGAAGATAAGGGCATGTTTCCAAAAGTGCACTGATGGATTTTGGAGGATTCAGGAAGGTTCCTAGCCAGAATACCTAGGGGGTTAGGGATAAAGAACATTCATGTGGTTGCCCCAATTCCAACTCATAAAATGTCAGACTGTTGATAACTTCTGACAATGTATTTTCTCTTCTGCTCTTATCGTTAAAGAATTTGAACCGCCTCCCTCTGAAAAAAGGACCAATCTTTCAACCATAAATTAACCGCTTCCAAACGAGAAATGTATCCAAGACACCAGAAAGCCGATGCTGACAGCACACTTCCAATGCTGACAGGCAAAACATATCTGTTCCCAAAGTCCAGGAATTATGTTGACCGAGTGATGACTACCTCGACTTGTTTCAATTTTAAACAAAGAACTTCCTGGTAAGAATACAAACTGAAAAACTCTTTTAAGCAAAAGAAAAGTCTCCAGTTTCTGGTGTTAGGTTGGCTTCAAAATCAGTGCGGTGACGCCATTTTTTTAAAGTCTTTTTTTTTTGGGCCAACTAGAGAAATTCATGATATACTGAGACGCAATAGAAACTTACCACTTGTTTTGAAATAGCATAAAATTGTAATGGTTCAAAATAAGACAACACAACAATTTGGATTAGAAATGTTGGCATTTTATTGAGGAAATGTCCACGTTTTGTCCACTGTATGCACCTGGGCCATGAAGAGAATGACTCAAAGGTCACGTGACCATGTGTGAGCGATTTGTCTGTAGGGGGTACACTGACTTGCCAAAATAAGTGCACATATTACATTTGTGCATTGTGATTACTGATAATTTAAGGTTGAAAAAGTGGTAAGTTTCTATTGCGTCTCAGTATACATGTATACGCGGTTATTGGAACCAGACCAAATTTCCCATACACAAAGTATGGTGGCTAAGAGAGGCCGCACAAATCGGGCAAACGTTCAAACACAGCACGGCAGAATTCCAATCGATCCAGCAATTTTGGCTGCAATTGGACATCATTTCATAGCAAAAAAAAGGACAACTAACAATGCCAATGCGCAGGTCTGAGGCGATCGCACGCGAAGACCAGAAACTGGAGAGTTTTTTTGGGGTCTTAGAAGCAGTTTAGCCAACAAAACCAATGCTGCACCTATTCCTAATCAATTTTTATTGTATTTATTTACTGTACATTGATACTGTTGTAAACATTGAAATAAATATCACTCAATTGAATCTGTTATGCTCATCACATCAACATACCCCTGTGATTCATGACTCCAAGTCCGACTCGAATTACATTTTTGAATCACTCAAAGTCAGACACATGGTCTGAGGTTTAAAACCGCAGACAGCTAAATCCCCTTTGCACTATAGGTAATCTCATTAAAACATAAACAATCCCTTGAAATATTTCTGTTGGCTCAGATGCCATCTTTAATAGTAAAATTGCTGAAATAGAGTATGGATGCAAACATTGGTTGGTTTCTGTACGTATCTCTTGAATCTTATAAAGTATGGATGCATTTACAGACATTGGTTGGTTTATATACATATCTCTTGATTCTTATAAAGTATGGATGCATTTACAGACATTGGTTGGTTTATATACATATCTCTTGATTCTTATAAAGTATGGATGCATTTACAGACATTGGTTGGTTTCTGTACATCTCTCTTGATTCTTACAAAGTATGGATGCATTTACAGACATTGGTTGGTTTATATACATATCTCTTGATTCTTATAAAGTATGGATGCATTTACAGACATTGGTTGGTTTATATACATATCTCTTGATTCTTATAAAGTATGGATGCATTTACAGACATTGGTTGGTTTCTGTACATCTCTCTTGATTCTTACAAAGTATGGATGCATTTACAGACATTGGTTGGTTTCTGTACATATCTCTTGATTCTTATAAAGTATGGATGCATTTACAGACATTGGTTGGTTTCTGTACATATCTCTTGATTCTTATAAAGTATGGATACATTTACAGACATTGGTTGGTTTCTATACATACATGTATCTCTTGATTCTCATAAAGTATGGATGCATTTACAGACATCGGTTGGTTTCTGTACATATCTCTTGATTCTTATAAAGTACGGATGCATTTACAGACATCGGTTGGTTTCTGTACATATCTCTTGATTCTTATAAAGTATGGATGCATTTACAGACATTGGTTGGTTTCTGTACATATCTCTTGATTCTTATAAAGCATGGATGCATTTACAGACATTGAATATAAATAAAAGAAAAAGAAATAAACTGTGAGCTGGTGAGCAATATGTTCTTGCTGAGATCATACTGAAAGTTTTTTGCGTATTTTTATTTCATTTTTTCACTAGCCCATCGGACTACCCAAACCCCAGCAGCTAGTAGTCCCGCTGCTAACACCACTAGCCTCAGACTAGCGGACTAGTGTTAATTTCCACCTCTGTTCTATACAAATCAACATAAACTAACAAGGGCTGGAAGAAGAATAAATAGTCTGGGCCCCTTTAATGTAAAAGAATCAGCACTAAAATCATACTTGGATACAGGAGACCTGACCAAGATGGCCGCAGCATGTGAACAAACCCAAATGCAACTGCCATTCTAACTTGTCCAATAAATAAATAAATGAATAAATAAGAACCATAAAAAAACTGCTACCACCCAAAATAGGAAACTGAACATATCAACTGTAGTAATCCTAGAACCCTTCATTTTTCAACAGCCAATAAATGTCGCCTCTAGATATCCTGTCATCTGGTGGCTCAGCACCAGAAACTGCTACAGACATGATAAGAGCCCTCGCTTGTCTGGCAGACAGCTGGGGACCAGCAGCGAGACCCTCCTAAGCCAGAAAGGAAGGATACATTACAATTGATCTATCTCCACTCATTAACTTCAGACATCTAATCAATGGTACCGTAAACTTTCGATTAGGGGCGGGGGTCGTTGGGCATTCCTGGGGATCCAATTCTGAAGGAGGGGGGGGGGGGAGAGGTGGTTTCAATGTTGTTTGCGAAGTCCATAGTTTTAATTCGAGTGGGATTGATTGATTTGGATCACGAGTATTAAGGTGGGACTGTCTGTTTGTGCAATTCAATCAGGCAGAACTTAATTTGATGAAGCCTCTTAATTTGATGAAAACCTCAAAAGTTAGACGGTGTAATGCTATTAATGAGAAATTAGCTTTCCTTGAACTGATCACAATGCACATGTGGACACGGGTACGAGTCAACTAATATTTCAGAAGGGGGGAACTTGGGGTCACAGGGTTTTAACCCTCCTACTGTAGCTGCACTTTAGTGGCAAGTAGCTATAGAGGTCAAAATCAGTCAACTGCCTGTTTTGACTGTTGACCCAAATGTGCACACAGGGGCATTTTTGACTGGTTTTTACTGTCATTTTGACCACCCTGAACAATACCAGACAATGCTTTTACCAGTCAAAAACAGTCGACTCATTTTAACCTGTAAATGTACTTACTACACGTAAGGTTTGACAGTGTTCGACTTTTAAGTGAACTAGATATACCTTGGCAAGTATATCAAAATTTGGACTGATTTTGACCCTTGCAGTTATTTTAACCAGTTCGCGTCGGAGGCCGTGTATACACGCAATTTTTTTTTCTAAACACGCCATAGGAAACTCCGGAATATTTGCATGCATGCTCAGTTGAGCCACGCGTGTACGGTGACATGCTCGGAAGTGCTGGCCACCCGCTGTGGAAGCTTCCATTAATGTGTGTGTGGGAAAAAGAAACCCGCCACAGGGGCCCAGAAAAACTTTTTTATTCCCGACGCGAACTGGTTAATTAAATTAATGTCTGCAATCTATTCTTTTATGTACACACTTTATGATTAGTTTTGTGTTTTAATTTAATGCACATTTGTAGATTTATTTGAAATTTGCCCAATATTATTGTTTTTATATGGACACTATTTAGACATACTTTTAATAGCTAGAGTGCAGATTTCTAGGTATAAAGTGGTGTGTATACTGATATTGTACAGACAGGAAAGTTTGTAACATCCCCTTGTTTATGGTAATTCATACAGAAGTGTTTGACTTTTAAGTGCACTAGATATACCCTGGCAAGTATATCAACATTTTGACTGATTTTGACCCTTGTAGTAGTAGGAGGGTTAAGACGGGGGTTCATTGGGGATACATACAATGGAACCCATTTTGGTTTTTAGAAATACCAATGTCCAGAGGGGCGTCACCAAGTTTGAGCGCCACCTAGTGGTAGACAAATGGTCGATCATGGTTTGTGTTCTATTTGCGCATGCTCAGTTAATTAACACTCGGACGACCACAGTGTAGAAACCAACAACTTGTCAATGGTTCCCTGCTGTGCTTTGCTAAAGTTTACCACAAAACCTGGAACCAGGAAAGGAACCATGCTCAGTATAATGGTTCCAGATAGTCGACTAAGGGGTGTGTTTGTTTGGCATACATCTGGATCTCGATCACCAGTCCGTACGGTTTAGACAGTTTACTGATCCGGATCCGTATTTGCTGATCCAGCTCGTGCTGTGGATACGTGCTAGATGGAGTGCCATGGTCGAGCGGTTTAGTGCATCGGATTTGTGTTCTGATGGCTGAGTCGTCAGAATGTGGGTTCGAATCCCAACTGCGACCATGGTGCTTGTGTCCTTGAGCAAGACACTTTACCATAATTGCTTCTCTCCACCCAGGGGTAAATGGGTACCTGTGAGGGCAGAGTTGGTTGTTGTGTTTGATTAGCCCTATATGCGCTGTAATGACAGCAATTGAGCTGTATACTCCCCAGGGAGCTGAGATGGTTTCAGGAATGATTTATGAGCCTGATGAGCAGGGGTAATAATATAATGCGTCTTGAGCACCAGTTTGGTGGACACGTGCGCTATATAAGTCCACATTATTATTATTATTATTAGATCCAAGATGTTACAAATGAAAATAACACGACAAAAATCATTACAGAATTCATAAAATCAACATAAATAACCTAAAAAACTTTTTAAAACTATTTATTTGAAGGCAAAAACAAACGATAATTGCTAGTGTGCTCTAGTCATCATCAGGAGACCGGCTCTTCTCAGAGCCATCACTTCTTCCAAGAAGAGATTATGACACGGTGTACCCGAAAGAACTCTATAAGAACCAAACTTAGTAAGGGAACATCATGAACTAATCCAAAGTGTACTTCCCTGCCTCAAGCTGATCTTGGTGCCACGGTATAATGAGCAATTTCTCATGCCAGGAAGGGATCCTTCAATCTTGAATTTCATGTTTGTTCTCTTAGCTCACCGTATGACCAAATATTACCTGAAATGCCGGACTTGATGCATAAAATATCCGTCCTGAAACTGTTTTGCATCTGAGATAAAAACCAGTGCTTTTAAACTCTCCTGAGAATAATGATAACACCCCCTCCCCCCAAAAAATAAAATAAATAAAAATAAAAATAAATAAATAATAATAAAAAAATTAGAAAATACAAATTAAATAAATAAAAATAGGGGCCCCCCCCCCCCAAAAAAAAAAAAAAAAAAAAAAAAACAGTGGAAGTCTATGCCCAAAAAGTCTGTGGTTTCTGGTCACAGGTTGGCTTCAAAATCGGTGCGGTGATATGTTTTGGGGTTTTTTTTTTTTTTGGTAATCTTTTTTTTGTCAACCAGTGAAATATGTGATACATGTATATGCGGTTATTGGAGCCAGACCAGTTTCCTATACACAAAGTATGGTGGCTAAGAGAGTCCTCACAAATCGGACAAACGTTCACACCCCTATGTGGAAAAAAAACCGTTTAAAACAGTGTGGCAGAATTCCAACTGATCCAGCAATTTTGGCTGCAATTAGACATCATTTCATACCAAAAAAAAAAAAATGAAAAATAAAAATGTCGATGCTGGGGTCTGAGGCGATGCGCGCGGAGACCAGAAACCAGAGACTTTTTTTTTTGGCCTTAACTATTATCCAATAACTAAGATTATCCATTAACTTGGTTTATCCATTAAACTGATTCATAGGTGTTACCAATAACTAGATTCATTCAATGACAGATAACTCATTTACTGACTCACTTTTTATACAAGGTTGAAGAAACATTAACTTACCAAGATAACATCATCAATACAAACAAACTATCCACCATCGAGTGACACACAAACTAAGCAGTGAGTCACGACACGCGTACACCTGTCCACCAAAGCATGCGTTACACACGTTCTACTAAAACCTACCCAATGATAAACAATACTTCACTAACAAAATCTATACACAATCTAAATTAGAACCAATTTACACTATACTTACCCTGAATTTTGTATACAGGAGTACCGGGACCGATCCATATGATGAATGGCTCGTTTTGATATGAGCACGTATTAGCTTTTCCCCTAGAAATTCCCAAGAGATCTGGGGAGTGTACGTGTTCCTGCAAACCCACGTCTTCGTTAGAGAAATAAGTCTGTGGGACGAAAAATTTAAGGACTTACCCCTCGCACCCCCTGTTACCACACTCAGGATGTCAGTGGTTACTTCCTCAGGAAGGTCTGTCTTATATGTGATGACATAGGCCAAGATCACTCCATTAGTCTGCGAGGGGGGTTCCCAGCTGAGGTAGATGTATTCTGGTCCAATTTCAGGGGCCGTGACGGATTGGATGCATCCAGGAACTGGCCGGGAGGATTGAAGTAACAAGTTAATTAGAGATTTGGTGTCAAGCGATGCCTTCCACAAAACAAATAACAGTCAGAGCTAATCGTTAGGGTAGAATTTCCACTAATCTACATGTGCTATGAACTAGTGGTGGAAATTCAGCCAAGTCTTCAACTTGTATTCAGGAAAAATATGGCTAGCTCAGTTTTAAAAGGTTCATAGCATGACCTGGGCCTAATTGAATTACTCTGCTTATCCTAATCAGGTACAAAAATCCACACTTACTATAACAGAGCATTCTGTGTTTACGTTAATGTTCTTTAATCCTAACCACCCTAAATCCATCAAAATCCTCCAAGGCCACTTTTTGGGGAAAAATTCAGCACTGTTAGAAACTGGTACTTTCACCTCTTCAAAATGGGGCAAAATTACTACCTGGCAAGAAGTACAGGCCATAAGTGCTGAATATGAAAGATCAACGAAAATGCATGGTGCATTTTGAAGATAAGGGCATGTTTCCAAAAGTGCACTGATGGATTTTGGAGGATTCAGGAAGGTTCCTAGCCAGAGTGCCTAGGGGGTTAGGGTTAATAACATGTTAGGAAGGAATCTTATGGCACTGCTTACCGTATTTTTTAAAAAAATCAACAATTATTTTACAAGAAAATCCTTAATGCATGAGTGTTTTGCAATTCTAAGCATTCAGTGCCCACACGGCTAGCACAAATCTTGTGTGCTTACAAGGCTAGTGCTAAAAATTGCTAAGCACGAAATGGTACCTGTAAGTGTAGAATTCCATGCGTAGCAGTGAAATTGAGACCAGCGGACCACTTTTGTGCTTAACAGGTTTTCACGGGTTATCAGTAACACTTTGATACAAATTGTATACACTTTGGTTGGTTGCCCACACCATACTTGCTTAGCAAGTATTTCCTGCTTAGTGGCTCTGTGACATTAGCCACACATCACATTAATGAAGGATCTTTTTAAGGAAAAGCTTACATGTTTGATGACAGTAATCTTTCCACAGGACCTAAATCAAGGAATATGCTTCGGTAATATCTCCACATACCATTAAATATTCATTGAATTACCCATTAAGCTATAAATTGCACACGACATGAATGCTGGGGGCCTTTTGACGGTATAATGCCACCTCCAACGTATCACCCAAACCAGCTGGTAACACCGGTGTTAAATGGTTTCAAAGTGCCGAGGGCAGAGATTAGGAATGTGAGAGGTTTCTATTTTGTCCACAATGTACTGTGGTTCTTCGTCTATGGGGATTCAAAGCATGGTCCACGTTCAGCTGGGATGCATGAGCACAAAACAATCTCTTACAATCAATTTTGAAAAGTTAGTTTGTTTTCCAATAAAGAGCCACACCTTAAATGTCAGTAACATCACAAAAATTGGTGTATTTCAAAATCTTCATGTTTGTGTTATGCATCTCATGGTGTATGGACTGTGAAAACAGTCATTTTTTAATAGTCTTGTTCATAAATTTGAGGACCCAACAATTTAATTTAAAATTTAAAATGTATTTCAGGGGTGTGATTTGACAAAAGTAAAAAAATCCTGAAAAATGGGTAGCGGGCCTGGGTCTCACTTCAGTCTAGAGGACAAAGCCCCCTCAACCTCCTGGATGTTTAATTTTGGAGGATTTACAGACTCTCCACATCCCCACAAACAAGAAACTAGATGTTTGGACACAATACAGGCTACTTCTTTCTTTCCTTGGTGGCTCTTCTTTCAAGATTTGTAAAAAAAAATCCTGAATTCGGGACAAATAATGAGAAATCACAGGACTTTGCAGCTTTAATGATAGTTGGGCACAATTGTTTCTGGGGAAAAAGAAAACAGGGAAACCACCCCCCCCCCCCCCAATTTCCAACAGAGTGTGACATTAAATACTGCATGTGATATCACTACCATTATGACATCATTTCTGTTGCTAAGACAACTGGTACGACATCACTGGTCACGTGCCATAATGAGTCTCATCAATGACATTACTGGGGCTGATTTCATAGGGGCTGATTTGCTGAGCTAAGTTATGCTTAGCAAAAATAGGTTACCAGCCAAATTGTCATGTTGTGTATATTGCCTCTGGCTGGTTATCAGCTAAATTTCGCTAAGCAGATAAATTCTAAATGCTAAGCAGCTCTATGCAGAAATTGGGCACTGGTGTTGAGACACATTATAACTGAAATTGTGTCTTCCTTGTGAGTTCACCATGTGTTGTAGTAATAATTTAACTACTCTTACAAATGCTATTAATCTGTTAACTGCTCATGATGTATGTATGTAACCCACTTGATCGAAATGAGGAATGTTCCCCAAATTTCACATTTTGAGATATGGATATCAACTTAAAGAGAATTTAACCCTAACCTTCCCAAATCCTCCAAAATCCTCTTTGCTAAAGTGAAGGATTTTGAAGGATTGAGGTTACATGCTCTTTGCTAAAGTGAAGGATTTTGGAGGATTGAGGTTATTAGGCATACTTGCCTTTCCATGGTACATGTACATCCATGTTTGTTGTAGTGATTGCAAGGTCAGTGCTTGGGTCAGTGGACACTGTTTATTGCTCCATGCATGCAGGGAGGGTCCCTGGCCATGTACATGTATCACAGATTAGAAACACATGTGTGCATACATGTCATGTGCTTGCTTTACTACTGAAGGATTTTGGAGGACTCAGGTTATGTGTAAGCAAATGGGCCTAGGGAGTTAGGGTTAATGGCCTTTCTGATGATGCCAAACATTAATTTTTGGTTCATTTCATTCCTGTGTTAGGATGTGATAAATTGATAATGTAATAATGCAGTCATGCACGTTTTGTGAACTTTGGAAGTCCATTACACGGAAACATGTGTTTGGGGACATTCCTCATTTCGATGGAGCGGGTCACATTATATACGTCAAGCGTAAAATGCCCCAGACTGCCTGTTACGTATGCATATGTCACTTTTGTGTACAACCAGAAGTCTATTACCTACATGAAGTGTGCCAGCCTGCTGTAATCCATACCACAGCATTGTACTCCAAATGCGCGCATGCACAACGAGCTTGGTTACGGGTTTTGTTCCCCCTGCCTGGCCTGCCGTGGGGCATGATGGGATAGGCATTTCCGCACGAAGCTAGTTCCTACAGAACTAGAATACAATCTTAAACTAGACATGGGCGAACCATCTTAACTAGTTTATGAACTAAACAAAAGAATCATAAGACTGAATTAAAATAATTCTTACTTCCTTCATGCGTTGAAGCTGATGTTTCGACTGAAGCTGGTCCGATAAGTCGACTGTCATCCACCAAATTGTAAGCAACTACCTGTGCATAGTAAAGTGTTGCAACCTCCAAACCTATCAAAAAAACGAAAAGTTAATAAAATGAGTTTCAGCTACATCCATTGAATTCTTTTCCTACAGTCCCAAACAGAATTCCGGTAAGTCATCAAAGTGTGCCAAATTAACCCTAACCACCTCCAAAATCCTCCAAGGAGCACTTTTGGGGAAAAATTAAGCCCTGATGGATACTGGTACTTTCACCTCTTCAAATGGGGCAAAATTACTACCTGGCAAGAAGTACAGGCCATAAGTGCTGAATATGAAAGATCAACAAAAATGCATGGTGCATTTTGAAGATAAGGGCATGTTTCCAAAAGTGCACTGATGAATTTTGGAGGATTCAAGAAGGTTCCTATCCAGAATACCTGGGCAGGGGGGGGGGGGGTGTTAATGATAGGTAAATATGGTGTTACTGTGATGTGATTTAACACTTTACTTATTTACAGGTCTTCCAGTGCCTAATCTACCAAGTATAGGTTTTTTTTAAAGCAATATATAGGTTCTTGTAGGTTTATTTCCCGTGATTATGCAGTGTTAAGTAAGTTTTTGGTAAATTGCCTACCTTCTGAGTACTTTTTGCAACAAAGTACATAACCCCATACCCTGTCCGGCAGAAAATCTAAGAGCGGTACACATGTTACAGTTTGGCTACTGTTTTGGCTTCATCTCTTTATACTTAGGAAGTAATTTTTCTTCAAAGCCATGAGGATTTTATGAGTAAGTTGAAAATGTGTTGCAGGAAATTAAAAATATAGGTTTTTATAGGTTAATATAGTTTTGGGGGAAAATAAAGGTTCCCATTTTGAAATATAGGTTTTATAGTTTTTTTTTATAGGTTTTGCTGGGAGGCCTGTATTTAGTGAATTCTCCTGAACAAAACATTTATAGTCGACATACTGAGGGGAAATATAGGGTAGCTGAAGACAAGTCTCGATATTCCCTCTTACCCACTTACCGGAGGTAAGTGGATTTTTCAGGCGGTAATTGATTTTAAAAAGTGGGTAAGTTGCTGGGTAAGTGGATCTATCCATGTTTTTATGTCATGTCCCATAACAACATGGCCAGACACTGAAATCGGGTAAGTGACTTTTGGAAATGGGTAAGTGAAAATACAAGGGTGGGTAAAGTGACAAAAAAGTTTAATTTTGAGGTTTGGCTGAAGAGGGAGTGGAAGGGGGGTGGGCATATGGCAAAAGAGAGAGAATAACACAACAAATAGGGGACACAGATGGTAAATTTACAAGGTATACGCATATTGGTAAGAAGGCAGGGAAGGGGAACATTAGCGTTCCCTCTTTGTCCAAACTACCATCAGCAGGATATTTAGAATTGTAGTATCCTGCTCAAGGACACGGCAGCACTGATCAATGTTTGACCCCTTACTCTAAAAACTTCTGCCCTCAATTCAAACCCTTCAGTATGCTAGCCAGGAACAGCCGCTTAACCGCAGCGGTATGGTGGTATGGTTTGATGCCCCCCCCCCCGGCTAAATGGCCAAAATGTAGGTCATTTTCCCCTGTCGTTCAAATAACAATTATCATTTCCTGCATGGTTTGAATGACACAGAAAGAATGAACCTGCAAGACTCAATGCCACATCATATGATTTTGCTAAATTGAATTATTTGGAGATCCTTCCGAGGGGGTTATACTACGGAAAGACAAAGGAAATTTGGTGGGATGGGAACCACAAATTGGGAACCAGCCATCTTATGTCTTATTCCCTGAATACAAGAGGTTGTGCATGGGCGGATCCAGAATTTTTTTTAGGGGGAGGGGGCTGAGAATCAAGAACGATTTTTCAGTACTACAAAAATTACAATGAAATGATCAAAGGGAGAGGAAAACAAAGCACAGTGAGGGGAAAATGAGGGGAAACATGAGGGGGAATACCTTACCGTTTGTATCTGATTTTTTTTTTTTAATACGATTTTAGGGGGGGGGGCTACAGCCCCCTTAGCCACCCCCTGGATGCACCAATGGTTGTGTGCCTGTACATGCTCATTATAGTAACCTGCCTAATTTTGCCTATTTGCAGGGGCAACCTCGCTTTCAAATGTCACTGAATTTTAAATAAATAGAAATATAGCTTCACGTACATCTATTTATTTATTCCTTATGTCAGGAATGAACTTTTCTTTGGAACTATCGGATTATTGGGCCTTATCGCTGGTGCATGCATGCAGCATGTAAGCTACAGAGTGTGGTTGTGAGAATTACAGACTCACATTCGTATTTATCACGAATTAGGTGAACGGGAAAGCTTCTCGATTGAATTCTAGCACTTGTATAGACAAATCCCAAGATGACAAAATTAACGTTGCAATCTGCGTACTTCCGGGTTTGATAACGAGGCTCTCAGTGTTGACGCATGCACTGTATGATGAGAGCATGAGTCGTTCTATTGTCTACCTTGCATCGGTGTTGTCACTTGACACAGAGAGCCTCGGTTTCAATGCGGAAGTGCGCAGACTGGGTCAATTTGAAATTCGTCTATACTATGAAACTAAGCTTCTGATAATTATATTGTGAAACAGCTTATTTTAAAATATTTGTTTTCCTGTCTAAAAGGAAATTAGCAATGATGAAAATAATAATAATAATAATAATAATAATAATAATAATAATAATAATAATAATAATAATAATAATAATAATAATAATAATAATAATAATAATAATAATAATAATAATAATAATAATAATAATAATAATAATAATAATAATAATAATAATAATAATAATAATAATAATAATAATAATAATAATAATAATAATAATAATAATAATAATAATAATAATAATAATAATAATAATAATAATAATAATAATAATAATAATAATAATAATAATAATTTGCTGATCAAATAACGGAATAAAAAACTTTTTACCCAAATTTAAAGGGACAGTATCATCATGATTAGAGCAGACTTTCAACAGGGCATGGAATCAATGTCCTAGTTTAAGATGAACACAGTGACTGAAAATTACTGGCTCAATTACGCAGCAGCAACAGTAATAGGACCTTATCATGTGGGGTATTATGGCAGTCACTAAGTAAATCTAAAACTAGCACTCCAATTCCATGCCCTGTTGATTGTGACAATACTGTCCCTTTAATGACAAGTGCATGCAAGGCAAAAGCAGATTTTTTTCCATTATAAATTTAATCACATGGTTTTTATAGGTAAGGATCAGGGATGGTTTTAATAGGAAGTTGTGTCCTTCGCTTTAACAGACTAGATATACCCTTGGCCTGAGGTAATTACAACAGTGATAATTCATAGGTATTTTGGCAGATGGAATTAGTCATGACCCATTGAAACTTACTCCATAATCAATTAAAACAAATAAAGAAGTCATAAAACTAAAATGAGTAAGACTTAAAGATAAGGTAGGGAAGTGTTTATTCAAAAAACAACCAAATGGTCAAATTTGAATTTGAACTTAAATAGACACTATCGCCACGATCAGAGCAGACTTTCAACAGGGCATGGAATCAGTGTCCTCATTTGAGATGAACACAGTGACTGAAAATTACTGGCTCATTTATGCAGCAGCAACGGTAATATGACCTTATCATGTGGGGTATTATGGCAGTCACTGAGTTAATCTAAAACTAGCACTCTGATTCCATGCCCTGTTGATCGTGAAGATATTGTCTCTTTAACTGTAATTTAGTATTAAAAAACAACTGCCAGTGGAATAGTTTAAAAAACATCTTTAGGTCTCCGTGTGTCACCTCAGAGCTGCACGTTGGCATTTTAATTTTTTTTTTTAAACTCTGAAACAATGTCAAATTGCAGCCAAAATTGCTGGATCGATTGGATTTCTGCCGTGCTGTGTTTTAAACAACTTTTTCACATAGGGGTATGAACGTTTGTACCCGATTTGTGTGGTCTCTCTTAGTCACCATACTTTGTGTATGGGAAATTTGGTCTGGTTCCAATAACCATCAAACATTTCAAAGTACACCACAACACCAATTTTGAAGCCGACCTATGACCAGAAACTGGAAACTTTTTTGGGGGGCCTTATGGAAAAACCTACACACTAACTGAATTTCCAGAAAAAGAAAGAGCAATATATATTTCTCAAAGGACAAATGAAGTTTAAAACACTCCATACCATAACCTCTCCCTGCTTCTTTCATTTTTCCATTAAACAGCAATTGCCACTCTCCAGGAAACTTCAATTGTCACATTTAAATTTGGAACTCTTCAATAGTTAAGATGTTTAATCAGGGGGATCTATTATTGGAAGTCAGTTCTCAGCTTTCCTTCCAGGAAGTTGCTTTGTTACAGTTCAAAGAATTTCAATGGTTGATGGTGACGATAAGTATTTAATAATAGACCATTTCCTCTTTTGTTACACTACAGCTCTGGCTATTGGCTGCTGTGAAGCATATGCAGCCAAACTCGTAGTTTCTGAAACACTCTGATGAATATCTTAGTAAAGACCGTTTGCAGTGACACCATGTGATAATTCTCTTTTGAGTAGTAATTAGTTCTGAAAAGAACTGGTGGTTACAACTCGACGTTTCAATCAGTATGCTCTGATTGTCTTCAGGAGAGAAATCACATGGTGTCACCGCAAACAGTCTTTACTTATCCTTTTCCCCAGGCAAAGCTACAGATCTTACTTAAAGGGGCAGTATAGTCAAGATCAACAGGGCATGGAATCAGAGTGCTTGTTTTAGATTAACTCGATGACTGAAAAAAAATTCCCACATGATGAGGTTATATTATTACCATTGCTATTGCATAAATGAGCCGGTAATTAACAGTCACTGTGTTCATCTTCAACTAGGACATCAATTTCATGCCCTGTTGAAAGTCTGCTCTGATCGTGACCATACTGCCCCTTTAATAGTGATGAATATTAATGGTGGTAAAATTTTGTCTAAAAGAGGAAAGCAACTCCATGCACTGAAGAAAGTATCCCCTAAAATACCTAAATATGCAAATCTCCGTTACAAATTCAAACTTGTTGAAGAGTAATTTCTACTTATAGTCACGATCAACAGGGCATGGAATCGGAATGCTAGTTTTAGATTAACTCAGTGACTGAAAATAATACCCCACATGATAAGGTCATATTATTACCATTGCTGCTGCATAAATGACCCAGTAATTTTCAGTCACTGTGTTCATCTTAAACAAGGACACCGATTCAATGCCCTGTTGAAAGTCTGCTCTAATCGTGATGATAGTGTCCCTTTAAGCAGCAGCGTCTCCCAGAGTCCGGCATTCTCCTGAAGACGATCAGAGCATACTGACCGAAACATCGAGTTGTAACCACCAGTTCTTTTCAGAACTAATTACTACTCAAAAGATACTGTTTTTTCGCATTGTGTCACCGTAAACAGTCTTTACTGAAGTATAATTTGTTTTCAAAATAGAAAGGTCATCTTGGGTAAATTACATAATCTTATCGTATTTACCGAATCATAGCACATCCCCCACCCCCAACCTTCATCCTTTTGTGTCTGTAATATCTCGGATGAGTTCAGTTTTGCATTAAACCGAACACCGCAATTTAAACAAAATCCCTGAGAAACAGGACAGGAGGAAAATAACAACTTAAAGAGTTAATTTGATATTTTCCAACCACGCGGTCAATTCCAGCCGTCCTTCAGCAGGACAAATCCAGACCGTGCTTCCGAATGTCTCGGGCCAATCATTATAAATTTGCGTACTGGATGGCAAGTTGGGTGGACGAGAAGTTGTACTACCCGGTGCGTTTAAGCTTCCCGCTTCAGGAAGCAACCCATTATAATGAGCACACCATCAATAAGATAACATGGTTATCTTACTTAGCGTTGTTATTGTATACCCTCTTATGAAGACACCCCACGATTCATTTCCTTCTATACATGTACATTGATCATGCCCTAACGTGCATCGACCTTATGGGGGAAGATCTAGGGTAGCAAAAAAAAAGGGGGCACAGGAAAACATAATTTGATGGTCAATGAGTAGAATAAAAAAAAAATCCCTTTTTGGGGCGGATCTAGAGGAGGGAGGCACAGGAAAACATAATTTGATGGTCAAAGAGTAGAAAAAAAATTCCCTTTTAGGGGTGGATCCAGAGGAGGGAGGCACAGGAAAACATAATTTGATGGTCAAACAGTACAATTAAAAAAATCCCTTTTAGGGGCGGATCCAGAGGAGGGGGGCACAGGAAAACATAATTTGATGGTCAAAGAATAAAAAAAAGCATAGGAAATTTGAATGACTTCTGTGAATAAAGTGATAAGTGACATCTTATCTTTTAAAAAGTATGTTTTGGTGATGTCATCAAAGTTCAGAGTGCCCCCCTAGCGGCATTTTTAAAAAGATAATAATTTCCAATCTCAGATGTTGAACCAAAGCAGGTACTAATGTTATTTTTTGATGAACAAGTTTTATTGTGTCATATATATATGACCTTTACTTCCAGTCTAAACATCAAGTTCAAATTCAACACATTCTAAACGCAAAATTGATAGGACTTTCGAATATGAAATTGATATTGTTATAATAAAAGATGATACACCTTTGCAAAATATGATTGACATCATCGATGATAATTCGATTGAACCGGAAGTTGACACGAACACTGTGTGTTAGTTCTCACAAACACTTGAGCTCTAGTTATTATTATTATTATCAGTATAACTACTATTTGTTTAGTAGGGGCGCACTTGGGGGGGGGGGGGGGCCTTGATTTTCAGGAAGCTGTTGAGGGATTCTTTTTTTTATAGGCTCTTATGTTTTTATTAGGGATAAGTAATTCTAAGTACGGTAAGGGCACCCTGGGGAGAGGGCACAGGCTTTGGGTGAGGTAGGGTCAGGGAAGTACCCTCCACAGTTAAGCCACTGTAGGGATGGATAATGTCTCTAGTCTGCTTAAGATAGGTTGTAGCATCCTGCTCAAGGACTCTTGACATGATACCCATGACACATATGTTGACTCATTTAAAAATATGATAAGATAATTATCAGTGATATTGATGACTACCTAGGAAAGCAACTGACAACTGAATTTTGCAACAGATAATAAAATTGAGATGAGCAAATTGAATATTGAACTTGACATTTTTATATTGTCATTAATCATGAAGATTCACAGAGGGATGGGCCAATTAAAAAATAATAGCTTCCTGCCTGTTCAGCCCGTGAAGTTATTTACAAAAACAACTGGTGTATGGACGCTCATATCAAACACAGTCATACAAATTCATTGCTCAAAATCTTTCTAAATATTGTTTACAAGTAAAACTTGTAGCTTTGCATGGTGAAGAGGATAAGTAAGACTAATTGCGGTGACACCATGTGAAATTCTCTATTGAGTAGTAATTAGTTCTGAAAAGAACTGGAGGTTACAACTCGACGTTTCGATCAGTATGCTCTGATCGTCCTCAGGAGAATGATCAGAACATATTGAACGAAACTAATAATAATAATAATAATAATAATAATAATAACTGGATTTATAGAGTGCCAAATTGCCAAAGGATACAAGGCGCTTTTACATTATTATCCCTGGTCATTGGGCCAATATCAATCCTGAAACTTTCTCAGCTCCCTGGGGAGTATACAGCCCCGAGCTACCGTAGTGCTTCAGAGGTTTTTTCAACCACAATAATCAACCTCTACCCTCACAGGTACCCATTTATACTCCTGGGTGAAGAGGAGCACTGTACAGTGAAGTGTCTTGCTCAAGGACACAAGTACCATGGTCTCTGCCAGGATTCGAACCCACATTCTGATGACTCAGCCATCAGAACACAAGTCTGATGTGCTAAACCGCTCGACCATGGCACCCCATAATGTATAAAGCACTGTAGACTCAGTGACCAAGCTTGCCTGATGACGATTGGCTGGCTAGAATCCTATATAGAATCCTATATATAGAACTAAACGCAATCTTAAACTAGACGCAGGTGAACCATATGTGGGGTGAACAATGGCCATGTTCGATAAATGCCAAGGTGTGTTTGAGAAAGAACCTACCAGGTTTGAAATCTAAGACCAATAACTACTATTTTGCATTAATGCTACATGTCTCTGGTCTCTGGTTTCTGGTCATAGGTCAGCTTCAAATCAAAATTGATGCGCTGGCACGCTTTTTTTTGGGGGGGGGGGCATAATCTTTTTTTTGCCAACCAGTGAAATATGTGATACATGTATACACGGTTATTGGAACCAGACTAAAATTTGCCATACACAAAGTATGGTGGCTTCACAAATCGGGCAAATGTTCATAACCCCTATGTGAAAAAAAGTCATTTCAAACACAGCACGGCAGAATTCCAATCGATCCAGCAATTTTGGCTGCAATTGGACATCGTTTCATAGCAAAAAAAATAATAAATAAAAAATGCCGAGCGCGGGTCTGAGGCGACACACGCGGAGACCAGAACCCGGATACTTTTATTTGGCCTAATTCTCTCTAGATTAGCTCTTTCCAGTATGCCATGCAATCCATTAATTTAACATTTCCAAACTGTGCCCAGAAACAGCTACAAAGTTGATGAAAAGAGGTTTTTCCTATGAGACTACATCCACAGACACAATATAAATGCTAAACGTGGCCAATTATAGGTACTTGGGGTAATATAACATATACATGTAACTACTGTTTGTAGTAACACAATTAGTGAGTCCGGTGCCTCCCAAGGTCACATTCCCACATATATTTACCCATGACCTTGCAACAGGAACTAGACCTGCAAGAGGGAAGGGCGTTATGGGGCACACAAATTTCTGACACATATATTTCCACGGGGTTATAGAATCTCTGACATTTCTATGCTGGGGGTAATTTTTACCGGTTTTAAATGAGAGAAAGCTGTATCTTCAATTTACCCTAAATGACGCACCTAAAGTTATATAATCAACTGGACGGTAACTTACAAATGAAATTAGCAGTTTGGTGTTTCAGTTTGTTTCAGTGAAGGTTTCTCTTGTAAAATGCGGAATTTCAATGCATGATCATACGCGTGGACGTCTTGAGCACCGTTTTTTGAGACGCACAGAATCGTGGTCATCAGAAAATTGATGTTGGTATAATGACTCACCCCAAACTGTTAAAGTTCATGGGGGCACAGAAAATGTACCCAAGAAGAAAAACAGTTGAATCATGTTTCATCTTATTCCAGATGGTTGTAAAATTGTTTTTAATCTTGAAAATAAAAATATTGTTTTCGATTTTTAAAATAAAATGGTATAATTTGGAGAAGCTCTCAAAACTTTTAATCAATATTCTTGAAAGACCAATAAAATGGAAGGTGGTTAAAATTTTTGCAAAAAGTACTTTAAAACCTTGAAATGTGTAAAAAATGCTGTTAACATTTTGTCAAATAAAAGATTTCTTTTCATAACCATGATATTAATGTTTCATTTTCTCAATAATTTTCCACTACCGTCGAAATAAACACAAACGAATTAAGTAGTCTTCGTTCGCTTCTTCTATAAGGAATGTGTCCATTTTGAGGATCAGTATTTCTTAAAAAAATCTTTGCAAATGCAAAGCATTCATATATTTTGGTTTCCACAGACAACAGCTTGTTGACGGCATAGAACAATAAAATCACAGATGTTCGTGAAAAAAAATTGAGGTCATGTAAATCTCTTACTATTTGTATATCTAGTAAAATCAGTGGTTAAACAACTTTTTCCACTTTCACAAGCACTAACTTTCCAGTAAATCATACAATTTCACTGTAATTTTTATTTCTGCAACAAGCACGACTGAGATAAGTTTATGCAACCAGTAATACGCCATAGTTTTGTAAGTTTTCCGAGAATTGCTAAGCCAAAGGTAGGTGCGTCATTTCACGAGTGCGGCGAATTACGTACATGGACGATACATATAATCAAACTGTTTACTCTCACCAAAATAGATTTACAAGATTAAAAAATCAAAACATCTTAAGGTTACAAGCTGTGCAACCAATTTCATTAAAAATTCTACATCATATATAATCTTTTCCAAACTGCCCTATCACTAGCAAGTCAGAAGCATCATTTCATAATAAATTCCTCTTATCTAAGTCTTTACGTATCAAGTCTAAAAGGTTTGTCTGTGGTCTCCTGAGTCTGCCTTTCCAAGTTTTTGTACTTTCAACAGCAAAGAACAAAGCGAGGGAGACAGGGTTGGTTTCAGGACTGCGTATTATGTGACCAAGCGGAGTCCAACGAGCCTTTTCTATCCGCTTAGAAAGAGGGATGGTCTGGCATCTCTTGTACAGGCTCTCGTTGGTTATACAACCATCTCCTGACGAAGATTAGAGCAGGCTAATCGAAATGTTGAGAATAACCTGTTAAGTCCCCATGGTTCTCCCTGAACCATATTAACCTGTGAAGTCCCCATGGTTCTCCCTGAACCATATTAACCTGTGAAGTCCCCATGGTTATCCCTGAACCATATTTCTCGCTTAGCGACAGTAGAGAAAAATGAGTTGCCCGACATTGGTTCTCCTTTGAACCTTTCTCACTTAACGAAGGTTGAGATAAGAGTTGTGCGATAAGGTTCTTTTCAGAACCTGTACCTCAACTTCGCGATAGTTGAGATAAACACATGGTGTTACTGCAAACCGAAACGATATCGATATTCCACCATGCAAAGCCTCAAAACTTATATAGTGTCTAGTTTATCTAACATATCTTGGTTTAGAGCCCAACTACTGGAGTTATAAGGAACAACTGTGTTGACTTGTGCATCATAAGAAAGTTGTACAGTCTGAATTCAATCTTCACATGTATATAAACTAGTACCTGCTAGAAAATGAAAACAATTGAATCAGCACACTCCCCGGGGAGCTGAGAAAGATTAAAGGAATAATATTGGTCCAGCAGACATTGGTGTACCAGTACACTATGTGAAATACTCTATAGAATAATGAAATATTATTATCTTTAATCCTAACCACCCCAAATCCTGCAAACTCCTCCAAGGGGCACTTTTTTGGGAAAAAATCAGCACTGTTGGAAACTGGTACTTTCACCTCTTCAAATGGGGCAAAATGACTACCTGGCAAGAAGTACAGGCCATAAGTGCTGAATATGAAAGCTCAACGAAAATGCGTGGTGCATTTTGAAGATAAAGGCATGTTTCCAACAGTGCACTGATGGATTTTGGAGGATTCAGGAAGGTTCCTAGCCAGAATACTTATGGGGTTAGGGTTAAAGAAGGTTCCCAGCCAGAATACCTATAGGTGGTTAGGGTTAAGGCTGGTTAATAGTTCACAGAAATTTGAACACAGCGCAAACTTTGACGTTGCGAATTTCAAGTGAGTCCCGTGTGGTATCTCCAGACGATCAGATCATCAAGATTCATCAAGAGGGCAAGCCTCTGCCTGATCACAAAAGACGGACGAACAAAGCTGAGAAGCAGGAAATCTATGCGATTATTCCGTCGCTGCCCTATGGATGTTTGACTGATCCACAACAAAGACCCGTCAACTGATGAAGTCAGGGTTCCTTGGCCACACCCATATCAACCACTTATCCAATAAAACAACAGCAATGTCAGATCATTGTTTATATTACTCCAGACATTTACTGACGATAAGAACCAAGGCTAATCTCTAGCTATCAAAAGCATTTATGTTTGTAGCCGGACACAAATCGACTTGCACACCAGAGAACCTTGCCAAGCAAGTATTTTTGTTCAGCAGTACACAACAGACAAACAAGCAAAGTCTAGAATTTATGTATTTAAAAATTTGGCAGGTAAGTGATAATTTGCTGTGCAATTTATATTTGGCTTAACACCAGGCATTTACTTATTATTATAAGTAGAATTGGGGCTAATCTCTAGCTATCAAAAGCCTTTATGTTTGTAGCCAGATCCAATCTTTATAGACAGACAATTTTGCCACGCAAATGTTTTTGTTCAGTAATATAAAACAGTATAACAATGTCACTTAGGCCCCCCCAAAAAAGTCTGGTCATAGGTCAGCTTCAAAATCAGTGCGGTGATGCACTTTTTTAAATTTTTTTTTGGTAACCTTCGTTTTTGCCAACCAGTGAAATACACGATACATATATACATGGTTATTGGAACCAGACCAAATTTCCCATGGTGGCTAAGAGAGGCCTCTCCAATCCGGCAATCGTTCATAACCCTATGTGAAAAAAGTCATTTAAAACACAGCACGGCAGAATTCCAATTGATCCAGCAATTTTGGCTGCAATTGGACATCATTTCATAGGAAAAAAAAATAAAACTAAAAATGCCAACGCGTGGGTCCGAGACGACATGCGCGGAGACCAGAAACCAGAGACTATTTTTTTTTGGCCTTAGCGATCATTGAGATAACCCACATGGCTTTACCGCAAACCAAACTGTTATTCCACCATGTAAAGTCTGAAATATTTCTATAGATAACAGACAACCAGGGCCATGCCCCCCCCCCCCCAGTTTCCATAACAAAGGCAAAACCCTAGTTCTAATGTACCCGCTGAAGTAGTTTGTTATAATTTCCCCCATCCCTAAGTGGTAGTATCAGGAGATCAACTCGACAGTAATTTAGTTTACTTTTTTTGTAATCCTACAGGGGTGCTACCTTTGTTTCTGTTTCTGTTAATCTATTGTAAATTTGTGTTTATTTGTTTTTTTTCTACCTGTGAAATCAATAAATGAAATGAAATGAAATGAAATCCCCCCTCTTCAACATTTCTGGATAATTCTGGCTATCCTGTTGGTAAGTGTGACGTAATTCCAACATACACCACGCCCACTTCGCACATGCACCACCGATCATCAGATGCCTATTGGAAATGCATTGACCACCCTTTTCTTTAAGGATTTACGCAAGAAATTAGACAGCTTGTGACTTGCATTTAGCATGTGTTGTAAAGACTCAAAATCTTAATAGCAAAGTCAATTTCTGCCTTAAGAATTGCTTAAAAATGTTAAAATCTGGTTAAATTACACACAACCAGAACTGAAAGTAGTGAAAAGAACTTGCATACTACCAATGCGCGCGCATATTACGTATTGACTTAATAATAATAATAATAATAATAATAATAATAATAATAATACAGAAGATTTATAATGCGCACATATCCACCAAGAAGTGCTCAAGGCGCTTTACAGTAAACAAGAAATCATACAATAGCATAACAATACAATAGCAAATGCAATATAATACTAAACAAAAGATTTTTAAAAATGCATAAATGAATGTTAGTAGTCCTTATAGGCAATACACATAAGATGAGTTTTAAAGTTTTTCTTGAAGGAGTAAAGTTTGAGATTCACGAATGTACAGAGAGAGGCAAATCATTCCAAAGAGCCACAACTTCAAAAGATCTGTCACCCCAAGAATGTTTAGACTTTTGTTCAGCCAGCAGAAATTTTGCACTGGAACGTAACTTGCGAGAGGGGGCATAACATTTCAACAAGTCAGATATATATAATGGTGCACAATCATTCAAAGATTTGAAAACGATAAGCAATATTTTATAAATAATATGATATGATATTGGCAGCCAATATAATAATAATAATAATAATAATTTAGACTTTTATAGTGCATGTATCCATCAAATTGGTACTCAAGGCACATTACATTATTACCCCTGCTCATCAGGCTCATAAATCATTCCTGAAACCATCTTAGCTCCCTGGGGAGTATACAGCTCAATTGCTGCCATTTTGGCGCATATGGGCTAATCAAACACAACAACCAACTCTGCCCTCACAGGTACCCATTTACGCGGTCGCGTTCGGGATTCGAACCCACATTCTGACGACTCAGCCATCAGAACACAAATCCGATGCGCTAAACCACTCAGCCATGGCACTCATTTATGAATATCATAACAATGCTCTGGTCTTTCTTCGTGCACAATATCTTGGGTATATGGGTGACCTTGTACCTATCGTACTCTAAATTGACAATGCTGGAGAAAAAAATCTGAGACCCAAATAATTGGCAAGTAATTCCCCCATCATGGCTATAAATACGTTGGTTATACTAACATGGCAAATGCTGCATCCGTTAGAACCAGTTAAACTAATTATTGTGAAAAGGTTATTCGCTGTTTTGGAAGTCGTAGAGCAAACGAAAATAATCCATGTCTAGCGCATGTTTCCTATTGACTAATAGGCAATAGGTACCTCATGGGATATGCACCCCCCCTCAGAAAAGATCCTTTGCCCAGATGAGTCGCTTTAAAACCTAGAGGAATTCTGCAAACTGTTTTTTTTTATTCTGTCTGGCAATTTTAATTCTACTTGTCATGTTGGGGCTTCTGGGTTTTTAAAAATTGTGTACACATACTCTTTGCCAAAATAAGAGGTCAAGTTTCAAAGAAATTGTTAACATTTTTAGTCACAATCCCTAAAGCTGAGCTTAAAGTTTCCCAAGTTGGTTTCTATAATAAATAATGACCTTTTATAAACAAAATTTAAAAAAAGGTTTTTAAGGGACAATATCGTCACGATCAACAGGGCATGGAATCAGAGTGCTAGTTTTAGATTAACTCAGTGACTGAAAATAATATCCCACATGATAAGGTCATATTACTGTTGCTGCTGCATATATGAGCCAGTAATTTTCAGTCACTGTGTTCATCTTAAACTAGGACACTGATTCCATGCCCTGCCGAAAGTCCAGTTCTGCAACACCATGCAATTTCTTCATAATATAACACAACCACCCGCCCCCCAAAAAACAAAAAAACAAAAAAACAAACAAACAACAAGAAAACAACAAAATGTTTGTTGATTGATTTGTTTTTACCCTTACACTGACATATGAATGAAGCACAGACACTCGGAAAGCAGTCCTTCATACATTACGTTGGTGTAAGGCAAAATCAAATCAATTGTTTATCACCCAACGCAAGAATTTCATTAATATATAAAAATGTTTGTCATTATATCAATGCGACAACACCATAATGATATGATCCAACCCATGGCATTTTGTGTTTATAAAAACTACTTTTCACTTCACTGATTCTGCATCCATGGAGTGCCATGGTCGAGCAGTTTAGTGCATCGGATTTGTGTTCTGATAGCTGAGTAATCAGAATGTGGGTTCGAATCCCAACTGCGACAGTGGTGCTTGTGTCCTTGAGCAAGACACTTTACCATAATTGCTTCTCTCCACCCAGGAGTAAATGGATACCTGTGAGGGCACAGTTGGCTGTTGTGTTTGATTAGCCAATATGTGGCGAAATGGCAGCAATTGAGCTGTATACTCCCCAGGGAGCTGAGAAGGTTTCAGGAATGATTTATGAGCCTGATGAGCAGGGGTAATAATGTACAGCGCTGTGATACTTTGTGTAAGAGCGCTTTAAAAATGCCTCCATTATTATTATTATTATCCACATGGAAGAATCCAGACTATATATATACATCTGGTTCGATATCTGGCTACACCAACCTCATGATGTTGAGGGCATGGTCTGGTCAGATAAAGTAGATTCACTTCAACATCGGATGCTCAGTAAGCCCAGATATGCACGTCGTGTCCGGCACGGATTTTGACATTGGCTTAGCATCGGTGTTATCTGTTGGCATGGGTTCTTTAAAAAAAAAATGTACCACTAGTTTGGTACACTCATAAATTAGACTTGGCATTTTTCCATTTAAATTGCGAAACATGTACACGTTTTGACACAGACCATGTACACATGTAAATGATTATTAGTTCACCAAGTGCTAACAATAGAATCCAGACATGGGGGTATGCTTCATTTAGTTCATTTAGGCTCACACCCAATCACAGTCTGGCACAAAAAATCCTCGGAAATTTCTGGTTGTTTTAAAAAATTTTTTAAATGTATCAATTACTCCCTGGGAATCTTGATATAATATCAGTGGACCGACTGGTCACACTTTGTGAAATAAAGACCTGCCAATAATCGCGGAAATGGAAGATTCCTTTTTTTTAAATGTAGGATTCGTTTAATACACGTTTTGTGAATTTGAAATCGTTTAGTGAATTTTGGTTCATGTACACGGGTAAATGTGTGAACGTCCCAACCCTATCATAAATAAGTGCTGACCACTTTGGCCACATGAAATTGGCTGATCTAAGGGAAGGTAAAACACTGATGTTGGCCAAACTGCTTCTATGAGTACGCTACTCTCTTTGAATCAAGATATACATTGAAGGGAAGGTACAACATTGGTAATGTTGGCCAAACTGCTTCTATGAGTACGCTTACTCTCTTTGAATCAAGATATACATTGAAGGGAAGGTACAGCATTGGTAATGTTGGCCAAACTGCTTCTATGAGTACGCTTACTCTCTTTGAATCAAGATATACATTGAAGGGAAGGTACAGCATTGGTAATGTTGGCCAAACTGCTTCTATGAGTACGCTTACTCTCTATGAATCAAGATGTACATTGAAGGGAAGGTACAGCATTGGTAATGTTGACAAAACTGCTTCTATGAGTATGTTTACTCTCTTTGAATCAAGATATACATTGAAGGGAAGGTACAGCATTGGTAATGTTGGCCAAACTGCTTCTATGAGTACGCTTACTCTCTTTGAATCAAGATATACATTGAAGGGAAGGTACAGCATTGGTAATGTTGGCCAAACTGCTTCTATGAGTACGCTTACTCTCTATGAATCAAGATATACATTGAAGGGAAGGTACAGCATTGGTAATGTTGGCCAAACTGCTTCTATGAGTACGCTTACTCTCTATGAATCAAGATGTACATTGAAGGGAAGGTACAGCATTGGTAATGTTGGCAAAACTGCTTCTACGAGTATGCTTACTCTCTTTGAATCAATAATAATAATAATGAACAGTTCTTTTATAGCACATAATACCTTCGAATAAAAGTCTCTAAGCGCTTACAATTACACATCCCAACTGACTCTCAAAATCATATTACAAGATTTCACAATAACCGACTACAATGAACCCACATTTACTTATTAAACAAGTATGTTTCAACCTGGGACTTAAATTTATTGATAGTGTTTGAACTCTTAAATACATCAGGGATGTTAATTGTTCCACAGTTCGGGAGCAGCATACGCATACACAAGATATACACTGAACAGCAAAACTGTCAAAGTTTCACGCTTTATAGAAAACTTAAGCGCTGTGTCCTTTACGTTTGTTGACGCAGAGAGGATTCCGTGTTGACGCGCTATAAGGAAACGATGCGTGTATTAATAATGCGCGATACGCAAGGTCAGGGTTCATCTTTGTATCGCCGGCACGCGTGGAGATGGGGATGTGAAGAGATCAATCTTTATTATGAATAAAAATACGAAGTGATAACCACTGAGTGTACACAGTAATAATCACTGATCATATAACACCAAAGATATTTAAGAAATATGACATTGGTTTGTTTACAGATACCTGTGAGGAGCACAGAGTTCAATGACCCCGGGATGTCTAGTTCCTGCCTATCCCCCATGGAATCCTTGGACCAGTATGTCACCTGATAGCCATCAATGGGGCCGTGGTGATGATCTTGTGGAACAGCCTAAAGAATTGGAGAACAAAAAACAACAATGTTAAAGAACCTTGTTTTTCCCTTTAATTATAGCATTTGTATCCTTAACCCTAACCCCCCTAGGTATTCTGGCTAGGAACCTTCCTGAATCCTCCAAAATCCATCAGTGCACTTTTGGAAACATGCCCTTATCTTCAAAATGCACAATGCATTTTCGTTGATCTTTCACATTCAGCACTTATGGCCTGTACTTCTTGCCAGGTAGTAATTTTGCCCCATTTGAAGAGGTAGTACCAGTTACCAACAGTGCTGAAGTTTTCTCCAAAAGTGCTCCTTGGAGGATTTTGCAGGATATGGGGTGGTTAGGATTTAAAAAGTTCAATGCTAACATGGCCAGAAAACCTTACACCAGCTGATCAATTTATTTCTAAGTATATGATAATCAAACAAACTACAAGGGAAACTGACTAGGAAACTGACATTTATAGGTGGGATTTGAACCTGGGAAATCTGTATTGGTACGGTAGGTTCAAATCTTGCTTTTGTAAAAAAATAAAGTCTGCCTCAATGAAAGTGTGTAGAACACACACAGTGGTGTGGCATGATGAACTTGCTTATTCCTCAATGGGGGAATAGGGTTTCAATCGGGATATAACTGCTGTATCTCCCAATTGGGATAGTACAGCAGGTCAGTCTCCCAAGGGTTTCTTGATTGGGGCCTATTGTATCCTCATTGGGGGAATAGGGTTTCAATCAGGATATAAGTACTGTATCTCCCAATCGGGATAGTACAGCAGAAGGTCAGTCTCCCAAGGGTTTCTTGATTGGGGCCTATTGTATCCTCATTGGGGAATAAGGTTTCAATCAGGATATAAGAACTGTATCTCCCAATCGGGATAGTACAGCAGAAGGTCAGTCTCCCAAGGGTTTCTTGATTGGGGCCTATTGTATCCTCATTGGGGAATAAGGTTTCAATCAGGATATAAGTACTGTATCTCCCAATTGGGATAGTACAGCAGTCTCCCAAGTGTTTCTCGATTGGGGCCTGTTGGTATTGTGAGAATGTTTCAATCAGGCTATAAGTGCTGTATCTCCCAATCGGGATAGTATAGTTGACATTGACCCCGTGAGCCGAAGTAAAGTGGTGACTAAGCAAATAAATATGACCACAAAGCTGCTTAAGACTGGATTATTTTGGTGAAATCAGGCTCTTGCAAAACATCCTTTCTAATCCCCAAGCTGTTGATGTTAAGACCTTGAAACCATCGATCACCCAGCCAGGATTCCATTGTTAACCTAGATCTAGACTCGACTGAATTGGGGTTCAGATTCCAACAAAGGTTGACTACAAGTCAAGTTAATAATCAGCGGCTGACTGATTGGTTGACTAATTGGGCGTTTGCTATCAAACAGCATGCATGCTCGTAACATTACTCTCGAACCTAGGCAAAGGTCAACCAACAATGATGATGTCCGTGCTTTCCCAAAGTTGGGCACTAAATGGCTATGAAGACCAGTGGAGAAAGATTTGCCTGTTGGCTGGTTTCCGAATCCACCTGTCAAGTTGGTGCAACAGATTTAACAATAGTCCGCTGCCAGACTTGTGTGGGAAATTCATGCGCTGAGCTGTTTATCATAATTTGTATGTTTACAGTTTGATGAAATTCTTGCGTCGGGTGATAAACAATTGATTTAATTTTGCCCTACACCGACGTGTGTATAGCACTATATACTCTGTGTTTTCCAAGTGTCTGTGGAAAAAACTTCACAGGCAACTCAGGCGGAATTCGAACCCATGACCTCATGCTTACTAGTGCAGACGTCTTAATCTCTCGACCACCGAGCTTGCCCGATGACAATTGGCTGACTAGAATCCTATATAGCAGTGGGTGCCGCGATATTTATAGGTTGATGAAATTTGATGTCCTCAAATTTTTCTGAAAAACAAAGATTTAAGTCCATACATTTGATGGATTGTGTAAAAATGGTCCAATATCATAACTTGGGGTCCTTGACTTCCAACTTTGATTTTGGATACACTAGGCCCCGAAAAAGTGGTCCTAATTTAATTTCAAGCGTCAGGCCTTTCTCCGAAATGGATGGTTTTCAGTGTGGGCATTTTCACTAGTGTAGAAGGTGGTTTTCATTGGGATGAGAATAACTCGACGGGACTCTGGACAATCTACATTAAATTGAGAATAAAATATTAAATTAGACATCAATTAATATTTTGTTTTTGGGTTTTAAAAAGTTTAGGATTAAGTATTTTTTGAATGATTTTTGGAAATTTTTTGTATTTAGCATTGGTTACTATGGGAGTTTATTTAGTGGGGTTCACCCCTAGAAGATAAGATGTTTTGCTATTATTTACTGTCACCCTCCTACTTTAGCTGAACTTTTGTGGCAAGTAGCTATAGTGGTCAAAACCAGTCAACTGACTGTTTTGACTGTTGACCCAAATGTACACACAGGGATATTTTTGACTGGTTTTTACTGTCATTTTGACCACCCTCAACAATACAAGACAATGCTTTTACTAGTCAAAAACGGTCGACTCATTTTGACCTGTAAATGTACTTACTACACGTAAGGTTTGACAGTGTTTGACTTTTAAGTGCACTAGATATACCTTAGCAAGTATATCAACATTTTGACTGATTTTGACCCTTGCAGTCATAGAATGATTAAATGTTTAATGAAGGCAGTGTACCCTTTGGACAGGGCATAAAAAAATAAAGCTCTTTCGTTCTTCATCAAGTGGTGTTGAGTAGGTGCAAACAGACCCCCGCTGGGAAAGCGAGTTCCTCTTGACCTGCAGAAACTTATTGGTATTACCAACAACTATTTGAACATTTCTTCCTTGAGCACCCAGCAGGGTGGATATGTGCGCGCTACAAATCTTTATTATTATTATTTATTATATTATTAATTTTTGAGTTCCACTTTTTCAAAACAAAGATCAACTTTCTTCAAACATGCCATTTTCAAACCAGCCAGCAGGCCTAATCATACTGTAGCCATCTTTCTGTTTTCCCATGTGATCATACCGAGGCTGGCAGGGAAATAGTCTGGTGCCTTTTAATGCATTGGCCATCAGCATTAGAATCGTACTTATGAGCTCTGGGAACCTGACAAAGATGGCTGACATGTGTTGCAAATCTAAAGCTTTTGAAACAACAGCTCCCATAGCTCTTGGAATGCATGATTACAGCAAGGTACCATCTGCTCACAATTCTTGCTGACTAATCCAGTTGTATTAATTTCACAGTGAACACAAAGACGGGACAAAATATGAAGGGTGGTTTGTTGGTGACATTTGACTAAGTCCCCTCTGAGAAAATTCATGTCATCACCCCCACCTCAAGACTTGATGTGTCGATCCAATCGCAGACGCTTCAGCAGTGGAAGTCAATGTGGTATTATAACGAGGGGGGCGAAATACGGTCGGGTTGCCTTGTGTGTAGACATGATGACAATAAGGTTACGGCGGGTTTGGTTTAATCATTCCCACATAAATGCCCACTGGCTAAAGAGAACAATTCCTGCTGTACCTCTGTGGGGGGGAAGCGCGACCCTTTTCTCCTCTTCGGGGGGGCTTATTTTTGCGATTGGGCGGGAGCTGATGACAAAATGTTGAAACCTAGCTGCAAGCAGTGTGCGGGGAGCAGATATCAAGTTTAGTCAGGGAACTGCCCCTAAGCTAAGGCAACTACCGTATGCACTAACGGCGTCTTGCATAACCTCTGACCTCATATTTGAGGGTTAGTCACTGCATATTTTGTTGTTTTCACTTATTGTGGCGTAAAAGCTATGATTTTTAGACTCATTTGTTTGATATGGTTCAAAAGTCAAAATTATCTGTAATAATTTTTGGACAAAGCACTTATTGTAATAGAACTGAACTACCAAAAAATATCTATTGTCATAGCAACACGCATGTTCTATTAATAATACAATTATTTGGACACTTCAAAATACAACAAGTGAATGTTAAAAAAGGAAGGCACAACATTGGTAATGTTGGCCAAACTGCTTCTAAGAGTATGCTTACTCTCTTTGAATCAAGATATACATTGAAGGGAAGGTACAACATTGATAATGTTGGCAAAACTGGTTCTATGAGTATGCTTACTCTCTTTGAATTAAGATATATGCAAAATAGTAGTTACTGGCCTTACATTTCGAACCTAGCAGGTTCTTTCTCAAAGGCAAAAAAATCTCTGTCTAAGAAGACGCTCTCTAAAAATCCAGCAAAGAAATTAATAGCCACATGTAACCAGTATATTATTCAGAAATAGATAGATACCTGCATCAGAGGATAACAAGATACAATTACCAATGCTGTATCTTTCCTTTAACATCAGAGTCAGGGTACTAGTCATTTTTCCCTCAGTTCTGATTTCATTTGAAATTTTGCTCCTGTTTGGACAGCTTCCCCCCCCCCCCCCCAATTGATTTTATCTGGGGTCAGTTTGACCTATAAAATAAATAATCTAATCGGATAGGTATTTTGCATAATTCAAACAGCTGTGTTGGTTGTCACGCTAACATGTGGTCTTTACAATTCCAATCAGTAATGGCATTCCAGGTATAAATAGGAATGATGGCTACCCTGTACTACGGACACTTACGACTCCGTTTTTGGGACATTTTGTTCCCAGCTTTTTAATTGAAAACAATAATCCTCAGTGAGTTCACATCTTAGGTAGCGACTCATTTCTGTCAATCTTAGGAAATGACATGTCACTTCCGTTTCAGTGGAATCTGGTGCTGAAAAACATGAAAGGAAATAGCCGTAATAGATCCATTCTATCCTGTGACTTTGAGTGATGTAATGCCCCTGTTGAGAGAGACCAAACATTCTTGTATTCTCACCTCACCTCGGCGATCATGTTGGACAAGTTATATCTGTCAATGAAATTCTTGCAGATACGTAGAAATAGCATTTAAACAGGTAAAATGTTCCTGCAGAGGATTAAACGGCCTGGCGGAAATATTGAGTTAAACCTTCCATTTTTTTCTTGACTCAGATGAGATTAAATTGTATCACTGTAGACATAGTCCTTTCCATGAGATATCCTGAAAATGCCCAGGACAACCTGGTCAAAATATCGCATTTTTCAAGTCAAGAGAGATTTCATCTTGTCACTTACTCACTTGAGAACTATTTCCGTCTGAAAGAATCCAGACTGAAAATTATGCTGAAAATTCTCAAAAGGGATTTCATGTTATCACTGCTATTTTAAAGGGGCAATATCATTCCGATCAATGCAGACTTTCAACAGGGCATGGAATCGGTGTCCTAGTTTAAGATGAACACGGTGACTGAAAATTACTTACGCAGCAACAATGGTAATATCACCTTATCATGTAGGGTATTATTTTCAGTCACTGAGTAAAACTAGCACTCTGATTCCATGCCCTGTTGATCGTGATGATATTGCCCCTTTAAACAAATTAAAACATAGAGCTTGAAAAGTTGATTGTTTTGAGTTCTAGCTGTAAATTTAAAAGTCGAGACAAATAAATTCCTATTTCCAGTTACTATGGTTACCGATGACATCACCAGACGTCTGATTCCAGTATAAATTAAAGTAAAGTCTGTTACTGAGTTCCTAAAAGTAACACTCATCTAATGTAATTCCAATATTGGAGTGATTTGAAACACTTTTTCAAACCTGAATTCATTTCCTTGAGAGAAACCTGATCTTTCCTGCTTAACACTGTTCTTTGTCAGTAGCATCCATCACTTCACTTGACAATGTGCAACTCTTTATCCCTTGTGTAGGAGTGTAAAAACGATTGCGCAAAAAAAAACAAAAAAACAAAACAGAATGAATTTGCCTTTAGTTTTCTTGGCTGTCCCAATTCCATTCATCCTTACTGACGCGTTATATTTGAATGAATCACTCGATCCCTAGCCCATCAAACATTTTTTTTCTTTACAGAGGGTGGTCCAATTCACTTTCCCTGAAACCCTTTCCTAAAATGTCCAGAAATAATCAATGAAATTTAGCTTTTTCACAGAGTGGCCATCTAGTTTTGAGGGAAAAAAAATTGCATTTTTCTATGGGAATGATAAAGTGGCTTATGTCAAAAATAGATTGATGTCTTTGAAACTGTTTTTTCTTTTCTTATTGCAGTCAGGGATGTAGACTGGGTGATAAATGTTGATTCTTCCCCCCCCCCCCTGATTTTTGTTTTGAAAACAAACAGAGACCGGTAAACATTATCACAGCAGTGAATAACTTCCATACAAGCAACCATGCACTAGTCCTTGTAGTTTTCTTGATTTTGTAGCAAAATTTGAGATACTTGCAAGTCTTCCCAGGAGAAAATTCAAACTTTCAGACTTCCCTAGTCTTCCTGGCTTCCTCCGATATCTGACAGTTACGAATTAACCTGTGAAAACATTACTTTCCTTCCTTTTTAGGGTACCGGTACCAGGTAATTTGAAGGAGCTGTGTGATGATTTCTCGGTCATGTCTCCCGACACACTCCCTGTCTCCAATCTATCTTGTTCTCATTGTGACTATTTCTAGCGTGTACCCTACTACAGTGCTCCCAGTGCCTAATCTACCAAATACAGGTTTTTTAAATAGTTTTTAAAGCAAAATATAGGTTATTATAGATTTACCAAATGCCAAAATATAGGCTTTTATAGGTTATTTCCCGTGATTATGCAGTGTTAAGTAACAAGTTTTTGGTAAATTGCCTACCTTCTGAGTACTTTTTGCAACAAAGTACATTACCCCATACCCTGTCTGGCAGAAAATCTAAGAGCGGTACACATGTTACAGTTTGGCTACTGTTTTGGCTTCATCTCTGTATACTTAGGAAGTAATTTTTCTTCAAAGCCATGAGGATTTTATGAAGAAGTTGAAAATGTGTTGCAGGAGATTAAAAATATAGGTTTTTATAGGTTTTTTGGGGGAAATTAAGGTTTCCATTTTGAAATATAGGTCTTATAGGTTTTGTAGGTTTCGCTGGAAGGCATGCCACTGTAACACTTGATTTGGATGGGTTACTTTAGCTGGCCGTTGATAATGATGAAGAGACAAACAATGATGAAGAGACAGGCTGAGACGATGTATCTTTGGGCTTATAACAGATTAGGTTTATTATAAATCTGTGGCTTTGACAAAGATAATTCTAGCTGTACAGTAGAGAGATAGAGAGAGAAGTGTAGTGCGAGTAACAGCAGGAGACGAAGTAGTGTTTTCTAATCTAAAAAGAACATGCATGTATATACTAATAATGGGATCTGGTCACTTACAACTGTGGAGGTATTTTGTTTATATTATAATTAAGGTGAGGTCTAAGTGATAATTAAAATGGGTCTAGGGGATGTCAGTCTTGGAGACAGGGAAATTTATGATCCCACTGACCCCACATGTGGTCAGTGGCCTTAAGTGTAAAATCTACCAGATGTCAGCTTACATTACTTCCATCTGGGGAAAGAAAATGTCCTCATTTTCAAAAATACTAAAAAGTCAATACAAATAAAGGAATACAAACAAAGTTCTATGAAAAGGAACATAAACCCAAATAAAGAGAACATTTTTCAACAATTAATATAAAACAAAAATGAAGCGCGTATCAATGAAAAGTACCTTAAAATAATATCACACAGAGATTAAAATAAATGTAAGGTCGTGGCAATGACAATTCGATGGGGGAAGAATTCTCAGAACCAAAAAAAAAGTGAAATGTAGCGCACATAATTGAGTGTAACAATGTATAAGCACAGTAATATATTTACTTATTTAAGCCATAAGGGATTGGTTGGATGGGGTTGGTCGCAAAACTATATAGGGTCAGGTAGGGAAGGAGCAATAGGGAATGATACGGGAGTAGAGGGTGGGAGGATCGTAGGGTTGGAGTGGGAGGGGAAAGGGAGTGAACCAGAAAGTGCACTATAAGTAGGCAAAAAGTCATGTTGGGGTTGTGGTGTTGGCAGCAATCCACGGTCATGGTTTATAGGGGAGATGTAAGGTTTGAGTCGGTTATGGTGGATACGTTTCAGCTTGGCCTTAGGATCATACATATCAACAATTGAATATTTAACAGGATCACCATCCTGTGAGGAAGGTCTGTTTTAAAATAGTGCACAGGTGAATTAGTGGAACAAGTGGGTGGGGGCGACATAAATCAGCAAACAAACAAAAAAAATGTGAAGATAGCAAATAGAATAATATACCGACCGGCGATTAGTGGCAAGTAAAACAAAAATACAAACTAATGAAGTAGTGTAAAATAATACCAAAGTGATGAGTTTGCAATTAATCACTGAATCAGAATAAAGTGATACTGTTGATGAAAGTAAAACAAAACTGATAAAAAAATTTACAAAAGAGTTGTGGCGAAAATACAAATTAAGAGGAAAAACTAGAACAAAATCTGTTCAGTTGGAACAGCGAAAATTTGTAACAAACAATACAATGCAAATGTGAAAACAAAACTATAGCAAATGTAATACAAAATATTAAAATAAAAATGTACAAGGTAACAATAACTTGCTGTGTAAAGCGTCAGCTTGGGCTGCTTCACTGGATGACAGAATAACGCTGGAATGGCGTGAAGATCAGCAACAAGAAATGCGGGACATACAGCACAGGATAGATGAGCACAGGAAAAGTTTGAATCAACTCGGAAAAAATGAAGAGACGTGGAAGAGCAGGAAAAGTCCGATGAAATCAGTAGAACAGGAATACAGTGGCTCAGCAGAATGGCAAATGACAGGAACAGGGTCGCAGAAGACAGGAACAGGGGCGTAGAAGACAGGAACAGGGGCGTAGAAGACAGGAACAGGGGACAGGAACAGTCAGTGGGAAGATGTATAGCTCGGACCGTACAGCAGGCGGGCAGACGACACAGGGTGATTGGCGTAAGAGTCAGCACAAAGTGAAAATTCGGCTGAAACTGGGCGGCACGGCAATGGCTAGAAGATGACGGAAAGTGTAGTGAAGATCGGCTGGCAATGAAAAGTTCACCGCAATGATTTTGGCGTCAATATGACGACGCTTGCTACACTTTAAGGAAGGAAGTTTTTGAAGAGCATGTAGAATTGAAGAAGTAACCTCAAAACTTGAAGGAAAATAAAAAGTTCACTTCGATGGTTTCGGGCGGGTAGACACACGCTGCTACCAAATGTAACACTTGATTTGGATGGGTTACTTTAGCTGGCCGTTGATAATGATGAAGAGACAAACAATGATGAAGAGACAGGCTGAGACGATGTATCTTTGGGCTTATAACAGATTTGTTTTATTGTAACTCTGTGGCTTTAACAAAGATAATTCTTATACTCAATACTGACTGTAGGGTCACAAAGTTATTGGACTAGCAGTACAGTAGAGAGAGAGAGAGAGAAGAGTGGTGTCAGCAAGAGAGCAAGAGACGAAGTAGTGTTTTCTAATCTAAAAAGAACATGCATGTATACTGAACAAAATTATAAACGCCCCATGTGGCACTTTGAAACTTTTATTAGCCTTAGAGGTTGCAAAATCATACAAAATTCATTTTGTTGTTCAATATGCTACAGATTACTGTCCGTTAGAACACGATAGTGGCGTCTGGCAATCATGGACATGCATGTGGACACGGTGGGGGTCAGGTTGAAACATGGGGCGTTTATATTTTTGCTCAGTGTATATACTAATAATGGGATCTGGTCACTTACAACTGTGGAGGTATTTTGTTTATATTATAATTAAGGTGAGGTCTAAGTGATAATTAAAATGGGTCTAGGGGATGTCAGTCTTGGAGACAGGGAAATTTATGATCCCACTGACCCCACATGTGGTCAGTGGCCTTAAGTGTAAAATCTACCAGATGTCAGCTTACACCACTATTAAAGGGACAATATTGTCACGATCAGAGCAGACGTTCGACAGGGCATGGAATCGGTATCATAGCTTGAGATGAACTCAGTGAAAACAATACCCAACAAGCACGTGCTGGCCAAGATAACAGGGTGCAATAAGATCATATTACTGTAGCTGATGCATCAATCAGGGGTGTGATTGGGCAGTTTTGAAAAATCCACGTAAATTTTGCGAGGGGTATTGGGGCCGCTGTTGTGAACAGCGCTGGAGTGAAATCTATAGTTCTGAGCGTTTGCTTTGCTTTCCTTTATTGCTTAAATCTTTAAAATCCGGAGGATCACAACATTGCGATTTGTGAAAAATCCGGAAATCCGTAAAAATCCGGAAAAATCACATCGCTGATAAACATCATTATTAAGCGGTCACTTGCTTATTATTTTCTGGTCATCGGTTGGCTTCAAAATCGGTGCAGTGACACATTTTTTTCTTCTTTTTTTTCAGTAATCTTTTTTTCTTTTTACCAACCAGTGCAAACATGATTTTTCCCATATACAAAGCATGGTGGCTAAGAGAGGCCTCACAAATCTGGCAAACGTTCATACTCCTATGTGAAAAAGTCTTTTAAAACACATCACGGCAGAAATCCAATCGATCCAGCATTTTTGCCACAATTGGACATCGTTTCATAGCAAAAAAAAAGAAATCTAAAAATGCCAATGTGCGGGTCTTGGAGACAAGAAAACAGATACTTTATAGGCCTTACCTTTAACTGGACCCCTTCAATGATAACAAATTTACACAAAAATACCCAGGAAACAGAAATATACATGCTAATTTTGTAGAATTGTTTTACATATATACTCATAAATCCTTCACTGATTTGTGTCTTCCTCTCTGCCGACATATCTTAAAGTCTCGGGCGTAAAAATGGTAGCACCGTTTTCCTCCCTCATCAGTCATTAAATCGTCGATCAACTATTCAAGAACAACGATTTATTTGTCCTTGTTAATCTGTGAAGTTGAAATATTCATCAATCAACAATTCAAAACATCACTCATTCATTTATTTGCTGAAACCCAATTGTATTTATGCTCCAGTGTGGAGATTAAACTTGCCATTTTACAGGGGCACATCCGTGGAAGGCCTGGGATTTCTTGTAGCATTCATTCCTTTTCCTTCTCATTATTATAACTATTTGAAGTGAAGGTGCAGCATTGGTAATGTTAGCAAAACTGCTTCTATGAGTGTGCTTACTCTCTTTGAATCAAGATATACATTGAAGGGAAGGTACAGCATTGGTAATGTTGGCCAAACTGCTTCTATGAGTGTGCTTACTCTCTTTGAATCAAGATATACATTGAAGGGAAGGTACAGCATTGGTAATGTTGACAAAACTGCTTCTATGAGTATGCTTACTCTCTTTGAATGAAGATATACATTGAAGGGAAGGTACAGCATTGGTAATGTTGGCAAAACTGCTTCTATGAGTATGCTTACTCTCTTTGAATCAAGATGTGCATTGAAGGGAAGGTACAGCATCGGTAATGTTGGCCAAAACTGCTTCTATGAGCGCGCTTACTCTCTTTGAATCAAGATGTGCATTGAAGGGAAGGTACAGCATCGGTAATGTTGGCCAAACTGCTTCTATGAGCGCGCTTACTCTCTTTGAATCAAGATATGCATTGAAGGGAAGGTACAGCATCGGTAATGTTGGCCAAAACTGCTTCTATGAGTATGCTTACTCTCTTTGAATCAAGATGTGCATTGAAGGGAAGGTACAGCATTGGTAATGTTGGCCAAACTGCTTCTATGAGTATGCTTACTCTCTAGCCTTTGAATCAAGATGTACATTGAAGGGAAGGTACAGCATTGGTAATGTTGGCCAAACTGCTTCTATGAGTATGCTTACTCTCTTTGAATCAAGATGTACATTGAAGGGAAGGTACAACATTGGTAATGTTGGCCAAACTGCTTCTATGAGTATGCTTACTCTCTAGCCTTTGAATCAAGATGTACATTGAAGGGAAGGTACAACATAGGTAATGTTGGCCAAACTGCTTCTATGAGTATGCTTACTCTCTTTGAATCAAGATATACATTGAAGGGAAGGTACAGCATCGGTAATGTTGGCCAAACTGCTTTTATGAGCGCGCTTACTCTCTTTGAATCAAGATGTGCATTGAAGGGAAGGTACAGCATCGGTAATGTTGGCCAAAACTGCTTCTATGAATATGCTTACTCTCTTTGAATCAAGATGTGCATTGAAGGGAAGGTACAGCATCGGTAATGTTGGCCAAACTGCTTTTATGAGCGCGCTTACTCTCTTTGAATCAAGATGTGCATTGAAGGGAAGGTACAGCATCGGTAATGTTGGCCAAAACTGCTTCTATGAATATGCTTACTCTCTTTGAATCAAGATGTGCATTGAAGGGAAGGTACAGCATTGGTAATGTTGGCCAAACTGCTTCTATGAGTATGCTTACTCTCTTTGAATCAAGATGTGCATTGAAGGGAAGGTACAGCATTGGTAATGTTGGCCAAACTGCTTCTATGAGTATGCTTACTCTCTTTGAATCAAGATGTACATTGAAGGGAAGGTACAACATTGGTAATGTTGGCCAAACTGCTTCTATGAGTATGCTTACTCTCTAGCCTTTGAATCAAGATGTACATTGAAGGGAAGGTACAACATAGGTAATGTTGGCCAAACTGCTTCTATGAGTATGCTTACTCTCTTTGAATCAAGATATACATTGAATGGAAGGTACAACATTGGTAATGTTGGCAAAACTGCTTCTATGAGTATGCAGTTGTACCTTCCTTTCAAGGTATATCATGACCAATGTTGTACCTTCCCTTTGAGTTGTACCTCTATCTTATTCATACATCAAGCACTACTAAATGTTCTAACTTTCCTGTAAGTAAGACCCCTATCCTATTCCTGCATTAGCCACTAGAGCTCTGCAACATGAGAACATTTTGATTGATTGATACATACTCTCAACTGATCAAATGCATCCATCATCGAATCTGTCAATTGACATTTCAGTCCCAGAGCAATCAATCTATTGATTAAATTCAAAAAATGCATTGAGACAGTTGATCCAGGTTGACTACAGGGGCAGGGGAGGGGGGAGAGTTACACAACATAGCAAAAGGAAGACGGGAGGTTGTCAATATGTTTGAAAAATTTGGTAAAATTCTTGTGAGGTTTTATTTGTGTTTGCCATACTGCAATACAGAGGGGTCGTATGACTGAAAGTCGATAAAGGTTAAGATATATGATTGGTAAGGCCAAAAACAAATTTCCGGTTTCAGGTGCGGTGATGTGTTTTTTTGTTGTAATATTTTTTTAAGTGATACATGTTAACAACATGTGTATATGCCGTTACTGAACCAGACAAAATTTCCCATATATATGCAAATGTTCATACCCCTATGTGAAAAAGTCATTTAAAACACAGCGTAGCAGAATGCCAATTGATCCAGTTATTTTGGCTGCAATTGGACGTCGTTTTTTTACAGCCAATAATAAAAAAAGAAAAGTAAAAATCCCGATGCTTGGGTCTGAGGCAATGTACGCGGAGACCAGAAACCGTTGAACCAAAAGACTGCCATAGTTACTGAACAGCCGTCCTGCCTGACTGCCCAATTTACATGTCAATTGCATGTAATATGGTGTGCCATGGTCGAGTGGTTTAGTGTAACGGATTTGTGTTCTGATGGCTGAGTCGTCAGAATGTGGGTTCAAATCCCGACCGCGACCGTGGTGCTTGTGTCCTTGAGCAAGACACTTTTACCATAATTGCTTCTCTCCACCCAGGGGTAAATGGGTACCTGTGAGGGCAGAATTGGTTGTTGTGTTTGATTAGCCCTATATGCGCTGTAATGGCAGCAATTGAGCTGTATACTCCCCAGGGAGCTGAGATGGTTTCAGGAATGATTTATGAGCCTGATGAGCAGGGGTTAATAATGTAAAGCACCTTGAGCACCAGTTTGGTGGATACGTGTACTATATAAGTCCACATTGTTATTATTATTATTAATATAATAGCTTCTTTCATATGCTAATCACAACCTGTCTGCTGAGTCTACAGACACTGCTGAGTTGGTGAACCCCACATCCCCCACAGCTTTTTCACAGCCAAGTTCCTTAACTGTACATTTGGCTGAGTGGACTTTTTGTAACGATCAGCAGCCACCTAGTGCATATTAACAAATTGATCTCATTCGTACTGTGTTTTAAGCACTGCACGATCAGCTTAATAAAAATCTATATGGAGAAGAGTCTACTGCCCTCTATTGGCCACATGACAGGGCGAGTATAAGCAGAGTTAGTCTGGTCCCCTGTCTTTATTCTATATCAATAATATAGACAGGCTCTAGGCACACCATTCAAGGGGTTTCATTGGATACGTTGTGCTGAAGATCTGACGTCACACTTCGAGGCTTGCACGCTAGCTACCAACCAAGGTCAAAGTTGAACATCGGGGGAAAATATGGCAGCCGCACGGCCAGGATCTGGCGTAATTCACGCACCTCTAGATCAAAGCGTGACGTCAGATCTTCAGACTGGAGCAGAGTCAACAACAGTTGATCAGCTACTCGACACATCTTGTTGATACGGGTTAGTATGTAAGGCTATGCGTTTTCAGTTATTTTGGGAACCGGATACCCGAAACTGGAAATCGTCAGATACCTGGGTACCCGTAAACAATTTTGTAAAAACACATAAATACTCCCGAATGTGTAAAATAACCAATATGAACACAAGTTTCTCTTGTTTTATTACAGTCATAATAAATGTGGACTTACTGTAATAATTTCCTGCCTCTATATTAAAAAACGACTCATAACATCCCCATTCCCCACACACATTTTGTTAACAAAAAATCGGAGGCATCTGTGTAGCTTAAATGTTCAGTCGGAATTTTAAGAAGTCGTTTACGGGTAATTGGAACTGAAAAGTGGAACCAGGTAATGACAGTTTCGGTCGGCACAGCTTTAGGTTAAAGAAACAACTGACTAAACAGCTGGAGTTATAAGATTGAGGCATTGCTGGCAGAAATTTAATCCCAGTGGATGCGAAGATAGAAGTGGAGAAGTGGAGAAGTAAGGGGAGCGGGGATGTTCATGTCCAGAGGGTGAGACAAAATGTGGCAGTGAATTAGCGCTTCAGGAAAGGAATGCAAGTAGCTCCCTTCACTGGGTTATTCCCCGAGGGTTAATTCTCACGCAAGGGGGTGGAGGTGATGTCAATACCAATTTTCAATTTAGTGGTAAGCCTCCCAAAAAAGTCTCCGTTTTCTGGTCTCCACACGCGTTGCCTAAGAGCCCCGCATCAGCATTTTAATTTTAATTTAATTTTTTTTTTTGCTATAAAACAATGTCTAATTGCAGCCAAAATTGCTGGAATCGATTGGAATTCAGCTGTGCTGTGTTTTAAATGACTTTTTCACATAGGGGTATGAACATTTGCCCAATTTGTGCGCCCTCTCTCAGCCAGCCAGCCTCTCTCTCAGCGGCCTCTCTCAGGGGTATGAACGTTTGTCCAATTTGTGCCACCATGCTTTCTGTATTTGGTCTGGTTCTAATAACCACGTATACATGTATCACGTATTTAACTGTGGTAGTGTTACTGCATGGTGTTGGATTTTGGCAGATTGAGGAAGGTTCTTAGCCAATATAGCTAGGGGTTAATATACAGAATTTGAGGTCCATTTTTGACCAAACCGACCCCTATCCCCTCCCCTCCCCTCCCCTCCCCTAAAAGACCACGGACTGTTGAAGCCTAAGAGTTACAAATTTTTTCCCCAGTATCGGTAATTTTTTTCAATTTTATTCTTTACAAAACTCTCTCACGACTAGACATCCTAAAAACTAATAGATTAGCCTTGACAGTGGGCATTGCATAGTAAAACTGCACTTCAATCCTCTTGTATAATCTACTCTTTTGATATATGTATATTTTTTTATTAGTGAAATTTGGGGAAACGTGTCATGCCGTTAAAAGCATCAGGAAGAGAATGTTTCCTCGACTGGATTATTTCCAAACAAAATTATTTCTCATGCGACGTCTTGTGGGGGAGGCACTGAAGGATGTAATTCAATGTTTCCACTTCCCTGGGGTTGGAAATCTCGTGAGGATGGGGACAAGCAAAAGAAGGCTGGATTGAAAAACGAGTGCATTTTTTTTTTTTTTTTGGAGAAAGTAGAACTCAAATTTATACAGGGACATGTTTCTGTTTTCTGAAATTGTGGATCTCATATTTAGCAGAAGGCAATCAAAAATTGGCTGATCTAGGGGAAGGCAAAGTGTTTTTTTTTTTAGGAGGTAATCCTTTTTTTTGCCAACTAGTGAAATACGTGGTATGTGTATATGCGGTTATTGGAACCTGACCAAATTTCCCATACACAAAGTATGGTGGCTAAGAGAGGCCTCACAAATCGGGCAAACGTTCATACCCCTATGTGAAAAAGTCATTTAAAACACAGCGCGGCAGAATTCCAATCGATCCAGCAATTTTGGCTGCAATTGGACATCGTTTCAGAGCAAAAACAAAAAAGAACACTAAAATCACAGGTGTGATTTGACAAAAGTAAAAAATCCTGAAAAATGTGTAGCAGGCCTGGGTCTCCCTTTGGTTTAGAGGACAAAGCCCCCTGAACCTCCTGGATGTTTAATTTTGGAGGATTTACAGACTCTCCACATCCCCACAAACAAGAAACTAGAGGTTTGGACACAATACAGGCTACTTCTTTCTTTCCTTGGTGGCTACTTCTCTTCTTTCAAGAAAATTTTGAGGCAAAGGGGAGATTTGTTAAAAAATCCTGAAATCAGGAAATCACACACCCGCAAAAAATGCTGATGTGCAGGTCTGAGACAATGTGCACTGAGACCAGAAACCGGTGACACTGTTGTTTGGCCTTATGGCAAGCTGAACTTCCTTGTCCAGTAAGATGGTGCGAGCGGGAATGATTCACCATTTCTCACATTCGCCAATTGAGGGCAGCAGTCTTTCTCAAAGTGGACAATAGAATTTCAAAGGTCAAGAAATTCTTGACTAGGCTTGGCATTTTCCTTTTAATTTGCGAAACACGTCCATGTTTTGACACAGACTGTGTACACATATGAACGATTATTACACAATGTCGGTATTTCGACGGATTGTCGGTATTTGTCGGTATATCAGATGGATTGTCGGTTTTTAGTATGGAAAATAATCCAAAATATGGCAATACAGATTTTAAAAAGTACAAATTAAAAATTCCAATCTTAGCACAGAATATCCTCCGAACTTTCTGGTTGTATTAAAATTAAAAACAAATTATCAGTTGGTAATCGTGATGTAATAATAGCGGCCCACCAGTCAAATATCGTGGAAATGGAAGGTCCCATTTTTTTAAATGTAGGATTCGTTTACACGTTTAGTGAATTTGAAAACGTTTAGTGAATTTACTTTTGTGAACACGTGTAAATGTCCCAACCCTAATCTTGACACCTAATCTTTTAGAGGACCTTCCCTTAACCCTAACCCCCTATGTATTCAGGCTAGGAACCTTCCTGAATCCTCCAAAATCCATCAGTGCACTTTTGGAAGCATGCCCTTATCTTCAAAATGCACCATGCATTTTCGTTGATCTTTCATATTCAGCACTTATGGCCTGTACTTCTTGCCAGGTAGTAATTTTGCCCCATTTGAAGAGGTGAAAGTACCAGTATCCAACAGGGCTGAATTTTTCCCCAAAAAGTGCCCCTTGGAGGATTTTGCAGGATTTGGGGTGATTAGGGTTAATAGTTGAGGGGCAAATGGTTTTGATCATGTGGGCACATGATAAAATTTAGTCAGACATCCCACATAGCTCACATATTCGAAGGGGAAAACAGACACTTATTTTCTCTTCACATTCTAGCCTAAGTCTCTACTGTTCCAATCAATCGTCGCAGGAAATTACTAGTCCTGGTTAAGAGTATCTGAACAAACATCATGGGATCCACACAAAATGTTCAAGACACATTCTGTGAACGTTGTCGCACTCTAACCGTGGAAATGCTCCCAGCATTTTACGCACTCGCAGGTCATTTCAACATCAAGTGAGTGTTCCATGTACAACTTACATGTGTATATACAACAGAACTACAAGCATGTACTTAAGATCTCTAAAGACATTGCCTATATGCGTCAGCTGCTGAAAGATAGATACTGTCATTTATATTGTACCCTTTTCCCCAAAGGTTTCAAAGTGTTTTGGTGTATTTTGCTGCCATACCAGAAACACCGAGGCAAGCCCCTTCTCTTTCACGATAAAGGAGGAGGGACAAATTTGTGGTACAGCCAAGCCTTTGAGAAGCTCTGGCAGACCCATGCTACCTGGCCTCCTAATCTGTCTTTTGTGAGTCCTAATCCTGTAAAAATACAGTACCCGCCAATCAACATAACCTGGGCTTCTGGAGTAAGCCCACTTACAAATTAGGAGGCCAGGTAGCCTGGGCCTAGCCGGGCTTCTCAAAGGCTTGGCTGTACCAGGACTTTGGCCCTCCTCCCTAAGTGTCCTGGGTTCTTTTGACGTGCATTACACAACACGCAGGACCTCCAGTTGTACATCCCATCCGAAAAACCCCGATCTTGATGTCATTTTAGGGCCCTACCATGCCCCCAGACTAGCCACGCAACCGTGAACAATTCGTGGAATGGTCTCCCATCCAAGTACTGACCGTGGTCAATGTTGCTCTCCCACTGTCTGCGTTTGACCTATTGACCAAACTGTGATCTCACAAACATGAGATCTCAACAGGATGGGTCAGTGGTCAATTATTAGGGCTGTAATATACAAAGGCATTTGTGTCCCATCTGTCAAACTTGTGTTGTCCATCGTTTCAATGAGTCTACACACGTTTGTGCTGCTTTTTGAATATTTTATACATTACATTTGATTTCTAGAAGATTTGTGAAATATTTTGCATGTTTTGGTTGATTTCTGAGTTACAGGTCATGTTCCTTACACTAAAATGGTTGATGTAATTGCGTTTCTACAAGCAATGTAATACCAAATTTCATCGTGGTGTAAAATTAAGTTCCTCTGAGATACCCGATGCTCAAAATTCTGATGTCCTCAAGGCTTCCTCAAGAAGTGACAGTCGCCATGAATCTACTGTCCAGCAATGCGGCCTTAATTGTCGCTAACTAACCATATATCCGATACCACGCTAACCCAAGTCTCTGAGACCCCTATCCTCGTTTCACTCTCTCGCGAGTCGCGAGGGAGCTAGACCGTCAACGGAATTCTGAATGAGTTGAGCCTGGAGGAGCCCGTGTCCTATGACTCAGTGATGAAGATTTTATCGATTAACGCTTAGCAGGAAGTTTTGAGTTTGCGCTGACTAACTCTACATGAGGCGGGTTATATGCTAATACAAGGACACATAAGGGGTAAGGCGGGTTATATGCTAATACAAGGACACATCAGGGGTGAGTGGAGGACGTCACATACAACAGATGCTATTACAGATAAGGAATGAATCTGCACTAGTATTACTTAACACCATGAGGGCGCAATCATTTTGTACCATGATCCAGACACAGATATCTTAGGGACAAGGGCCAAAGTCATGGTACAGCCAAGCCTTTGAGAAGCCCGCCCAGGCCCAGGCTTTTCCCCTGCCTATTAGGGCTGTGCATTTTCGGATATTTTTGGAACCGGATACTCGAAATCAGGAAACTTCGGATACCCGGATACCCGTTTTCATTTTTGTTGAAAACATGCCTCTGGTGGTGTACAAATACATGTACTGTAAATGGTAACAAATTGACTTTTACAATACAGAGGATACCATACTATCACTCTTTTCTTTATTGGAGCGTAATCTCTTGAATTCAAAGATAATTGTCTGTACAAGTGCATTGTTCATGAGTCACAGATTTCTGTTCGCACCACTCAAATGTTAAGTCCAAATTTTAAAAAGTCGTTTACGGGTAATTGGAACCGAAAAATGGAACCGGGTAATGACCGTTTCGGTCGGGTATCCAGATACCCGGATACCCGGCACAACCCTACTGCCTATTGGCCTATATAATGAGCTCTGCTTGCCTGGGCTAGGCCCTCCAGAAGCCCAGGTTATGTTGATTGGCAGATACTGTATAGTGTCACAGGATTAGGACTCACAAAAGACAGATTAGGAGGCCAGGTAGCCTGGGCCTGGCCAGGCTTCTCAAAGGCTTGGCTGTACCACGACTTTGTCCCTCCTCCCTTACATAATATGTAAACTGGGCGGTCCTACTTAATTTGTACAGCCCGTTTTGAGACACATCTGTGCACCATTTGGAGTAATATTTGGATGGGCACGCCTGGGGCCACAATTACTGCCCAGTGCTAACTAATGTTTGGAGTTACCGTTCGCTAACCATTTAACCAAAACATTCACGGTCAGTTAACTGCTTAACTGAAAGTCTGCTCCCGACAGCCACACAATCTAGATATAGTCGGCAAATGGCACAATGTTACATACATTTCAATCAGAAAGCATCAATAAACTTCCCGCAATGATTGTTTTAATAACCAACGCGGCCAAAAATAAAATCTAGACCAACAAAATGGGTGACAAATTCTTCCAAAATGTTTTTTTTTTTTAAATATTGGTTTCGGTAAGGGGCTGTCCAAAGTTGTCAACATTTTCACGGTAGTACAAAGCAGACTACCGGGAGAGGGGCGGTCGGCGGATGTGTACTACTTTAAAAAATATTGTTATTTATAAATTTAATTCGGGTCAAAGTGCTACTTGAGGAGAGGGGCCTTGAAAAGTAATACTCTCTGTACTTCCTTGAAAATGTTGACAACTTTGGAGGGCCCCTAAAAGCCAGTTAGCAAATTTCTAAATGGTTCGTATCGCGTGATCCTCCGGCAGCCTACTTAAGCAGCAGCGTCTCCCAGAGTCTGGCATTCTCCTGATGACGATCAGAGCATGCTGACCGAAACGTCGAGTTGTAACCTTCAGTTCTTTTCAGAACTGATTACCACTCAATAGAGAATTTCACATGGTGTCAGCGCAATTAGTCTTACTTATCCTCTTCACCATGCAAAGCTAAAAATTTTACTTAGTGCAGTGTCGGTTAGTTAAGGGAGGACATCTCCCCAAATCTCCATTTATCCTCCATTTTTGGTTCCCCCTGGGTTTACCGCCTCTGAACACTACAACAGAAGAGTCCAGCTGTCCAGTGATAGCTATTATCAAGGGATTATAGGATTATAGGATTAATAAAGTTGTGGTTGCTGTTTCTTTGTGTATCCACCAGGCCAAGGATTATGGATTATGGATTATGGCAGGATTAACACCCGAGTTAAGTGATCTCTTTGTTTGGCTACTAAGATCTGGTGGAAGAATGAGCTCATTATAATACCCTGAGGGAACTGGCCAAAATTTTGAGGTTTTTGGGGTTGGGGGAAAGATGTCCCGCATAACTGTCCCAGCACTATTGCCAACAAAAATATTAAAACTTACCTCCCACAATGCTAAGATTGCTGTCTTGTTAGTTGCACGAAGCGAAACATTCTGTGGACTCATCGTAGGTGCTGTAGACAGGAAACAAATACTTAAAATACACAACATACAAAAGACCTCTACACTTACTGATCCATTGAAAGATCCAGAGGGGAAGGGGCAAATGGAACTCCCACTTTTTTTCATCTTTTTGCATATAAATTACCACAAACTACTGAAACAACAGAGGTCCTCTGTCTGTCCATAAAACACAAATATGTTAGTATTGCATTTTTTAGCACCTGAATTATTCATAAATGCCCAAGACAGTTCAGACAATCTGATTGGAGGAAACGTCATCCATACATTGTGTACGGGAAATTTGGTCTGGTTCCAATACCCGCGTATACATGTATCACATATTTCACTGATTGGCACAACAACAAAAAGATTACCAACAGGAAAACAGGGGGAAAAAAAGCATCCCACCACACCAATTATCAAGCCGACCTATGACCAGAAACTGGAGCCTAATACTGATCTTGACAAAAATGAAAACATTTACGTCACCAAGGTAAGATTACAATGATTATTCTGAATGAGTGAAATTTGAAATTGCAATTCATGAATCAGTGCGTGTTGTTATTTCTCTTTGTGGTTGTTGTAAAACTCACCATCCGCCTTTGTTCTTCCCACGATGACATCACTCATAGGCCCCGCCCCTTCTCCGTTGAAACCCCACACTTTAATGTCATACTCCTGCCACTTCATCAGCCCCCTCAAACCCAAGGAAAACACCGTCTCGTTGACTGTTTTCACCTGCAGCGCAGTGGAAGCACCCGTTTCCCTGTAAGACACACTGTAGCCTTGGATCGGTCCATTCTGCTGCTCGGGTGGCACAACCTAGAGTGAGGGGTTAGAACAACACATAAATTATACAACTGCAGGATGCCATAAATTATAATTTAATTTATTGGGTAAAAGCAATCTGTGTGTATAAAGGATATAATAATTGATTGATTTTTAAGAGAAGTTGTCAAAATAAATCCATTTTAAATCCAGCTTACACCGTTTGTAATTTCCCCAATTAGAAATAATGTAAATACTATGATGGAGTGCCATGGTCGAGCGGTTTAGTGCATCGGATTTGTGTTCTGATGGCTGAGTCGTCAGAATGTGGGTTCGAATCCCAACCGCGACCGTGGTACTTGTGTCCTTGACCAAGACACTTTACCATAATTGCTTCTCTCCACCCAGGGGTAAATGGGTACCTGTGAGGGCAGAGTTGGTTGTTGTGTTTGATTAGCCCATATACACTGAAATGGCAGCAATTGAGCTGTTTACTCCCCAGGGAGCTGAGATGGTTTCAGGAATGATTTATGAGCCTGATGAGCAGGGGTAATAATATAATGCGCCTTGAGCACCAATTTGGTGGACACGTGCGCCATATAAGTCTACATTATTATTACGACTTTGAAAACACTTTCTTGAGTGAACATAGAAAATTGTACTGAAGCAAGAACTGAACCTAATTATATCCAGTTTATCCTGCCAGTGTTTTATCAACTGAGCTGACCAGCTTATACCACAGTACAATGCAACGTAAGGCACTGTAATCACCTTATTCACGATAAATACGAAAAGTGAGTCTGTAATTCTCACAACCACACTCTGTAGCCTACATGCTGCATGCACCAGCGAGAAGGCCCAATAATCTGATAGTTCCAAAGAAAAGTTCATTCCTGACATAAGGAATAAATAAATGGATGTAGCTATTTCCATTAATTCACTTAATTCAATGACTTTTGAAACCAAGGTTGTTCCTGCAAGCAGACAAAATTAGGCAGGCTACTTTAACCTTAACCACCCCATATCCTCCAAAATCCTCCAAGGGGCACTTTTTGGGAAGAATTCAGCACTGTTGGAAACTGGTACTTTCACCTCTTCAAATGGGGCAAAATTACTACCTGGCAAGAAGTACAGGCCAAAAGTGCTGAATATGAAAGATCAATGAAAATGCATGGTGCATTTTGAAGATAAGGGCATGTTTCCAAAAGTGCACCGATGGATTTTGGAGGATTCGGGAAGGTTCCCAGCCGGAATACCTAGGGAGTTAGGGTTAATTTACTTAAAATTCAATGACATTTGAAAGCGAGGTTGCCCCTGCAAACAGACAAAATTAGGCAGGTTACTATAATGAGCATGTACAGGCACACAACCTCTTGTATTCAGGGAATAAGACATAAGATGGTGGAATAATGAAACTCAATATGCACAAAATGAAAACAAATTTGTCACTTGTTTTGAATGTTAAGTAGCCTTACATAATGTGGTGACAGATAAAGCAAGTGGATGTATTCTGCAACATTTTTAACTTTTTTTTTACTTGAGTCCGCCCCCCCCCTCCCCCCCCTAACAAAATTTTTAAAAATAAAAAGGCATTAAATGATTTTAGTCACAAAACGTTTCGAACCAAATGGCACACACAGGGGTGGGTGGAGCGGGCATCCCCCTCCCCCAAATTGTTTAGTACATCTCACATTTCCCTCCCCCAACTTATAGTCAGCGGCTAAGCCCCTCCCCCCATCACCAGCAAATCACCAGACAGATCTAAATGATTGATTTTTTTCTACACAACTTCACTTTTAAAGCAAACTTTCTGTTCACTTTTTGCTCCCTCCAAAAACACCCCCAAAATATCAAATTCAATCAAATCAAATAAAAAAAAGAAAGGAAATATTTAATGGAGTGTCGTGGCAGAGCGGTCTAGTGCATCGGACTCAAGTTTTGGTGTTGTCAGAATGTGGGTTCGAATCCCGGCTTGGCCGATCTCGACTCGTGTCCCTAAGCAAGACACTTAACCATAATTGCTTCATCCTTCGGATGGGACGTTAAGCCGTAGGTCCTGTGTACTAGATTAGTAAAGTAATGTACGTAAAATAACCCAGAACACTTATCGTGGAAGAGTAGGGGTTTACCCCGGTGTTTCTGGTTCACATAGCAAGCGCCCTTGTTTTCTGGGCACCTTTGAAAAACAGTGTTTCACTGAAAGGTCTCCCCAGGTTAAGTAAGAAATAAATAAATATTTTCAAAGACGGAAGTCTGTTTCTCTGTTTACATATTCATAAACTGGCTCTGATCATTTGACCATAGGTGACAACTCAATTCACTTATCTCCATGACAGCCATCGTCCAGAGAATACCACCTCTGAGCAAGTCTCAAATAATTCCTTCCTCAAAGAATTAACTCTCAGGGTTATTCGATTTATTAGTTGTTGAACACCAGAAGACCGATAAAAAACTCATGGGGATAAACACATTTTTAAAGTAAAATTGATGCTTCCGTGATGGCAGATAATTAGCTGTTTCGCAGCGAAGCGCAGCGAAACAGCTGTTGTTTTTGTTAAAGTTTTTTTTCTTTCTTTTTTTTCTTTTTCTTTTTCAGCGCTTTCCGTACCGGCAGTGCATTGCAATAACACATGTTTCATTCTGAACGCCTTTTTGCAGTGTTCCATAAATGCGATTGCAATGAAACTTAAGGGGACCAAAGGCAATAGTGCACTAGTGTGCATATTGCAATGACGTCATAATGACATCATCAGGTGTCAAGTTACACTAAATCAAAGATTAATAATGAAAAACATTAAAAAATTAATAACTCCTGAACCACATACAGTATGCTATCAATTTCATCTATGTGGCATATTGTAGGTCGTTACCCACTCCGTATTTCGTGCACAGATATGACCCCATTTTGACCTTAGCTTCCGGTCCAAACCGGAAGTTCAAGTTTAAGAAGCTCTACAGCCAATATGATAAAAAATAATGCTATGATTTCTGTGTATGTAATCATCAGTAGGGTGTACTGTTTTGGATAGTAGGTTTGATGACGTCATCATATGCAAGAGCGCCCTCTAGCGACAGGTTTAAAAAGACGTTATTTTCACTTGTACACTTGCCAATGTCACATTACCACAAATGATATGTCATATTGTAGCTTATGAATCAACTTAAATATCAAAACAAATTACGTCATTATGACGTCATCAGGTGTCAAGTTACACTAAGTTAAAGATTAATATTGAAAAACTATTAAAAAATTTATAACTTTTGAACCACAATAGCTATAATTATGATCTTTGAGCCATATTGTAGGTCGTTACCCACTTGACAATTTGTGCAAATATGACCTTATTGTGACGTTTGCTTCCGGTCGAAACCAGAAGTTCAAATATAGCAATGTTGTTAGAGCTCTAAAGATACCGTGTGCTGCAGAGAGAAAACAATTACACACGGCTGGCTCCGAGTTTTGCATGAAATAGCGCCCTCTTCTGGTTGAAGATCAAGTTCTAATGGTGTTCATCATTGTATTGGTTACAACAATTTTTTTGTCATGTAATTACACTCAAGCCACCTCCTTTTAATAGTGTTTGTTCTTTCCTTTAAACCCCTTTCGAATACCCATTTAATTGCTAAGTTTCAATAAATCAAGGAGCTATGTTCAACGACTTTGTAATATCTTTCTTGTTGGTTTAGATTTAAATTTTATATTTAAAAATATCATAACTCAGTTACACTTTTGATTTTTACAAAATGTACATCATCAGAAGTAAGTGTATTGGTGGCCTTGAGGTATGACCTAAAATTTACCTTTATTTCAGGTCCAAACCAGAAGTTGAAATTTCCAAAATATTTCTCAAAAACATTATTTTTGTTTTGTTCTGTTCCGTTTGGTATGAAAAATAATGGCTATTTGAAAAAATAGACTGCTTCAACGAGCCCCTTTCTTTGTTGAAAGTCAAAAGATTTACAACACTCATTTGTGTGCCATTTACTCGAAGATGTGACATGCAGTTTACGTGTTTACAATAGACCCAAATCCTGATGACGTCGCTGGTTAACCGCATTGCTTAAGTTCCCCGACCCCCTCCCCAATTGTGTCATCTTGTAGCTAATTATTTGTATCACAATCCATTCAATGATGTCATAACATTTCAAAAGTCCTCACGGCTCAAAGTGGAAGTTAATATGATAAAAAATAGCGAAACAGCTGGGTATTCGTTCACGAATACAATTGAGCTCTAGTTTCACACTTTTATTGTTAAGTGAAGCTGACAATCTTCAACAGTGAGGTTGTGTTTTTTTATGGGTCATGAACATAGGAAATGCAATTTGTGACAGATTTGTTTTCTAAAATTAGCAACCTTTTACATCGGTTATGTTCTGAATAAGATCAAATATATCGGGGATGTAATTTGGCAAATGTAAAAAAATCCTGAAAAATGGGTAGCGGGCCTGGGTCTCCCTTTGGTCTAGAGGACAAAGCCCCCTGAACCTCCTGGATGTTTAATTTTGGAGGATTTACAGACTCTCCACATCCCCACAAACAAGAAACTAGAGGTTTGGACACAATACAGACTACTTCTTTCTTTCCTTGGTGGCTACTTGTCTTTTGAGGCAAAGGGAAATTTGTAAGAAATCACAGGCCTGTTATATCAAGAGAAGTGTTATCTTGAAAGATGATTATTTCATAATTAACTTTTGCCAATGTGGAACCTTTTTATATTTCAATACAAATATCTGTTTATGCAAACTCTTACAAATAACAACAATTAACAAACAAACAGTAAACAAATGAAATTCTTTACACTAAACAACAACAACTAAATAAAACAAACAATTTAATTGTATCACATACTTTCGAACACAGTATCAAACAAAAAATAGTTTAAAGGTGTATTTTTGTCACAAATTGCTTTTGACACTTGTGGTGAACATACCATATATTCCAGTAGGACAGATGTGCCCCTTTAAGATTTCAATCACTGTATCAAAAATATTGTTTAAAGGTGTCTTTTTTTCACATTGTTTTTTTGTCACTAGTAATGTAAATGCACATACCATATATTCCAGCAAGACAGACCTGCCCCTTTAAGATTTCAATCGCTGTCAAAAATATTATTGTTTAAAGGTGTATTTTTATCACAAAATTGTTTTTGAAACTCATAACAAGCATACCATCCAGCACGACAGACCTGCCCCTTTAACCTTGTTTTACTGTAACCATAACAACATCAACACATACAGGAAAATAACTCTTTTGTCGAGTTTGCCCCGACCAAAAACAATTTTTACACAGAATTTCCGGGATGAAATCAACACATTTAAGACTTTCAAGTTAAAACTACAAGGAACATGAAACCTGCATTTCACAGATAAAGTATTTCATGTAACCGAAGGAAATAGCAATTAAAAATCGAAAAAAAGCATATGCGTGCTTTTTATGTTATCTAACATTGACGTATGACTTAGCACTCTATTAGTGTCATGAAAACTGTCAAGGTAAAAATATAGCCATCCATCTAGTCATAGGAAAACCGTTGGGCGAAACCATCAGGTGTTAATCAAGCCTGTAGCCTTATGAGCTTGACGGATTATTAAGAAGCTAGTTTTGTGCAAAAATGAGAAGTCACTGTAAGGAGTGAAGAATAGTCAAGTTTTCACGTTATTTTCAAATTTTCTAGCCGGCCAAGCTCGGTGGTCGAGAGGTTAAGACGTCTGCACTAGTAAGCAGGAGGTCGTGGGTTCAAATCCCGCCCGAGTCGCCTGTGAAGTTTTTTCAACAGACACTCGGAAAGCACTGAGTATGCAGTGCTATACACATGTCGGTGTAGGGCAAAAATTATTTTTCAAATTTTTTTAAAGGCATAATGTTAAGATATAATGCTGAGAAAAGATAACGAGGGTAAATTGTATTGCCTGTGTTTGGGCCGATTTGACGGTAACAAAATAGATTTAAATGTTGCATTGCTATTTTTTCTGGGGTTTAGGAAGTTATAAGCTTTCATTTGAGACATTGAACAAAAAAATCCATCAAGGATTAGTACCAGTTAATTACAAACTCAACATAATAAAAGGAGGGACCGCGTGTTTTAATCATCAGGTTGTATGTGACCACAACTAAGTGGTGCTCAAGGCGCATTCTTTTACATGCATTACACAACACACATGTGACGTGGTCTTCCGATTGGCCAGCGCGGCTGTCAATCAGAATCAAGCGTTTATTTTTACAGTTTCCGCCATCTGAATTTCATAATGTTTTATTTTTTTTTGGTTAACAACAATATTACCTTTCAAAATTTGTTGGCTTTATAATTCTGTTTTGTGGGTCATCTTAGCCAAACACAGGTCATATGTTTATAAAGTAAGTCCATCGAACTACACAAGTATTGTCCATCTAATTCATTAATTGTTTATGAAATGCAAACACCTCGGAAAGAATAATCTGAAAACATATTATTCATTGAAAAATTACCAATAGTGTACAAGGGTTTTATTTAAAAAAATTCATAAAAAAAGTTTGGGGTTTCTGGTCTCTGTGAGCGTCACGTCAGACCCACGCATTGGCATTTTTAGTTTTCTTATTCTTGTGCTATGAAACGATGTCCAATTGCAGCTGAAATTGCTGGATCGATTGGAACTCTGCATTGCTGTGTTTTAAATGACTTTATCACAAAGGGGTAGCCTATGAATGTTTGCCCGATTTGTGAGGCCTCTCTGAGCCACCATACTTTGTGTACGGGAAATTTGGTGTGGTTCCAATAACCGCATATGTCACGTATTTCACTGGTTGGCAAAAAGATTTTTTTTTTAAATAAAAAAAAGCCACCACACTGATTTTGAAGCTAACCTATGACCACAATCCGAAGACTTTATTTTTGGCCTAACTTGATGATGAGGTATATTGTTACTTGAAAAGACAAGATACTGAAGACACATGTAACTAGACTGATAGTCAAGGAACTGACTTGAAATCCTGATTAATAGTAGGATCAAAACTTGGCACCTGAAATTAATTCAATTGTCTGTTACGGTACAGAACGTTTTCCACTCAAGGTACATGGCTACTATAGAAGAAAAAATAACTAGACTTAAGTGTTTGTCATATGACAAACACATAGGTGTTCGGATTTTGTCAGGGTAGTGATAATGACGTCAGAATGTTTTTGTAAATATTTTTGACAATTAACAATCTGTACAATGGTGCAAAAAATGTCAATTTACCTCTTGTGGTTGTTGAGATAGGAATTTTTTAAATATTAAACTTTGACTTCCGGTTTGGACAGGAAGTAAGGTCAAATTGGGGTCATCCTTTTGTAAATATTTTTGACAATTAACGATCTGTACACTGGTACAAAAATTGTGAATTTACCTCTTGTGGTTGTTGAGATATGAATTTTTTAAATATTAAACTTTGACTTCCGGTTTGGACAGGAAGTAAGGTCAAATTGGGGTCATCCTTTTGTAAATATTTTTGACAATTAACGATCTGTACAATGGTACAAAAATTGTGAATTTACCTCTTGTGGTTGTTGAGATATGAATTTTTTAAATATTAAACTTTGACTTCCGGTTTGGACAGGAAGTAAGGTCAAATTGGGGTCGCCTTTTTATAAATATTTTTTGACAATTAACGATCTGTACAATGGTACAAAAAAATTTAATTTACCTCTTGTGGTTGTTGAGATATTATTTTTTTAAATATTAAAGTTTGACTTCTGGTTTGGACAGGAAGTAAGGTGAAATTGGGGTCACCTTTTTGTAAATATTTTTGGACAATTAACGATCTGTACAATGGTACAAAAATTTTGAATTTACCTCTTCTGGTTGTTGAGATATGATTTTTTTAAATATTAAACTTTGACTTCCGGTTTGGACAGGAAGTAAGGTCAAATTGGGGTCATCTTTTTGTAAATATTTTTTGACAATTAACGATCTGTACAATGGTACAACAATTTTGAATTTACCTCTTGTGATTGTTGAGATATGATTTTTTTAAATATTAAACTTTGATTTATCGTAATTCGATATCTGATGACCTAATCATGACGTCACAAATTGTGTTTCATCTACGTGTTAAGTTCTAAGTATATGCCAAGTTTGAAGTTCATGTGAAGTTTGCAAGTATGTATTTTTTGTAGACAATCTATCCGGAAAAGAAGGAGAAGAAAAAAAACAAAAAACGAACAAAACCAATAGGTGTTTCGGGTGCATACCCGAACACCTAAAAAGTAAATAGACTCAGAGGAGCTGAATGTGGGAATTGAGATTCCTCTTGAAACAGGATAGATCGTAGGATGAAGGGAAACATACACCAGGCAAGGAATTCCAAAGAGATGAAGCACGTGGGAAAAATGCTATTAGTATAGCTTGTTGTTCTACATCTAGGTATAGCTAGGGTGCATAAGCTGCTAACATTTCAAAAATTCCAATTAGTAATGAAACTTTTCTCACTTCCGATTGTACGTTTACACAGTGGCGGGCGCCATGATGAAATCGTAGGCTCTTCGCTGGTTCCTGTTTATTACCCATTACTACATCGCACAAATTGGTACCCAGACAAACAAGGTATCGATACTACGCTAATTGACATCCATAATACTTTTTGCTAATTCAGAACTTATTTATTATAGCACACTACACGTACGAAAATATTCGGTATGGGTACCGATTCTGATTTTTACGATCGTTATAAGTGATTTTACCCAAATGCTCATAAAATGGTACTTTATCAAGGGCTTTTTTTCGTTGGGTGGAAAACGTGAAATTCGTAATTTTTTAAGAGCAATTCGTACTTTCGTCATTCCTGAAAAAATGTGTAATAATTACTAAAAAATTCGTAATAGTTGGCAATTCTGAGGGTGGGTGGGTGAGAAGAGGCGGAATGACGAGTTTCACGCTCAAACATCGTACCCTGTGAAAGTTTCAGCTTTTTTCACTATGTCAAGATTTTTTGTTCCATTCCAAAAGACGAAAAAAAAATTCATTTGCAAAATGTGATATTCATTAGGTTTTTTGATGACAATATTTGGAGAATATGCAAAAGGATTAGCACAAGTTGACAGAAGTCAACCAGGTAGGAGGTAACTTACCAACCACGAAATGAGAAGCGTTGTTGATGACGACGCCGTTACCATGACATTGCCAGGGGAGGCAGTAGGTGCTGCAGACACAGATAAAATTAATAAAATAGGTATTAAGTATAAAAGACAAGTGTCATAGCTCCCTAGTTCCCACATCATTTAAGCTTGCAGTCAAGTTTCAAGTAAAATATCCGATGAAAAGTACAGTGTGAATGCAACTTCCCCATTGGAAAGACAAACAATAAAATCTTTCATTAAGAACCGCAACAGTGCCAAGAAAAACAAACAGTGTGTATATGTAGCTGGTATCTTGTTAGCAAAACATTTTATTGTGAAACACACCAGGAGTGTCGTGGCCGAGTGGTCTAGCTTACCGGACTCAAGTTCTGGTGTTACCAGCAGAATGTGGGTTCGAATCCCGGCCGTGACACTTGTGTCCTTGAGCAAGACACTTAACCATAATTGCTTCTCTCCACCCAGGGGTTAAATGGGTACCTGTGAGGGCAGAGTTGGTTGATTAGCCCTATATGCGCTGTAATGGCAGCAATTGAGCTGTATACTCCCCAGGGAGCTGAGATGGTTTCAGGAATGATTTATGAGCCTTATGAGCAGGGGTAATAATATAATGCGCCTTGAGCACCACTCAGTTGGTGGATACGTGTGCTATATAAGTCCACACATTATTATTATTATTATTATTATTATCATTATTATTATTATAAAGACTTATATCACAAAGTTTTAATTCTGTCTGGCTGCATCTAACAACTTTCTATTTTCTTGTAATTTATTTATTTATTTATTTAAAAAAAATAATTTACAGGTTGAGAGATTTTTTAGGTAGAGTTAAGAAACTCAAAATAGGTCATTGGTCCAACTGTCTACTACCCCCTCCCATCGTAACTAGAAATTCCCAATCCTGCCCACCCCTGCATTCATTTAGGCTCGTAATTAACCCTAACCCCTAATGGTTTTGGCTAGGACCCTTCCTGACTCCACCAAAATCCAACACCATGCACAAACACTACCACAGAGCTGCCAACTCTTCCGGATTCTGCGGAAGACTTCCGTATTTGACGGTAATTTACTCAAAATATATGCAAGAAGGCCTCTCCTTTTGGTGCCAAAAGGAGCGGCCTTCTTGCATATATTTTAAGTAAGTAAATTACCGTCAAATACGGAAGTCTTCCGCAGAATCCGGAAGAGTTGGCAGCTCTGCTACCACCCAACTATTGGACTTGGCTGGAATTGGGACACCCGGCCCCATGTAAAGTATCCCTGTCTGGGCTATACAGTACTGAGTCCATCAAAATACAACACCATGCAGTAACACTACCACCCAACTATTGGACTTAGCTGGAATTGGGACACCCGGCCCCATGTAAAGTATCCCTGTTTGGGCTATACAGTACTAACTCCATCAAAATCCAACACTATGCAGTAACACTACTACCCAACTGTTGGACTTAGCTGGAATTGGGATACCCTGCCCCATGTAAAGTATCCCTGTCTGGGCTATACAGTACTGACTCCATCAAAATACAACACAACCAGTTGTTGGAGATCAATGGGTTTGGGTTGGTTAGGGTTAATGACTGTAAAAACCAGGTTGCTTTAACAAAAAAATGTTTTATGCATATTCGTCCTGAATAAGGCTAAAAGCCTCTCATGGTTCAGAGGAGCCGAATGTGGGAATTCAGATTCCTCTTGAAACAGGATAGATCGTAGGATGAAGGGTAACATGCACCAGGCAAGGAATTCCAAAGGAAAAAAGGGTTTTGAATAATTAATTTCGCAATATTTGTTTACCTTTCTTAAAAGAAAAAGTAAACAAAGAAAAGGGTCATTTAAACAGCGAATAACATATTTAATGTTGATTTAATTTTGCCCTACACCGACGTGTGAAAAAACTTCACAGGCGACTCGGGCGGGATTCGAACCCACAACCTTCTGCTTACTAGTGCAGACGTCTTAACCTCTCAACCACCGAGCTTGCCTGATGACAATTGGCTGGCTAGAATCTTATATAGCAGTGGGTTCCGTGATATTTATAGGTTGATGAAATTCTTGCACTGGGTGATAAACAATTTAATTTTGGCCTGCATTATTTAATTTTTTTTTTTTTATGAGTAGTTGCCAATCACAAGACCTACAGGCCACTCAAGGTGAAGGCTAAATAGGGGAAAGTGGGTAAGAGAAGAAGAAATCAAAAAGTAGAAAGATGACTATTGATGTTGCGTTTGAATTGAGACAGGTTATAGGTGGCAGGGAAGCAGGATACAGGTAATGAATTCCAAAGTAAGGCAGTACGTGGAAAGAAACTGGATGAGTACCGCCAGGTATTTGCTTTGGGGACAGATACAGTATAAGGATGAGAATGAGCAGAGAAACGTGTGGTGCGGCCAAAGGTACGGTTAGGTGGAACAACCAGTGAAAGTCCTTTGGAGCACCTACCATTATAATATCTATAAAAGAGGCTCAATGAGGCTACAGAGCGACGGAGAGATAGGGGTTCCAGAGATGAAGCCAAGTCATGTCCAACTAAATTTGCAATACGTCAAGTTCCCTTTATTTTGAAGGTTAAAAAAAAAAAGTCAGTTGGCTTACCACTCGGTGATGTACTCTGCTCAACATACTCTGTGAAATCACCAAACTGGCGTTGCCCATTATGTAACGTCACAGCTGTCACGCGAAACTGATAGGAAGTTATGGGCTTGAGATCCGACAAGATAGTCTCAATCGTGTACTGGTCATTACCTGGTTCCTCGATGGTGGAATAATCTGGTCCAAAAATATAGGAAGAGCCAAATTGAGATTGATTATAGACATTAAATGGCAATTAAAAAATGTTCCTGTTATTAATTTTGTCTCCATGTTAAACTTCTCACCTTTACAGCAAGCGAGTGTAAAAAAATACTTCACGGGGGGAGGGGAAATAGTGCAAAATACTGGGGTCACGAGGTATTGGCTGATTTGGATTGCCTCTTGACACAGTGGGAAGTAGTTAACCAACACAGGTTATTTGATTTACTTTCCTGAAATAAACCATGTGCTATTTGTATATAATGACACCTCTTACATACATGTATTTATCAAACATTTTCAATGATTTTTAAAGAGGGGCTCTATGGTCAAATTCAGTTTTGTGATGCACTCATTTTCCAATAGATAGAGTCCGTATGAAAGTGGAAAAAATATCACAAATTTCTTACCTCACATTATATTAAAACAGTGTAAAATGCCATTGTATTTGATACTCTTCCAGTGCGAAATTTGTTAACATCCAAAAACATCCAATGATGTCATATTTCAAATATATAGGTCTGTACATTTTTGTACAGGGAATTTTTTAGTTTATTCCTGAATCTCAGAGATGCCAACATTGAATTCCAAAAAAGAGTAGTATCTATTGAAAAAAAAACCGCAAAAATCTAACGCTAAAAAATGCATGTCCGGATTTTGGGCAATGTCAGCGCCGCACTCGTGAACCCCGCTGGCGGTAGTCAAGTGGGACCGGGGGCAGAGTAAATTGGAGGAAAATACTCAATGAAAAAATTATGAAATTAATAACAATAATAATAATAATAATGTGTGGATTTATATAGCGCACGTATCCACCAACTAAGTGGTGCTCAAGGCGCATTATATTATTATCCCTGCTCATAAGGCTCATAAATCATTCCTGAAACCATCTCAGCTCCCTGGGGAGTATACAACTCAATTGCTGCCATTTCTAGCGCATATAGAGCAAACCAACTCTGCCTTCACAGGTACCCATTTAACCCTGGGTGGAGAGAAGCAATTATGATTAAGTGTCTTGCTCAAGGACACAAGTGTCACGGCCGTGATTCGAACCCACATTATGTTGCTAACACCAGAACTTGAATCCGGTAAGCTAGACCGCTCGGCCACGACACCCCATTATAACAATGCTAGACGTATCTTATCTTAAAAAGCTCACTGTTCTCTTTCTTGGGGTCTCGAAGGCAAATAACAAATTGATAGCCTTAGTTAGCTAGGCCTAGGCCTAGCTCAGCTCACCTGGGCCCAATTTCATGGCGCTGCTTACCACAGAATTCTGCGCTTACGGCGCCATAAAAAGCGTGTGATTCTATGCGCCGTAAGCGCAGAATTCCGCAGTAAGCAGTGCCTGCATGCGCTATGCCTAGCACTGAAGTCGCACTTGCAAAGAAGCTTCGAGAAATTAAAAGGTAATGCACGTGCGTGAGCACAATTATGCGCGCATGTACACGTACGTGTACGTGTGTACACACAAGCTACCTCACAGACAACCTCATTCCCCACGGGTATGCTCATTATTCCCCATTATGTAACAGAGATCAGTGGGTACGATCTTGCAAATAATGTACAGATGTACAGTACAGGCGCAGGCAGGGTACATGTGGTAGGTAGGCAGTCGAATCCAGCGCGCGCTCGCGCTGTGTGATACGTACATAATCGTGTGAATTCTAATCCCGCTATCGTCGCTTTTTACCACCACTGCAGTTTATATTTAAAAGGTTGTTGTTTTGTTTTTTCATTTTTATAATTATTTTTCATCATTTTTATTTCCACTTAATAGTTCATTCATTGTTTGCTTGTATTGTAACTACATGTACATACAATTATACTGAGGCGGCTTGTTTAGCGTATCTCAATGAAGTATTATCGTAGAGTCGTATTCACGGCTCAAAATCGTATTTGCTACGCCCAAATCGTGTATGTTGGCATCTCTGGAATCTCCATGATATTCAATCAAAATGACGGTGAATTTGACTTTTTGACGAACAAAAAATTCCTGTATGGAATGTACAGACCCATTTATTGTTGACATCTAATGACGTCATGTTTCAAAATGTGGCTACTTTCATAGTTGGTAGTCTGGATACAAGGTGATTGCAACCCCCGCTAAACAAGCCAGTTTTGCCTGACGTGCCAAAAAAAACATGAATTTTGAGTTCCACTTTCTCAACAACAAAAAATTTAAAATCTACTTTCTGAAAAAAACTTATTTAAAAATCCACTTTCTCAAAATTGCACCCATCTGTTTACAATATACATTGTAGCCTACTGGCCTAGTTTGGCAGAAGGGGTTGTTGTCACCAAGGGTTCACCAAAGGGCCACCGCACCCTTCCCCCGGGCCACCGCACCCTTCCCCCAGCCCCCCTCCCCATGGCTACGCATCTGTTGGCATGTATGTGTACTTACCATTGGTGCCAGTTTTTCTGTACTCGACTATATACACTTCAATAGGTCCGCTTCTCTGTTCTGGTATTTCCCACTGTAGTGTGACGGCGGTAGCACTGAAGGCTAGGACTTGGAAGTTTCTTGGAGGAGATGGCCCTGAACAACAAAATATTTATAAAAAATAATTCCTGGGTAAACCTCCCCCAGACAAAATTATGAAGTTGTGAAATTATGCTGTCTGAAATGCTTTCATTTGATAGAAACCACAAAACACAGGGGTGTGATTTGACAAAAGTACAAAAATCCAGAAAAATGGGTAGTGGGTCTGGGTCTCCCTTTGGTCTAGAGGATAAAGCCCCCTGAACCTCCTAGATGTTTAATTTTAGAGGATTTACAGACTCAAAACAGAGTTATTTCCCTTTAAAGTTACAAGTTTTATTAGGTATAATTTAAGTAATTAACTTCTTACAAAGGTACTTCATTTTCCTTAGCAACAGGCATTACAGAAGAATAATATTGCCTTACATTGCTTGACACTAACTCCCTAGGCCCATTTGCTTACACATAACCTGAATCCTTCCTAACTCCCTAGGCCCATTTGCTTACACATAACCTGAATCCTCCCTAACTCCCTAGGCCCATTTGCTTACACATAACCTGAATCATTCCTAACTCCCTAGGCTCATTTGCTTACACATAACCTGAATCCTTCCTAACTCCCTAGGCCCATTTGCTTACACATAACCTGAATCCTTCCTAACTCCCTAGGCCCATTTGCTTACACATAACCTGAATCCTTCCTAACTCCCTAGGCCCATTTGCTTACACATAACCTGAATCCTTCCTAACTCCCTAGGCCCATTTGCTTACACATAACCTGAATCCTCCCTAACTCCCTAGGCCCATTTGCTTACACATAACCTGAATCCTTCCTAACTCCCTAGGCCCATTTGCTTACACATAACCTGAATCCTCCAAAATCCTTCAGTAGTAAAGCAAGCACATGACATGTATGCACACATGTTTCTAATCTGTGATACATGTACATGGCCAGGGACCCTCCCTGCATGCATGGAGCAATAAACAGTGTCCACTGACCCAAGCACTGACCTTGCAATCACTACAACAAACACGGATGTACATGTACCATGGAAAGGCAAGTATGCCTAATAACCTCAATCCTCCAAAATCCTTCACTTCAGCAAAGAGCATGTAGCATGTAATAATAATAATAATAATGTGTGGACTTATATAGCGCATGTATCCACCAACTGAGTGGTGCTCAAGGCGCATTATATTATTACCCCTGCTCATAAGGCTCATAAATCATTCCTGAAACCATCTCAGCTCCCTGGGGAGTATACAGCTCAATTGTTGCCATTACAGCGCATATAGGGCTAATCAACCAACTCTGTAACCTCAACCAACTCTGTAACCTCAATCCTTCAAAATCCTTCACTTTAGCAAAGAGGATTTTGGAGGATTTGGGAAGGTTAGGGTTAAGGGTTTTATTTACATTAATTTCTGGCTATTTCTCAGTTCCCAGCTCTGCCCAATTCCGTCTGATTTCGGTAGAACACGTCACAAATTGTCTCCAGTTTGTTTCAATTTGAAAAATGTTTAAACAATTAGTAGGGTTGGCTTGACTTGATTTGGAGAGGGTGAGTAGGAAATATTGTGGCTATATATCATCTTGTGTCCTCTTTTATTGGGCAATTTAAAAAAAAAAAACCTTCATCCTGACTGACCATTTGACCATCACACTAATAAATAAACAAGGAGATTAATTTATGGCAGTGAGTCAAACCACAATATGTTAACCTTGTCTCTGGCATGGAGTTAATAACAATCCTCAAAAGAGCATTCGGCCACAACAAAAAAAGGCTTTGTTTTCTGGTCTCTGCACGCGTTGACTCAGACCTGGGCGTCGTCGGCATTTTTAGTTTTCTTTATTTTTTGCTATGAAAACAATGTCCAATTGCAGTCAAAATTGCTAGATCGATTGGAATTCTGCCGACTGTTTTAACCAGTTCGTGTCAGAGGCTGTGTATACACGCAATTCTTTTTGCACCGTGAATCGGAGAGCGTCTAAACACGCCAAAGGAAACTCCGGAATATTGGTATGCATGCTCGGTTGAGCCACCCGTGTACGGTGACATGCTCGGAAGATGTGGCCACCCGCTGTGGAAGCTTCCATTCAGTGTGTGTGGGAAAAATAAATCCGCACAGTGGCCCAGAAAAACTTTTTTATTCCCGACGCGAACAGGTTAAAAGGACAATATCGTCACAATCAGAGCAGACTTTCAACAGGGCATGGAATCGGTGTCCTAGTTTAAGATGAACACAGTGACTGAAAATTACTGGCTCATTTATGCAGCAGCAATGGTAATATGACCTTATCATGTGGGGTATTATTTTCAGTCACTGAGTTAATCTAAAACTAGCACTCTGATTCCATGCCCTGTTGATCGTAACGATATTGTCCTTTTAAACAACTTGTTCACATAGGGGTATGAACGTTTGCCCGATTTGTGCGGCCTTTCTTAGCCACCATACTTTGTATATGGGAAATTTGGTCTGGTTCCAATAACTGCATATACATATCAACATGAATCACTTTAAAAAAACATTTACCAAAAAACCCCAAAATGCACTGATTTTGAAGCTGACCTATGACCAGAAACTAGAGACTTTTTTGGGGGTGCCTTAACTTCAAGTTCATAGAGATCCCACAGGACGGTAGAGGGATTTTACTTATAGACAAAGATTCCTTTAATAGAAGGCCAGATTATGTGATAGTGCAGATCATAGGAAAATAGTATTAAGTAATTACAGATGTCTATCACCTAGATAGATGAAATGTGCCAGTCTTGTCAAAACCTAGTCCGCGGCAGATTACTCCAAGAACTTGAATTTGGGCAATTACTGAGGTTGTATTCCATAGACTTGACGCGTGAGGTCTCGAAAGAAGCACTGCGTTCTTGGTGACTTGTACGCGAGACTTGTGCATGTGCGCGAGAACTGTGCTTTACGCGTGCATATTGCGCCAATAAGTGCATGTTGGACGAATCTCGCAAACTCAGTTCAACCTTGTCTGCATCTGGTTTTACTGTTTAGTTCTGCAACTACAATCACAGACAAAATTCTTGGGACACCTGCCCCCCAAAAAAAATGTTGAGTGGATTTGTGCATTTAACTTTTATACTAGGAAGAATATCATGCCTGCTTCAGTCTTCCAATGAAAAAGTACAATAAATAAATATAGAAATGAATTAACATCTATAGAGGTTGATGAAATTCTTGCGTCAGGTGATAAGCAACTGTGTGTATAGCACTGTATACTCAGTGCTTTCCGAGTGTCTGTGGAAAAACTTCACAGGCAACTTGGGCGGGATTCGAACCCACAACCTCGAACTTTGTCCCTGTTTGTAGCAAATGGCATTGTGTGCTTCTCCCATGGTAGGGAATACCGCAGGGCTCGAAATTACCGACGGCACCGACGGCAATTGCCGTCGGTGCCCTGTGCCTTTGCCGCGATGCCCTCGAAATCACCGACATTTCACGGCAATAAATTGCCGTGCCCTTTTTATTTGACTGCCGTCGGTGCCCTTTAGTATTGTGAACATGCATCATCAACGTCAAAATACTCCCTTCGAAGTTCGAATGACACAATCAGACGAGAATTTTTTTTTTACCTGTCCAGGGCCGGCTGCGTTCCATTCACGCAAACGGTGAGTAAACGTTCGCCAAGCGTTGCCGGCAGGCGCGCATGGCCAACGGAATTCGGCGAGTGTGAGTTAAAATGGCTGCGCACAGTGCGCAGTGCGTTGTGATGCGCACGACGTAAGCTTAGGCGAACACCTCATCAGCAGCAGAAAGCCGTTCGCCATCGGTTGCGAACGTTGGCGGCGCACAACTCGTTCCACTCGAAATTGTTTGCAAACGTTGGTGTCCATGTGACAGTGTGTGTTGAAATGAACGTTCATTGGTACCCGTACAGTAGAAGTTGGCCTATTCATATGCGTAATTTTCTCAAACATGTACGCATAATATGACATTGACAGTGTTGAATAATCAATTCGCGACGCGGTAAGTACAAAAGTTACCTTTAATCTTTGTTGTTTGCCATTTTACTAATGCATCTACCTTTGTCTTAGTTTCTCACCTGTCTAACTTGTTAATTTTGTTTTTGCCGCGGTGCCCCCCAAATTCAAAAAAAATGCCGTGGTGCCCTTTCGAAATTTACAAAATTGCCGTGATGCCCTTCAAATTTGAGAAAAAGCTTGGCAATTATTGCCGTGCCCTTTTGAACACGAAGTTCGAGGCCTGATACCGGTTTCTAAGCTGTATGACACCAAGTCTGCCATTCAGGTAAAATAGCGGGTGAAATGGGGTGTCATGGCCGGGCGGTCTAGTGCATCAGACTCAAGGTCTGGTGTTATCAGAATGTGAGTTCGAATCCCAACCTGGCTGGTCGTTGTGCTTGTGTCCTTGAGCAAGACACTTAACCATAATTGCTTCGTCCTTTGGATGGGACGTTAAGCCATAGGTCCCGTGTACTCGATTATTAAAGTAATGCACGCAAAAGAACCCAGAACACTTATCGTGGAACAGTAGGAGTTTACCCCGGTGTTTCTGGTTCACATAACAAGTGCCCTTGTTTACAGGTTTCCTCAGGCTTTTGAGCTACAGTGCTTAAGTGTGCTTTTGAGGCATCCTTGGTTTCATTACCAGAAATGTATAATAATAATAAAATGTTTAACATCATGTAGGTAATAAAATAGCTACCTACCTGTCACAGATGGTGTGGAAGCATCGACCACATTACTAGGAGGCGACATACCGACGACATTCTTGGCGAAGACTCTGAACTGGTAAGTTTGACTCTCTGCTAGGTCGTAGACTGTGCTAGACTGGGGACTGGAGAGGGCGGCAATGCTGTCTAAGAACGTTATCCAAGATGTCGCGACACTGACAATGGAGACAAACAAAACAGAACAAAAATTGTTTCAATATCTTTTGCCTGTGAAGTTTTTCCACAGACACTCGGAAAGCACTGAGTATACAATTTACAGTGCTATACACACGTCGGTGTATGGCAAAATTAAATCAATTGTTTATCACCTGATGCAAGAATTTCATCAAACTATAAATATCTTGCTCATTTGACACTTAAAGGTACAGTATCGTCACGATCAACAGGGCATGGAATCAGAGTGCTAGTTTTAGATTAACTCAGTCACTGAAAATAATACCCACATGATAAGCTCATATCAATGCTTTGGCATAAATGAGCCAGTAATTTTCAGTCACTGTGTTCATCTTAACCAGTTCGCGTCGGAGGCCGTGTATACATGCAATTTTTTTTTGCACCACGGATCGGAGAGCGTCTAAACACGCCACAGGAAACTCCGGAATATTTGTATGCATGCTCGGTTGAGCTATGCGTGTACGGTGACATGCTCGGAAGTGCCAGCCACGCGCTGTGGAAGCTTCCATTAACGTGTGTGTGGGAAAAAGAAACCCGCCACAGGGGCCCAGAAGAACTTTTTTATTCCTGACGCGAACTGGTTAAACTAGCACACCGATTCCATGCCCTGCTGAAAGTCTCCTCCGATCGTGACAATATTTTCCCTTTAATATCACCAGTGCTGAATTGTTTCATGGATGTACTCCATGATGTTGCACTAAATTCTTTTCGTCTAAGCAAATTTCTGCACTGTTGTAATCATTTTGTATTTCAATGAAATGGTGTCCTAGTTTAAGATGAACACAGTGACTGAAAATTACTGGCTCATGTATGCAGCAACAACGGTAATATGACCTTATCATGTGGGGTATTATTTTCAGTCACTGAGTTAATCTTAAACTAGCACTCTGATTCCATGCCCTGTTGATCGTGACGTGAGAGATTTATGATTTCTTGTAGAGTCTGCAGACAGTCTGCAAACCCTCCTTTTCAACAGGAAGGCTAGTGGATTAACCGGGAGGCAGGACCACATCAAAATTATGATCGGGCAGAACGGTTAACCAGAAATAAAAACCATACAGCACATAGCACTGCTGACTAGTAAGTCCGCTAGACAAAAGCATATGACACCAGTTAGCGAGACAATTTAGTGCGGTGATTCCATTCCCTGTTGATCGTGACGATAGTGTCCCTTTAACAAAAATAAACAACAACAACAACAATTCTAAAACAGATATATACCTTAATTTGTACTGAAGTTGATAATGAGTTGTGTCTGAAACATCCCCGCCAACCGACCAGTACACAACGATGGAATCCACGGAAACGGCTACGGCACTCAGAATGGTCGGTGTACCAGGAATACCTGAGGTCGTACAAGAAAAGTCATTTTGGTTACATTTCCAAAAGTTAATATTTCTCAAATAGTACAAGGCATCTCATTTCTTTGTCCAAAAATGGTGCAGCTAGGATTTTTTTAAATGGGTGGGGGGGGGGGGGATTTCATGGCTGCACTATTGTGTTTGTAAGTTGATACGTAATATGCGTGCGCATAATACTTACGCACATTCTTTTACTATTTCCAGTTCCAAAGCTGGCATCCTGTGGTATGTAATTTAACCTAAATTCCTCGATTGTAACATTCAAAAGCGATTCATAGGACAGAAATCGACTTTGTTAATAAGATTTTGAGTCTTGACAACACATATGTTGCATGCAAGTCACAAGCTTTCTAATTTCTTGCATAAATCCTTAAAGAAAAGGGTGGTCAATGCATTTTCAATGGGATTCTGATGATTGTTGGAGCCAGCATGTGCGAAGTGGGCGTGGTTTATGTTGTCCGATTTGTGAGGCCTCTCTTAGCCACCATACTTTGTTTACTTTTTTTTACTTTTTTTATTTTTTTAAATTATTTTTATTCTCCCCCCTCCTTTAGTTCTAGCCTGCACTTTGAGTGGCACTTAAGAGCCTTGTGCATTGGCAACCTTTCATTAAAAAAAATAAATAAATAAATTTAAAAAAATGGGAAATTTGGCTTGATTCCAATAACCATGTATACATGTATTACGTATTTCACTGGTTGGCAAACAAAATAAAATAAAAGATTTTGAAGCTGACCTATGACGAGAAATCTATGAGACTTTTTATTTTGCCTAATACAATTATGTTCTGACATTATAATGTCTATGATCTTTTACTTGTCTCCAGCCACCATACTAGAGAAACAAACACACATGGATACTATCTATCCAAAATGTGTTTAATCTGTCAGTTCAAAATTTCCCCTGCCTCACTACATTCACATTACTATTACTCCACAAAATGCCAATAGCTGGATCTAATTTCATTATTTTGACAGGTGATGGAGGCTCAGCAAATACTTCCAAATGTCAAGTTACGACAATGCCAGGGCTGTGACGTACACACCCCATTGAGGAAACCAACCACAATAGATATCCAATAACGTCTGCTAAGCCCTTAACAAAACGCCGCAGACAACTAGAGGATCGGTCTACATGGTGGAGTTTCCTGCAGGCCAGCTGGCTCGTATCAACCACTTAATGCCAAGCAGATGATACTTCATTCACAATTCCTTATCCATTGTCGACAAGTTTGGACTTAAATCTAGCGCTCCATCATCAATTATGATAGCTTAAAGCCCTTTTTATCACATTGAAACATTTATTTCGTAAAGAGACCACTTCAATAAAAAATAAAAAAATGGTTTTGACCTGTCCACCATTTTAACTGGCATTTGGCTAGGCCAGGGACTACCGCTTACTGTAGGTCAAACCCTTTGTTTTATTACAAAAAATATAGAAAAAATCTTATTAATACACATTAACCCTAACCCTCCCTAACCCTCCCAAATCCTCTTTGCCAAAGTGAAGGATTTTGAAGGATTGAGGTTACATGCTACATGCTCTTTGCTAAAGTGAAGGATTTTGGAGGATAGAGGTTATTAGGCATACTTGCCATACAAAGCCCCCTGAACCTCCTGCATGTTTAATTTTGGAGGATTTACAGACTCTCCACATCCCCACAAACAAGAAACAAGAGGTTTGGACACAATACAGGCTACTTCTTTCTTTCCTTGGTGGCTACTTCTCTTCTTTGAAGAACATTTTGAAGGCAAAGGTCGATTTGTAAAAAAATACTCAAATCAGGAAAAATCCTGAGAAATCACAGGTATGGGGTATAACGCAAGGAAATTACGGCGTTAAAAGTGGGCCCAATACCTTAAAAAAATGTAACGTGAGTAACCATGGAATTACCCCCAAGGGGACATTTCAGGAAAACCAAAATACACTTATTCTATCAAGCAGTAAACTCAAGAATTTAACGGTCCAATTCCACTCCTGAACATGGGAAACACAACACAACGAAGCAATATCTTCTCATGTTCAAAGTAGAATTCGTCGCAAGAAGGAACAGAGGCAATCATAAGTTTGGGCAGCGGAGATTTCACCACGGGGAAAAAAAAGATCTGCACAATATACCCTGGATACATTTTTGTTTCTGTGAATCATTTTATTTCCACAGGAATTGAAGAAGCACGCCTCGGTTTATCTCAAATAAAACAACCGGACCCTATTGTAACTTGATCCCATTTATCGGAAACCCACCAAAGAGCTTGAGGGGTCTCCAGCTCATGACCCCTTCATCTGAAATATTGTGGTTTCCTCAGTCTCTTGGATAATGATCTTTTTTGCGCCACAAGAACCAGAAGTTCAAACCGCTGTGACCTTTGCTTGAGTGCCAGCTGTGTCCAATCCGCCAGCGACCTGGATATGTCGCACGGCATCATCGGTCGACATGACTAGATAGTTTGATACAAGATGGTTTTGATGTAGGGTTTCAAAGCCGAGGAAATAATTCCCGATGGGAGTCTGGTGGGCATTAGGAGATGGTGGCCATAAAATGAAAGATTTACGCTGGATAAAATTGGTTGCATGCCAACTATTTGACAAAAGCAACCTCCGGAAATTTGCTAGGCATCAGGGGTAGATTTAGAATAAATATGTATACAATATAACATCACTTAAAATGACCATTTTCTTACAAAGCTCGGCTCCTAATTTTTCTAGCATTACAGCCTTGAATTACAGCCTTGAATTACAGCCTTGAATCACTATAATGACCAGTCACTATATAGTAACCACTATGTGTGGACCCCAGATTTTTTTTTATTGCACAGTCGCACTGTACAGTCAAGACAATTACCGAGTACATGTATTTTTCTTGAAGGAATAACTGTTGTCTAATTATTATTGAAGCTTAGATTTTTACAAGGGCAAAAATCAGTAAATGCCCCAGAAAATCTGCCACCTGACCTGACCTATGGTATAATGGACCGAGGCCAATACAAGGTCCATTATCACCTGTGGCCACTCCCCAATCGGTCTTTATGGTGCTCCCTAACTACCCCAAATCCTACAAAATCCACCCCCTGGTTTTGTGTGATTTTGCTGGATTCAGTACTCCACACTATAGCCCAGCGAATAGAGCATGTAGCCATGTGTACCAAATCCATCAAACTCCACCGGCTGCTTTTGTTGGATTCAGTATTCCACAGTATAGCCCAGCGAATAGACCATGTAGCCATGTGTACCAAATCCATCAAACTCCACCGGCTGCTTTTGATGGATTCAGTACTCCACAGTACAGCCCAGCGAATAGAGCATGTAACCATGTGTACCAAATCAATCAAACTCCACCGGCTGCTTTTGATGGATTCAGTACTCCACAGTATAGCCCAGCGAATAGAGCATGTAGCCATGTGTACCAAATCCATCAAACTCCACCGGCTGCTTTTGATGGATTCAGTATTCCACAGTATAGCCCAGCGAATAGAGCATGTAGCCATGCATGTGTACCAAATCCATCAAACTCCACCGACTGCTTTTGATGGATTCAGTACTCCACAGTATAGCCCAGTGAATAGAGCATGTAGCCATGTGTACCAAATCCATCAAACTCCACCGGCTGCTTTTGATGGATTCAGTACTCCACAGTATAGCCCAGCGAATAGAGCATGTAGCCATGTGTACCAAATCCATCAAACTCCACCGGCTGCTTTTGATGGATTCAGTACTCCACAGTATAGCCCAGTGAATAGAGCATGTAGCCATGCATGTGTACCAAATCCATCAAACTCCACCGGCTGCTTTTGTTGGATTCAGTACTCCACAGTATAGCCCAGCGAATAGAACATGTAGCCATGTGTACCAAATCCATCAAACTCCACCGGCTGCTTTTGATGGATTCAGTATTCCACAGTATAGCCCAGCGAATAGAGCATGTAGCCATGCATGTGTACCAAATCCATCAAACTCCACCGACTGCTTTTGATGGATTCAGTACTCCACAGTATAGCCCAGCGAATAGAGCATGTAGCCATGTGTACCAAATCCATCAAACTCCACCAGCTGCTTTTTGTTGGATTCAGGACTGTGTATAGCCAAGCCATGGATTCTTTGCATTTGCTACTGTACCAATTCCATCAAAGTCCAACAATTGGGGTACCTTTTTACTGCATGTTGATGGATTTTGGAGGATATGGGAAGGTTTTTAGCAAAAATGCCTAGGGGGTTGGGGTTGTTAAACTTTCACTTCCCCAATTTGCTAACTGTGTCACTATGGGTTTAACAGTGAAAGATTTCACAGAGGTTTATTCAGAGTGTGTAATTGTGTGTCGCTGCTCACATGACAGAATAACAGCACTGTTGGCATTGCATTAAGATTTAAAGGGGGTATATCGTCACGATCAGAGCAGGCTTGCGTCTTGACACTGAATCCCGAACTATGAACTCAGATGAACCCAGTCACTGGATTTCTGGTCTCCACGTGCGTCGCCTCAGACCCACGCGTCAGCATTTTTATTTTTATTTATTGATTTTTTTGCTGCGAAACAATGTCCAATTGCAGCCAAAATTGCTGGATCGATTGGAATTCTGCCATGCTGTGTTTTAAAAGACTTTTTCACATAGGGGTATGAATGTTTGCCCAATTTGGCCACCATACTTTGTATATGGGAAATTTGGTTCTCGCGTATACAATGTATCACGTATTTCCCTGTTGGCAAAAAAAAAAAGATAGCAAAAAAAAAAAAAAAAAAAAAAAAAACCCGTCACCACACCGATTTTGAACCCGACTGTTTTGGGCCAAACAGTTTTTCTTTACTTTCTTATTGTGATGAAACTTTCATGGGTTAGTTTTATGAAATATTTTTTGAAAACTAGAGGGTTGACATGAACGCACATTTCCAAAACCCAATGTTGTATGTCCCTTTAAATCTCAGCACAAACTGCAGCGCAACACAACTACAGTGAACAACGCACAATGACGTTATGAAATAGGATTATCTGGGCCTCTAGGAAGCATCACGAATCACATGGTGAAATTTGTAATCACATCGTGTAACTAGGATCAGCAGAACATGATATCTACAACTTCAAGTCAAGTTTGTCACGTTCTTATACACTTTCCTGTTTCCTGGTATGATCAAGAACGTGACAAAGCATGAGAGGCTATACAAGGCTTGTTGTCGATAAGGTCACTGCTTTCTACAGACTCTGCACGTTGCCAAGGCTGTTCTTGTCTGTCTACTTGTCTGCACTAAAGTGTGCTCAAGCGAAGTGGAGCTAATAAACAGTTGTCCATATATGTGAAGCTGCCCTAACCCCTTTCAATAACTGGCTAGACACCATGCTCAATGCAACAACATCCATCAGTTGTCCAAGTGTGTAGCTGCCCTAACCCCCTTCAATAACTGGCTAGACACCCTGCTCAATGCAACAACATCCATCAGTTGTCCAAGTGTGAAGCCTGCTGAGTGCAACAAGATCTATCAGCAAAGAACAAATGATCTATTGTTCTCTGCAAGATCCAACCGCAGATTTTTGCATTCGTTGCATTCTGTTGCATTCAGCGTGGTAAAGGTTAAAAAGACAACATCGTCACGATCAGAGCAGACTTTCAACAGGGCATGGAATCGGTGTCCTAGTTTAAGATGAACACAGTGACTGAAAATTACTGGCTCATTTATGCAGCAACAAGGATAATAAGACTATCATGTGGGGTATTATTTTCAGTCACTGAATTAATCTAAAACTAGCACTCTGATTCCATGCCCTGTTGATCGTGACCATATTGTCTCTTTAATGAGTCTTTTGTTAATGAGAGATTTATAATTTCTTGTAGAGTCTGCAGACAGTCTGCAAACCCTCCTTTTCAACAGGAAGGCTAGTGGATTAACCGGGAGGCAGGACCACATCAAAATTATGATCGGGCAGAACGGTTAACCAGAAATAAAAACCATACAGCATAGCACTGCTGACTAGTAAGTCCGCTAGACAAAACCATACGACACCAGTTAGCGAGAGAATTTAGTGCGGTGCTTAATTCTTTAGTAGCCTAACGACATTATTTCAACATTCACCAAAATATAATTTACTTCTTCACAAGTTAGACAAATCTAGTATTTTAACCCTAACCACCCCAAATCCATCAAAATCCTTGAAGTGGCACTTTTTTGGGGGAAAATTCAGCACTGCTGTAAACTGGTACTTTCACCTCTCCAAATGGGACAAAATTACTACCTGCCAAGAAATACAGGCCATAAGTGCTGAATATGAAAGATCAACGAAAATGCGTGGTGCATTTTGAAGATAAGGGCATGTTTCCAAAAGTGCACTGATGGATTTTGGAGGATTCAGGAAGGTTCCTAGCCAGAATACCTAGGGGGTTAGGGTTAAACATTTGTTTATACCGCGAGTAGGATATAACTAAAGCGCCCTCTTGTGGTCATGCATGCAGACTATTAATCTGTGATAATGATCCATCTGCTTGCAGCCAATAACAACACAGACCACCCTCCATGATGAAAAGTTGCTTGCCTTGCCCCCAAAAAAGTAATTCAAGAAAAAGCCACTTACCTAGCACAGAAATGTGGAAGTTTTCTCGAGAGTTTCCGACGTCATTGGAAGCTACACAACTGTAGTCACCTGAAAGACAACGAAATTCAAAGTGTGTTTTTAGCTGGTTAGCAGATATACTACACTTAGCACTCAAAAACAGGCTGAATGCAATGAAAAGAAGAGGCTTATGTCATTTTAATGGTTTAGTAATGTCAATTCACTTCATGAGCAGAATTAGAATCAAAGTAAGACAAAATTGTCCATTTGAAATTTCCCATTTCATCAGGGCATGGAATCGGTTTAAAGATGAACACAGTGAATGAAAATTACTGGCTCATTTATGCAGCAGCAACGGTAATATGACCTTATCATGTGGGGTATTATTTTTAGTCACTGAGTTAATCTAAAACTAGCACTCTGATTCCATGCCCTGTTGATTGTGATTATATTATCCCTTTAATGTATTGATTCAAAGAAAATCATGAAACTTGTAGAAGCAGTTTTGCCAACATTACCAATGTTGTACCTTCCCTTCAATGTATATCTTGGTTCAAAGAGAGTAAGCATATTCATAGAAGCAGTTTGGCCAACATTACCAGTGATGTACCTTCCCTTCAATGTATATCTTGATTCAAAGAGAGTAAGCATACTCATAGAAGCAGTTTGGCCAGCATTACCAATGTTGTACCTTCCCTTTAATGTATATCTTGATTCAAAGAGAGTAAGTATACTCGTAGAAGCAGTTTGGCCAACATTACCAGAGTTTTACCTTCTCTTTTAAAAATAACTCAAAAATAATTTAGTTGCACATAAGTTGTACTACTCATTCTATGTTCAAGGGTTTTTTCCAAACTGTTCCATATCCATTTTTAGTCACATCATTCCTTACAAGAATATCAGCTGGAAATTCAAAGCTTTAACTATTTGCACATTTAACTCGTCAAATGTTTCTCTGCAGTGGTTGAACATATTAAAATGAGACAAACTATGTCCTCAGCAGATTGTGCGAGGAGCAGATAAGTGATTTTTCATCTGGTTTGTAACTTAATACTTCTCTGAAGTCAGCCCGCAACATTTCTAATCGTTCCACAGAAACATGCATATGTATCGACTGGAAATGTTCTCCAAATGTTTTACAACTCATGACAAATGTTTTACATTCAAGGAGAAATAAAGGTGTAAGACATGAGGCGATTTTGCCGGTCGGGGAAATGCTGCCTCCCCGGAGAGGCAGCAAAAAGGAAAGGCATGTTCGGATACCGAAGACAGAAACGTTTCCTCGTGGTTAAAGCCGGGGAGGTTGGTCACGGATATTGGGAATCAAAGAGTTTTGAATTGGCTTGTTGAGTGCAGGGAAGGAAATCATTTTGTTTAGGTAGTTAATTGAGATTTGAGAGTGAAGTGGAGAAAGCAGACTTACATTTGGTAACTAGATGGGATGGAATAAGATTAGGATTAGGGTTAGGATTAGGGTTAGGGTTAGGGTTAGGGTTAGGGTTAGGGTTAGGGTTAGGGTTAGGGTTAGGATTAGGGTTAGGGTTAGGGTTAGGGTTAGGGTTAGGGTTTGTCTCATTTAATATGGTAGAACAGTATGGTATAACCACCCCATATCCTGCAAAATCCTCCAAGGGGCACTCTTTGGGAAAAATTCAGCACTGTTGGAAACTGGTACTTTCACCTCTTCAAATGGGACAAAATTACTACCTGGCAAGAAGTACAGGCCATAAGTACTGAATATAATATGAAAGATCAATGAAAATGCATGGTGCATTTTGAAGATAAGGGCATGTTTCCAAAAGTGCACTGATGGATATTGGAGGATTCAGGAAGGTACCCAGCCAGAATACCTAGGAGGTTAGGGTAAAGTGACAGCATAGATAAGTTCTTGCAGTTCTGGGGCAATTATACAAAGATACAGGACTCAAAGTCTTTAAAAAAAAAAAAAATTATGTTTTTTTTTTTTGGGGGGGAGTACATCGTGTGACATCACAATGCAAAAGCCGCTATCATGGAGGTAATGACAGCGTACGTAATTTAAATGTGAGTGCGCGTCTTGTGAACTTGAAGCTATGTGTTACACAAAAGTCAGGGTTCTGTCTAGGACATTTTTAGCGGCGGAAAAAAATTAAAAGCTGTAGGCGTGTGATAATGGTTGCACACACTTGTGTCTCAGGACACAAGCGTGTCCTGAGACACAGAATGGGGGGTGTTATAATTTCGAGCTATCCAGTATAAAAAAATGGTTAAATTTTTACTGGTAAACACAAACATCTGTCATCTTTTATTGAGAATCCATGAAAGGAAATAGGCAAGTTGGAAAATGAGTGGTTGTCACGGGATCCTGAGTGCCGGTCGGGGGTTTCCGGCACCGACTACCGTGGGCAGAACCTTGATGAGTACTCACGCGTTATGTATGCGTTTTGTAAAAACTGTGTGCATATCATGTGTCGGTGATGCACTTCACTGCTTAGAAACAATTCAAACACGTGACGCAGCCCTAGGTTACTATCCAACATGGCTTCTTGCGAAATCTCTCTATCCTGTTGTTAAATCAAGACATAATAGGCGTGCACATTGGTGCGCATTCTATTGGCTACTTCCAGTTCCAAAGCTGTTGTGTGTAACTTAAAATTCCTTGGTTTTAACGTTCATAAGCAATTCTCAGGGATGTGATTTGACAAAAGTAAAAAATCCTGAAATTTCAGTCACTGTGTTCATCTTAAACTAGGACACCGATTCCATGCCCTGTTGAAAGTCTGCTCTGATTGTGACAATATTGTCCCTTTAAGTGTTCTGATAGGGTGATGTTTTCGTATCTATTATGACCAATACCTGGTTATTAACCAGTTCGCGTCGGGAATAAAAAAGTTTTTCCGAACCCCGTGGCGGGTTTATTTTTACCGCACAAACACGACCAATGGTGCTCACCAGAGCATGACCGGGGAGACCGCGTCTTCCACCGTATGCTTATGGCTCGTTGCCACGTCGACCGGGAATCTATACAAATATTCCCGAGAATCCTGTGGCGTGTTTAGATGCTCTCCGATCCGCTGTCCAAAAAAAAATTGCGTGTATACACGGCCTCCGACGCGAACTGGTTAACCTGATAACAAAATAACCAAATCTTCATCTGAAAACTTACTTCAGGGGTGTGACAAAAGATTAAAAAAATCGTGAAAAATGGGTAGTGGGCCTGGGTCTCCCTTTGGTCTAGAGGACAAAGCCCCCTGAACCTCCTGGATGTTTAGTTTTTGAGGATTTACAGACTCTCTTCACATCCCCACAAACAAGAAACTAGAGGTTTGGACACTTCTTTCCTTGGTGGTTTCAAAAGCATTCTGAAGCATGCAAGAGCATTCTGGAGATTTGTAAAAAAAAATCCTGAAATCAGAAAAAAATCCTGAGAAATCACAGGCCTAGATTCTTGAGGCAGAAATTGACTTTGTTGATAACAGTTTGAGTCTTTACAAGAAATACATTAAAAGCTTTCTCATTTCTTGCGTACATGTAAATCCATAAAGAAAAAGGTCATCAACGCATTTCCAATGGGCTACTGATGATCGTTGGAGCCAGAACGTGCGAAGTGGGCGTGGTTTATGTTAGAATTACATCACATTTACCAACAGGAGAGAAAGTTTTCCTAATTTGCATACCTTGATCTTCCTTAGCAACTGAAGAAATCGTCAGCGTATTTGGTGAGCTGAACTTGATTCTCTCCGAAGTGATAATTGCATCTTGTTCCTTCAGCCATGTGATGGTGGGTTCGGGAAATGCGCTGGTAATACACTGGACAGTGAAAGATGTTCCCACGTTGACGGTGGAATCAGAAATGGGTGTAATGTCTGGGGCAACTGTGGTGGGAAAAGAAATTGAAACGAAATTGAAATACATGTGTGTATACAGTATCACTTGTTACAAATTAATGCTCCCAAAAAAAGATGGCCGAAAAAAAAAACACACGTCACCACACCGATTTTGAAGCCCACCGACGACCAGAAACTGTTTTTTGGCTTAACCTTTAATTTGATCTTCATGAAGTTATATGAACGCACACAAAATGACCTTTAACTCATGTTATACAGGTGCCCTTTAGAGATAAAAAAAAATCCCAAAACTCAAAAATAGGTGTTAAAAATTAACAGGATGATAAAATCATCAAGGTTGTCTATATCACATTCCTCACATGTGCTAGAAGTCATCGGTATAATCTGAGTTTCCTGGAAAACTCCCCAGCGAACATTCACTTAAAGCATGAGCGCCTTGCCCCAAGTTTTTCCCGCCCCCCAAGAAAAATTTACAGGAAAATCTAGAGCAACTTCTGGGTTAAATAAAATAGATTGTACTTTTGGCATTTTAAATGACTCAGAGACCATGATAGATTGAAAACTGTTTTTGTTTTCTTTGGCCATTTTGTTTAACCGTTAATATTTGAATGTTATGGAGTCAATAGTGAATGCTACCCAGTGATAAACTGGAGACAGATAGGGCACCCTCAACAGTTCATGCATGGAGCAGATAGCTGACACATTTAAAGGGTCAAGTCTTACAAGTAGGCTTGGGCGATATCGATTTTTTTCATCCACGATATATCGCCAATCATATATCACAATTGTCGATAGTATCGCGATTATTTGTTTTTCATTCTCACATGAAAAAATTGCTTTAGAGCCGATAACCACAGGTATATACCCCTCTACAAGCGTCACAATAAATCACAAATTTGTTTGCATAGCGTGTATGTACTTCTGAAGTAGTTCGCTTTTGTTTCTCACTTCCAAAAGCTAAAAAGACTGTCGTAATTTCGTTTCCATGGAATTTCTGACTTGACTCACAATGGTATAAGAATACAAGGTAATGTTGGGTCAGTCAATTGGTAAACCGACCGAAACTGCACTAACCGGTTAACCGAAAACCAATACTTAAAAAATACGACCAACAATTTGCCGGTGCCCGTTTTGTTGTTGTAGATTTTCTTTTTTGCCTCACTTGTTATTAAACAATCCCTGCATGAAGTGATGGTTTTGGATTGAAAATGTGTACATTTTGTGCCATTTGCCAAGGACCTAGTATTCTAGTTTGTGCGGCCTTCAGGTACCGACTTCTAGTTAAGGGATGAGGGCCAAAGTCATGGTACAGTCAAGCCTTTGAGAAGCCTGGCCAGGCCCAGGCTACCTGGCCTCCTAATCTGTCTTTTGTGAGTCCTAATCCTGTAACAATATACAGTACCTGCCAATCAACATAACCTGGGCTTCTGGAAGGCCTAGCCCAGGCAAGCAGAGCTCATTATATAGGCCAATAGGCAGAGGAAAAGCCTGGGCCTGGCTGGGCTTCTCAAAGGCTTGGCTGTACCATGACTTTGGCCCTTGTCCGTAATTGATAACCGACAGTGAAAGATTAGGTTTAGCAACGGTCAGCAAACTAACCGGAAACTCCAAGCACTAATAGCAAGGTTGGCCAATGACATCAAAAACACTGTTTCTGCCATTACAATGCACACAGAAGGTCAATATATTTTGAGATATAAGACGCATCAGTGAACAACCTTGTTATATAGGATTTCTAAGTACAGCCATTTTTTTAAAGGAATCTTTTTGAAAGGATTTTCAACAAATCTAATGAATTTGTATAGCACTCTTGCTGTTTCAAATGTCCATACTGTATATGTGTTCTTATTATATATGCAGGAGTGTGACTTGACAAAAGTAAAATTCCTGAAATATGATCAGCAGGCCTGGGTCTCCCTTTGGTCTAGAGGACAAAGCCCACTGAACCTCCTGGATGATTAATTTTGGAGGATTTACAGACTCTCCATATCACTACAAACAAGAAACTAGAGGTTTGGACACAATACAGGCTACTTCTTTCTTTCCTTGGTGGCTACTTCTCTTCTTTCAAGAAAATTTTCAGGCAATAGGAAGATTTGTAAAAAATCCTGAGAAATCACTGGCTTGTTTAGGACTACTGAAGGTATATTTGATTATCTTTCATTTTATTATCTTTCATGAATAACATATTTTAGCCTCTTACCTCTGACCTGCAGGTTGGCCTCCGATTTAGCCTGCCCCTGGACATTCTGTGCCTGGCAAGTGACCTTCCCAATGGTCATCTCGCTGGCCGAGCTTACAGTCAGTATTTGCCCCTGGTTTGAGATACTACCCCAGCTCGGTACCGGACCGTCATTGAAAAACCACACAAGGTCTGGTTCCGGTTCCCCACTGGCTTGGCATACGAAGATGACGACGCCTTCCTGGTAGACTGTTTGATTGGTGAGTGGTGTGGTAATGACGGGTGGAGCTGTGAACAATAGAAAAAAAATTCATGCAATTTATTTTTAACTATGTGTGGAAGATAATAAGATTGTGTCGTCTGTGTTTTTCTGAACATTTTACTTGAGAAAAAGTAAAAACTGCTTTAAAATTTCGAAACAAACAAAATTGTACAAAAATTAATTTATAATTAATTTATATCATATATTTGATTTCCTTTACATTGATTAAACAATCAATGTTTCAATGAAAATTTAAAAAATCAGAAATTGCAGGTAAATCACAGCCGAAACATCTTTAAAGAGGCAGTATCTTCACAATCAACAGGGCATGGAATCAGAGTGCTAGTTTTAGATTAACTCAGTGACTGAAAATAATACCCCACATGATAAGGTCATATTACCATTGCTGCTGCATAAATGAGCCAGTAATTTTCAATCACTATGTTTATCTTAAACTAGGACACCAATTCCATGCCCTGTGGAAAGTCTGCTCTGATTGTGATGATATTGCCCCTTTTAGGCATTGCTTAACATTCATCTGGCTAAGCCAACATGTAGCTGGAATTACCGACTGGTTGGTTAAGTGATGAGGTGATGACAGCAATGCTGTATACAATCATGTGCCATCTATGAGTCGGAAGTACAGGGAAAATGAATGGTACACACACGTGCCTTGATTCACGCAAAGCCACTAGACTTCCATGTACTTGGTGCCGGAAATAAAGTAATTATACGCAAAGAGGATAGAATAGAAAAATGAATACATCAAAATGTAGAAATGTATGGCATATTGCCAAACATTCAGTGTTGCTTATAAGCCAACATGTAGACAACAGGGGTTTGACTTGACAATAAGTCAAAAATGGGTAGCGGGCCTGGGTCTCCCTTTGGTCTAGAGGACAAAGCCCCCTGAACCTCCTGGATGTTTAATTTTGACGATTTACAGACTCTCCACATCCCCACAGACAAGAAACTAGAGGTTTGGACACAATACAGGCGACTTCTTTCTTTCCTTGGTGGCTACTTCTCTTCTTTCAAGAAGATTTTGAGGCAAAGGGAGATTTGTAGAAAATCCTGAAATCAGGAAAATGCTGAGGAAATCACAGGCGTGAGTCAAGGCCAGGCCATGGGGACATTTTGAAATTCCCGAAGCTTTAGACAATTATGAATAATCACCGGGGGGGGGGGGGGGGCTTTCATTGTTAGCCCAGAATTGACTGACAGTGTGGATGTGTTGGAAATAATTCCAGCTAAACCTTTGTGGGACTGGGTCAACATTCCCCCACGGCCCTAGGCCATTAGGCCCTTTGCTAATAACAGCAGCTGTAGACAACAACCACTGAAATCAGGGCACCAGTGACGTTTGTCGTTAACCTAGATGTGTGTGACAACTCAGTTGTCTGATGGGATAAAAATGCATTCCAATAATGTGAGTTGATATTAGCATTCTTCGATGATAATGACTCACAAATAAAAGATAAGAACGCCCAAAGACCCAGGCGTTGCGAGGCTTCATGTGGGCTTTGCCCAACGGAATGTTCAACAAAAATTATCCCCGCTGATGCAGGGGTTGCACTAGACTTTGTAAAGGGAAGCTGTAAAACCATGGAAGTCGAATTAAACACTGGTATTTGGAAACATGCTTTCACTACAACCCTCTAGTGTTCATGTTTGTCAGCAAACAACAAACAGTTTTATTTAACCCTAACCACCCCATATCCTGCAAAATCCTTCAAAGGGCACTTTTTGGGGAATATTCAGCACTGTTGGAAACTGGTACTTTCACCTCTTCAAATGGGACAAATATTACTACCTGGCAAGAAGTACAGGCCATAAGTGCTGAATATGAAAGATCAATGAAAATACATGGTGCATTTTGAAGATAAGGGCATGCTTCCAAAAGTGCACTGATGGATTTTGGAGGATTCAGGAAGGTTCCTAGCCAGAATACCTAGGGGGGTTAGAGATAATAAAGGTTTTTCAAAAAGTTGCGGGACAGCAGTCGCCATACATAACAATTCCTTTTGTTCTCAGTTAGTATAAGGCAAAAAAAGAGTATGTTTTCTGTTCTCTGCATGCGTCGTCTCACACCCAGGCATTAGCATTTTTAGTTTTCTTTTTGTTGTTGCTATGAAACGATGTCCAATTGCAGCCAAAATTGCTGGATCGATTGGAATTCTGCCACGCTGTGTTTTAAACAACTTGATCACATAGGGGTACGAACGTTTGCCCGATTTGTGCGGCCTCTCTTAGCCACCATACTTTGTGTATGGGAAATTTGGTTGGTTTTTATGTGATCTGCAAGAGTTTAGTTTTCAAACTTCAGTTTGCTCAAATTATTTTCAATAGGTCAATAGTTTTTTTTGTTATACTATAAATAAACTCAGCAGAGATCTGAAAATGAAACTTTTGAACTGTTTAAGCCAGGATGGAACAGGAAGCCTGCTTAATAATCATTTCTTGTTGACCATTCTATCCATTTCAAATCTTGATCGGTGAAGCTACACAATTACTCCATATTTTCAGACTGTACAGGAATTCAGGCTAATTAGGATTGCCGAGTTAGAATCCAAAACCTCAATAATTACAATGGGATTGTTGCTGGCAAATTAAATCTCCTGATTATGATGAGAGAGAGAGACCAAACGTCTCAGATTACTTTGACAGGTCAAAGTGCAATGACTCATTAGGTGGGCTTGAAAAACGGTCAATCCCATTTAATGCTTGCATCCGCTCTAGATGCACAACAGAAGCCCTCTATTGTTGAAAGTGCATTGTGGAGTTCAGGGCACTGCTGCAGTGCCATTTTTATGGTGTGTACGTATACACGTTGCGCACGTGATGTCATCCCACCATGTGCGATCGTTTTGGTGATTAAAACAATCGGACAGGCGCGTATTGTGTCGCGCGCCAGCTGTTGCAAGTAGTAGGAGCACGACGTGTGACTGAGCCAAACAGAATGCGAATTTCTTTTGCGTCAAGGTGACTTTGATTATGTCACACAAGAAGTCTGTTACCTACGTGAAGCGTGCCACTCGTGTACTAACCTAGTCCATGGCACAGCACCAGAAGTCTGTTACCTACATGAAGTGTGCCACTCGTGTACTAACCTAGTCCACGGCACAGCGCCAGAAGTCTGTTACCTACGCGAAGCGTGCCACTCGTATACTAATCTAGTCCACGGCACAGCACCAGAAGTCTCTTACCGACACGAAGCGTGCCACTCATGTACTAACCTAGTCCACGGCACAGCACCAGAAGTCTCTTACCGACACGAAGCGTGCCACTCGTGTACTAACCTAGTCCACGGCACAGCACCAGAAGTCTGTTACCTACACGAAGCGTGCCACTCATGTACTAAACTAGTCCACGGCACAGCACCAGAAGTCTGTTACCTACACGAAGCGTGCCACTCATGTACTAAACTAGTCCACGGCACAGCACCAGAAGTCTCTTACCGACACGAAGCGTGCCACTCGTGTACTAACCTAGTCCACGGCACAGCACCAGAAGTCTCTTACCTACACGAAGCGTGCCACTCGTGTACTAACCTAGTCCACGGCACAGCACCAGAAGTCTCTTACCGACACGAAGCGTGCCACTCGTGTACTAACCTAGTCCACGGCACAGCACCAGAAGTCTATTACCTACACGAAGCGTGCCACTCGTGTACTAACCTAGTCCACGGCATAGTACTCCAAGAACAATGGATTTGGCCCATTTGTGACGTTTTGTTTCACAAACTGACGCGCAAGGTCTCAAAAAGAAGCAGTGCAGTCTGGGAGACTTAACTCGGCGTGTGAGAGAACTGTATCTCACGCACGCATCTTAGCGTTTAACATGTTCTCTCCACAGCTGATGGTTCGTCTGCGTCTAGTTTAAGATTGCGGCTAGTTCTCTAGGAACTAGCTTTATGTGAAAAAGCCTATCCCATCATGCCCCATGGCAGGCCGGGCAGGGGGAACAAAAACCCGTAACCAAGCTCGTTGTGCGTGCGCGCATTTGGAGTACAATGCCGTGGTATGGATTACAGCAGGCTGGCACACTTCATGTAGGTATAAGACATCTGGTCACACTGATTCACTCTCTTGTAAAGTCAATGTTTTATGGCCAAAAAAACTTGAATAAATCTTCTATGTCAACAAAAATCACCCATTTCAGAATAGTTATTGTAATTTTTTTAAATACATTTATGCACTTGAAGAACTATTTAAATTAATTATTTTATTGGAGGACGATCAAATCTGCTCAGAGAAGAATGAGTCAACATAGCATGCTATTAATTTATAAATTTAGCCATATTCTGATAAAGAAAAGGGAGTAAAAAACCCTGAGTTCCTGAAACAAATTCAAAGCTGAAGGTCAAAAGTGATTGCTGAAACCCAATCTTGTTTTTACATAATTTTTGTAAATTTAATTTCCTTGACATGAGAACCCTTCATCCTTAAAGAAGGACCAGAAAACCGTAAATTGTACAAATTAAGGGAGGAGGGCCAAAGTCATGGTACAGCCAAGCCTTTAAGAAGCCCGGCCCGGCCAGGGCCAGGCCCAGGCTTTGCCCAGGCCTGAAGGCCTATATAATCACCTAGCTGAACGCAAAAGACCCTTTACTATTATGAATAGATCTCAAATAGCTCTTATTGTTAACACAGACTTGACTGACACGTCAGCTGTCTTTTGTTCACAACTGCGGCCATTATAATGAGCTCTATTTGGCTGGGCTAGGCCCTCCAGAAGCCCAGGTTAGGTTGATTGGCGGGTACTCTATTGTTACAGTATTAGGACTCACAAAAGACAGATTAGGAGGTCAGGTAGCCTGGGCCTGGCTGGGCTTCTCAAAGGCTTGGCTGTACCACGACATTGGCCCTCCTCCCTTAATCTCCTCAAACTTAACATTTTAGGATAAAACATAACGAGCCTCAGAGAAAAATTTGTCTAGTCAATTTAAATTTTCAGAATTTACAATGGACCAGTTGAAGCCTCAGCTAATTGCAAAAGAACAACCATTGTTAAGCACTTAATGCTGAGTAGTCATGAAATAACATTATTTTGTCCAATTGTGGTCAATTCATGAAAATTAAACCTGTGCTGAGTCACGTTGTTTGTCCCTGTGGTTTTGTTGGCCAAACGCTAACCACAGTCAGTGCCGACGATGAAGGCAAAAGTTCATATCAGAACCATTTAATCTCCGGGAATCATTACACAGGAACTCAGTTAGACATTTCTTGTCAGAAATCCCGGCAGATCCTTACTGATATAATGGATTGCTTTTACACTCATACCAAGGTCTGATCGTCTCCGATTAGAGACACAACACTGTAAATTATCTTCATAGTTGTCCCAAACCAGTGTGTTGTTTTTTGACTCTAAGAAAATACAGGATGTTTCTTATATGAGGAGGAATGTTAGACCCAAAATTAAAATTCCTTGTTTTTCTCCAAAACTCAAATTGATTGAAAGGGCAAAAAATATCAAATTGATGAAACGGTTCAAAAGTTACAGATTTTTAAATTAATATTCGGGGTCCTTGAGTGTGGCACCGTGAGTGAAAACATCCAAACTGGTTCCTCTGACATGCCTAATGAGGCTTTAAATCATTTTGAACAACTGAATCAGCCGTATAGTTCAAGATTCATCTGGCAATTCCATGGTTCCTCACGTTACATTTTTGAGGTATTGAGCCCACTCTTAATGCCATAATATATATTTCACTCATCAGTTTTGTTTACAGTAGTTGCATTATATCCAGACCTTACTCAGCACAAAATAAGAATTTCAGAAATTTGTTATATGTACGCTATATAAGGGAAAAAGTGACATTTTATGCATGTCCGAAAAATGTAACGTGAGTAACCAACATTTTTCTCTTATGGAGCGTACTTATGTAGCATACTTATGTAGTGTAGTGCGAACTGTCACCCAAACTGCCACCCGAAACCCCAGCTTATAAACAACTTATAACAAACAAACAACTCTGCAAATCTTCAGTTCTTAGAAACACAATACATTTGCAGTCGGCAAACCCATAGCTCTAGGTTTGTCGACTGCAAATTTATTCTGGACCAACCCTTGTTCTAGTACCTTTGATTCTTCATTTGCCGACTGAGGCTCTAAATGCCAACTGAGAAAAATTATTGGAAGGTCATCCCCCCCCCCTCTCGCTACGGCCCTGCTTTCATTGGTCAATTTTGAATCTTAGCATAATGAGGTCTCTGCCTGCCCCAAAATCCACAGAATTACTAAGGCACATCGCCAGTGCAGATGGTCTCTGTGTATCCGTGGGAACTCGTAACCACAAATGGCTGTAGGTTGGGCTTCGCTTAGAACCGGAGATGTTTTTCGGCAAGTTTATACTGGCACGCCTTGGTCAAGGCTAGGCTTCACTCAACATACAACATGACTATTTACCCTTCATGATTAAACATCGGTGAGGCTACTGCCTTAGGCTACTGAACCTATTGCTTTCAAAAACAGTTATCGAGGAAGGGGGACAGGGTTAGTTATGTTTATCTTAATCGTTAAGTCTGAGGAGATTCAATAATTGTACAATTTACCATTTTCTGGTCCTTTATATAGGTAAGGCTTAAAGGTCCTTGAATCAAGGAAATTAAATTTAACAAATTATGTAAAATTTATTTTGATTAAAAAGAAAAGCAAGATTGGGTTTCAGCAATCACATTTGACCTTCAGCTTGGAATTTGTTTCAGGAACTCGGGATTTTTCGCCCTCTTTTCTTTATCAGCAGACAACAATTTAGAAATTAATAGCATTTTGTGTTGACTCATTCTTTTCCAAGCAGATAATAAAAAAAATTACCCCCCCCCCCCCCACACTCAATTTTTTTTTTTTTTTTGTAAAAATAATTTTTGAATAATTAAATTCTTTAAAGACATGATATAATATATACAGGGGTCTGATTTGACAAAAGTTAAAAATCCTGAAAAATGGGTAGCGGGCCTGGGTCTCCCTTTGGTCTAGAGGACAAAGCCCCCTGAACCTCCTGGATGTTTAATTTTGGAGGATTTGCAGACTCTCCACATCCCCACAAACAAGAAACTAGAGGTTTGGAAACATACGGGCTACTAAAAATCCTGAGATATCACAGACCTGTGTATAACAACATATTTACTCTGAAATAAACTAGGTACTGTACTATGCAGACTATGAGTTCATACATGTAGTATTAGCCAGCAATACCTTTGGGTGTCTTATGGACGCCCTGTTTGCTAAATGGATACCCTTTGCTATATAGGATTCTAGCTGGCCAATCGTCATCGGGTGGTCGAGAGGTTAAGACATCTGCACTTGTAAGCAGGAGGCCGTGGGTTCGAATCCCGTCCGAGTCGCCTGTTAAGTTTTTCACAGATACTCGGAAAGCACTGAGTATACAGTGCTATACACACGTCGGTGTAGGGCAAAATTAAATCAATTGTTTATCACCCGACGCAAGAATTTCATCAACCTATAAATATCACGGAACCCACTGCTATGTAGGATTTTAGCCGGCCAATCGTCATCAGGCAAGCTCGGTGGTCGAGAGGTTAAGACGTCTGCGCTAGTAAGCAGGAGGTCGTGGGTTCAAATCCTTCCCGAGTCGCCTGTGAAGTTTTTTCCACAGACACTCGGAAAGCACTGAGTATACAGTGCTATACACACGTCGGTGTAGGGCAAAATTAAATCAAATGGAGACCCTGTTTTATTTGCAATACACATGCAAAAATATTGTAAGTTAAACATTTGGACATCCTGTTTTTCAAATTTGGACGCTCTATCTCCAAATCCTGGCTAATACAGTGTATTATTAATGTCAAAAGACTTTTCAGGAATGAGGATTGGTGAAAAAAAAATTTCCAAGATTTTCCAAGAATTCTTGGATGTGTATGTGAACTTCTTGAATGTTATTAATACTCAATGTAGATAGGATACAAATCATTATCGAAGAATAAAATTAACTGATATCAAATATGACAGATTTCTTGTGATTTCTGGGATTACCCAAGGGCCAAACATGACCATGATCAGAATCGGCAGATGCTTGACTCAATCTTTCTAATTTTCATTCAAAACTTTTTTTCTTGCACTATTTTAGGATGTTATCATTTAATTTGTTTTCAAACCCAGATGTAATCAACTCTTCTTAATTAAAAAAAACACGCATCTGTTTGTACTTGGGACAGGAAACGTAGGTAAATTGTATTATGAACTACAGGATTAGTAACTACATGTACATCTCAGACTGTCATCAGTCAAGGCCCTGCCTAAATCTGTCCGAGGATTGAAACCCTAATACATGAATTCCAATAGAAACTAGGCTTAGCATTTTCCATTTAATTTGCGAAATGTTTCCATATTTTGACACAGACCACATACACAAATAAATGAATATTGTTATTATTATAAATGACATGATGCAGACGGATTGTCTGTATTTTTTACAGAAAATAATCCAAAATACGGCAATATGGATTCAGAAAAAACAGCACAGATTAACCCTATTCCCCCCCCCCCCCCGAGATATTCTGGCTAGGAACCTTCCTGAATCCTCCGAAATCCATCAGTGCACTTTTGGAAACATGCCCTTATCTTCAAAATGCACCATGCATTTTCATTGATCTTTCATATTCAGCACTTATGGTCTGTACTTCTTGCCAGGTAGTAATTTTGTCCCATTTGAAGAGGTGAAAGTGCCAGTTTCCAACAGTGCTGAATTTTTTTCCCCAAAAAAGTGCCCCTTGGAGGATTTTGATGGATTTGGGGTGGTTAAGGTTAAACAAAGCCAAGCCTGGCACAAAACATCATCCCAAATTTCATTTTGTATTAAATTCAAAACAAATTATCAGTTGAACTTCCTGGAAATCATGATATAATAATAGCGGTCCCACTGGTCGCACTTATATAAATATCGCGGAAATAGAAGGTTCCATTTTTTAAATGTAGGATTGATTTAGTAAATTTGAAAATGTTGAGTGAATTTAGTTTTGTGTACACGTGTAATTGTGTCAACATCCCAACGTGTAATTGTGTCAACATCCCAACGTGTAATTGTGTCAACATCCCAACCCTAATCAATACCAATGCTAAATACAGAAAATAAACAGAATAAACAAATAACAACCCTAGTACAGCAATAACAAATATTTAAACTAAAAAATTCAAATGTTGATTGAAGTCAAATGTTTAATCATCGTTTAATTTATTGATTTAATTTTGCCCTACACCGACGTGTGTATAGTACTTTATACTCAGTGCTTTCCGAGTGTCTGTGGAAAAAACTTCACAGGCGACTCGGACAGGATTCGAACCCACGACCTCCTGCTTACTAGTGCAGACGTCTTAATCTCTCGACCACTGAGCTTGCTCGATGACGATTGGCCGGCTGGAAACCCATATAGCGGCGGGTTCCGCAATATTTATAGGTTGATGTTTAATTTAATTAGCAAGTCCTAAGACCTGCAGGTATAATCCCCATCAGAAAAAACAACGGGTGCTTACATCCGAAAAAATACTTCTGAGGGTATATTTGCAAAAAGCATCGAATAATACCCTCATGCAACACAGTGATGACAACCTCAAACCGGTCACATTGAGCCCCACTCATCTCCGAGAGAGTGTGATCCTAAAAAGGTAGTTTAAAGGGACAATATCGTCATGATCAGAACACTTTTAACAGGGCATGGAATCAGTGTCCTAGCCCTAACCTTCCCAAATCCTCCAAAATCCTCTTTGCTAAAGTGAAGGATTTTGAAGGATTGAGGTTACATGCTACATGCTCTTTGCTAAAGTGAAGGATTTTGGAGGATTGAGGTTATTAGGCATACTTGCCTTTCCATGGTACATGTACATCCATGTTTGTTGTATTGATTGCAAGGTCAGTGCTTGGGTCAGTGGATACTGTTTATTGCTCCATGCATGCAGTGCAGGGAGGGTCCCTGGCCATGTACATGTATCACAGATTAGAAACACGTGTGCATACATGTCATGTGCTTGCTTTACTACTGAAGGATTTTGGAGGATTCAGGTTATGTGTAAGCAAATGGGCCTAGGGAGTTACGGCTAGTTTAAGATGAACACAGTGACTGAAAATTACTGGCTCATTTATGCAGCAGCAACAGTAATACGACCTTATCATGTGGGGCATTATTTTCAGTCACTGAATTAATCTAAAACTAGCACTCTGATTCCATGCCCTGTTCATGGCGATATTGTCCCTTTAAACTACCTTGGTGATCCACAACGACAACTTCCAACAGGCTCTACAGATGAAAAACTATATCAACACAGATCTCATGTTGTAACCACTAAAAAACAGATGAACCTTCATGATGAAACATATTGACAACAGGCCCTCCAGGCAAAAACTCTCTCTGTATATATCTACATATATCTACACAGATCTACACAAAGTGTACACATTTCATAGAAAATGATGATAATAATGTCGGACAGGTCCAATGTACATGTACTTTTGAAGATAAGCTATGTGTGTATCATAGTGAATACTACTTAACATAACCTTGGAGAGAGTGTGTTCACAAATAGGTACATGTAGCTGAGGGAGGATTGCCAAAGCTCTACTTGGCTGGGCTGGGCTCGGCCCTCCAGAAGCCCAGGTTTATGTTGATTGGCAGGTACTGTATTGTTACAGGATTAGGACTCACAAAAGACAGATTAGGAGGCCAGGTAGCCTAGGCCTGGCCGGGCTTCTCAAAGGTTTGGCTGTACCATGACTTTGGCCTTCCTTCCTTAGAGGCAGTGTAAACCTTCAGCAATTATCTGATTACAAAATAACTGAATTATACACTAAAAAGATTACTTGGTTCCACAACTACCGACAAATTGAATGGGGTGTCATGGCCGAGTGGTCTATAGTGCATCAGACTTGTGTTCTGATGGCAGTGTCGTTAGAATGTAGGATCAAATCCCAGCCGTGACCATGATACTTGTGTCCTTGAGCAAGACACTTAACTGTAATTGCTTCTCTTCACCCAGGAGTATCAATGGGGACCTGTGAGGGCAGAGATGGTTATTGTGTTTGATTAGCCCTGTAGTGCCAAAAGGTTGCACATAATGGACTGTATACTCCCCAGGGAGCTGAGAAGATTATAGGAATGATATTGGCTCAGTGACCAGGGGAAATAATAAGAGCATAGAGACTTCCATTCGAAGGTATTACACGCTATATAAGAACTGTTCATTATTAATTATATTATTATTCCATCTGATGTGCTGTCACTTTTGAGGAAGCGTGATGTGTATTACAAATTTCAAAAAAGATCACGACTGGGTTCCATTTTCTACAGAATGAACTTCAGAATGAAAGCATTTTTTTCACTTCAGAATAATATGAGTGAATATTCACTTCTTTCTTGTTAACCAGTTCGCACCGGGAATAAAAAAGTTTTTCCGAACCCCGTGGCAGGTTTATTTTTACCGCACAAACACGACCAATGGTGCTCACCAGAGCATGACCGGGGAGACTGCGTCTTCCACCGTATGCTTATGGCTCGTTGCCACATCGACCGGGAATCTATACAAATATTCCTGAGAATCCTGTGGCGTGTTTAGACACTCTCCGATCTGCTGTCCAAAAAAAAAATGCGTGTATACACGGCCTCCGACACGAACTGGTTAATTACACAATGAAATGAGCTGAAACTTTTTGTCCTCTGCTTTCTGTGCCCTCTTCTTTTGTGTTCACTTCACACCTGACAAACTTCTGCTCACTCTTGTGTTCATGTATGAATGTTATTGTCCCCTTTTGGCTGCTCCCGTTAGGGGTCGCCACAGCGGATCATGGTCCGCATATTTGATTTGGCATAGCTTTTACGCCGGATGCCCTTCATGAAGCAACCCTCCCATTTATCCGGGCTTGGGACCGGCACTAAGCATGCACTGGCTTGTACATCCCCAGTGGCTGGGTTCAATTCGGCACTCGCAGCAATTATGGTAAAGTGTCTTGCTCAAGGACACAAGCACCATGGTCGCGGCAAGGCTTCGAACCCACACACTCTGACGACTCAGCCATCAGAACACAAATCCAATGCACTAAACCGCTCGACCATGGCACCCCACCGTTCATGTATGAATGTATGTTTCTAAATTCTGTCTCATTTTGCCTTTAAGAAAAAACCTGCTAAGTTCGAAATGTTAAGGCCTATAACCATGATTTTGCATTTATACCGCAGGTCCTTTAGGTTGGTAAGCAGTTTGCAACAGCTAATTCTCTATTTATTTGAAACTTTTACATGTTAGTTTATGTTATACATCTCTGAACGTTTTGAAAGTATAGACGCATTTACATACATTTTACCAATGCAGGGGTGTAATTTGACAAATGTAAAAAAATCCTGAAAAATGGGTATCAGGCCTGGGTCTCCCTTTGGTTTAGAGGACAAAGTCCCCACAACCTCCTGGATGTTTAATTTTGGAGGATTTACAAACTCTCCACATCCCCACAAACAAGAAACTAGAGGTTTGGACACAATACAGGCTACTTCTTTCTTTCCTTGGTGGCTACTTCTCTTCTTTCAAGAAAATTTTGAGGCAAAGGGAGATTTGTAAAATATCCTGAAATCAGGAAAAAATCACAAGCCTGCAATTCTTTCTTATTTTTGTGTTTTTTGAATTATGTTTTCCAGATAAACATCACAGAAAGCCAAAACCTAGAAAATTACATCAGTAATACAGAACAATGCAAGCAATCATGCGCAAGCAAATTCAAAACAAAGTCTCCGGTTTCTGGTTGTAGGTCTGCTTCAAAATCGGTGCAGTGATGTTTTTTGTTTTTGTTTTTGTTTTTGTTTTTAATCTTTTTAAAATGTTTTTTTTGCCACAGGGAATACGTGTACACACAGGGACCAAATTTACCATATACAAAGTATGGTGGCTAAGAGAGGCCTCACAAATCAGGCAAACATTCATACCCCTATGTGAACAAGTCATTTAAAACACAGCACGGCAGAATTCCAATCGATCCAGCAATTTTGGCTGCAATTGGACATCGTTTCATAGCACACAAAAAAAGAAACTTATAAATGCAGACAGAGGGGTCTGAGGGCGACGCGCACAGAGACCAGAAACCAGAGACTTTTGTTTTTGCCTAACACATGTATTTTTTACAGGAATGGCAGGAAATGTCGGTCACATTGATGGACTACCATGGTACAACATAGTGACAAAAGACCCTACAGACTACACATCAAAACCTAAATCTATTTACAGATCTAAAGAAGATCTAAAAAAAAGATATACATTCATGAAACACATGGTTATAACCTTTGGAAATATCCAATTTAATACATTTGTACATCAGAACCATTTTCATTGAGCTGCTAAAGCAGTAAATACTGCTAAGCAAATTCACCTGCTAAGCAAAATTTTGCTGAGAACCTACCAGATGCAATATACATAACATGGTAATTTAGCTGTTAACCTATTTTTTTACCCCCGAAAAAGTCTCCGGTTTCTGGTCAAAGGTCGCCTTTAAAATCGGTGCTGTGACGCACTTTTAAATTTTTTGGTCATCTTTCTTTTTTATTGGGCCAACCAGTGAAATATGTGATAGATGTATACGCAGTTATTGGAACCAGACCAAATTTCCCGTACACAAAGTATGGTGGCTGAGAGAGGCCGCACAAATTGGGAAAACGAATCAGTGTCCTAGTTTTTGATGAACAAGCTGTGCTGCCCTAGATAAGAGGGTGTGATAAGACCGTATTACCGTGGTTACTGCATAAATAATGAGCCAGTGGATGCATAATAATTCTCTTTATTCATCGATTAATGTCATCTTATATCACGCCCTGTTATCTCGGCCAGTGCATGTTCGTGGGGTTGTACATTCAGTCACTGAGTTTATCTAAAACTAGGATACCGATTCCATGCCCTGCCAAAAGTCTGCTCTGATCGTGACGATACTGTCCCTTTAAACCTACCTGTTCAAAAAGATGTGTACAATGCCCTTGGAAAATTATTCATAAAAACTTTGACTAGGTTCATCTTTTGTTACCTAAAGGTGTGTCCCCAAATAAGATTTATAAACCCTTGTAAACTGATGAAAACTTTGACCAAGTCCTACTTACGTTACCTTAATCTACCTGTGTAAGGTGTGTCCCCAAATAAGATTTATAAACCCTTGTAAACTGATGAAAACTTTGACCAGGTCCTACTTACGTTACCTTAATCTACCTGTGAAAGGTGTGTCCTCAAATAAGATTTATAAACCCTTATAAAAAAATGAAAACTTTGACTAGGTGTTACTTCCGTTATCTTAATCTACCTGTGAAAGGTATGTCCTCAAATAAGATTTATAAACCCTTATAAAAAAATGAAAACTTTGACTAGGTGTTACTTCCGTGAAAGGTGTGTCCCCAAATAAGATTTACAAACCCTTGTAAACTGATGAAAACTTTGAACAGGTCCTACTTACATTACCTTAATCTACCTGTGAAAGGTGTGTCCTCAAATAAGATTTATAAACCCTTATAAAAAAAATGAAAACTTTGACTAGGTGTTACTTCCGTTACCTTAATCTACCTGTGAAAGGTGTGTCCTCAAATAAGATTTATAAACCCTTGTAAAAAAAAAAAATATGAAAACTCTGACCAGATCTTACTTCCGTTACCTTAATCTACCTGTGTAAGGTGTGTCCCCAAAACCTTGTTAAAAAAATGAAAACTTTGAACAGGTTCCATTACCTTAATCTACCTGTGACTCAAACAAGTCTTTCTGCCCTTAACGGTAATAATGTATCTGTGAAAAATGGGTAGCAGGCCTGGGTCTCCCTTTGGTCTAGAGGACAAAGCCCCCCTGAACCTCCTGGATGTTTAATTTTGGAGGATTTACAGACTCTCTACATCCCCACAAACAAGAAACAAGAGGTTTGGACACAATACAGGTGACTTCTTTCTTACCTTGGTGGCTACTTCTCTTCTTTCAAGAAGATTTTGAGGCAAAGGGAGATTTGTACAAAATCCTGAAATCAGGAAAAATCCTAAGAAAACACAGGGCTGTATGCCCTTCGTGAAAAACAAATGACAAAGTCTCCACAATGAATCCGCCTTAGAGTGTGATAACAACTGGGGCGATTTTATAGTCTCTTGTGAAACATGATGACAATTTTGAACAGGGCCTTGAAGTAATGACAATAAATGTCTTACAACGGCACGTGCACACATGAAAGTCAAAGATTGCACCCTATAGTATAGAAACATCCTGTTCCTTGGTCAAAATTTGATGATCGCTCGATCACCTGTAACATTTGATTAAAGCAAGGTGGATGGCTCCGACGTCAAACAACCAGAGACAATGTTTAGTCGGATGGATAGTTTATGATGAGTCAGTGTTTGACGTGCACTGGACGTTATCTTTCCTTACCTTGCAAGTGTTGTGGGTCATTTTAGCCGAGGTACGTTACAATTATAGAAAGATTGCGGTTTGTTTGAGGAGGTACATGTTTATTCACTAGACTTGGTCCCTCTCGTTCGGATGATTAATGCCAGACGTTTTACGTAAGCAATGACATCTTTGCAAGACCACGTTGGTCTACCTAATAGTCAAAATACTGCAAAACTTACCTTACCTCCCTCGATATTATCTATCAATAAGTAAAACTATGTATAACGTTTGAATACAAATATTTCAATTAACGTACAGAGAAATGTAAACACTGACTGCAAGTTGGACACGTATATTTCTGAAATAACCTATGCAAGAGATTCTTAAGGGACAACATCATTACGATCAATCAATAGGGCATGGAATCGGAGTGCTAGTTTTAGATTAACTCAGTGACTGAAAATAATACCCCACATGATAAGATCATATTACCGTTGCTGCTGCATAAATGAGTCAGTAATGTTCAGTCACTGTGTTGAGGCAAAGGGAGATTTGTAAAAAATTCTGAAATCAGGAAAAGATCCTGAGAAATCACAGGCCTTTATATTCTGTCTGAGTGCTTTCATCTTAGAGAAAAAAACATTGTTTGGTTAAATTTACCAAAAATTGCATACGTTTCCAAAAACCAATGTTGTACCTGCTCGTGACAAATGAGAATCATGCACAGTGTATACATATATAATTCAATTTGAGTTTTCAGGAAATTTGGACTGAGCAAATTGCCTGAAATGTGAAAACATTTTTTTTGGTTTTTACCCTCAGGTACAGTGATTTTACAGGAATGATTTATATATTTTATTCTTCAAAAATCAAAGTTATTTATTTTAAAAAAAAATAAAAAAAATTATTAAAAAAATAAAAAAATTGACCTAACAAATCTCTCAAAATCAATTGGGGTGGCTAGGTATGGGTTGTCTAAAAATCTTTTGCTTGCACATATTTGCTTAACATCCCTGGACAGGAAGAGAAAGCTCTGTACATGAAGGTACTGCAGGAAAACAAATCAGGGGTGTTGAAAGAAAGCAACCAACAGCACAAAAATCCTAGTTTTGTGGATGGGAATTCTTACAGGGAAAATTGTGAAAATGGAAAAGGGATGTTACAACATTGGTAATGTTGGACAAACTGCTTCTATGAGTATGCTTACTCTCTTTGAATCAAGATATACATTGAAGGGAAGGTACAGCATTGGTAATGTTGGCCAAACTGCTTCTATGAGTATGTTTACTCTCTTTGAATCAAGATATACATTGAAGGGAAGGTACAACATTGGTAATGTTGGCCAAACTGCTTCTATGAGTATGTTTACTCTCTTTGAATCAAGATATACATTGAAGGGATGTTACAACATTGGTAATGTTGGACAAACTGCTTATATGAGTATGCTTACTCTCTTTGAATCAAGATATACATTGAAGGGAAGGTACAACATTGGTAATGTTGGCCAAACTGCTTCTATGAGTATGCGTACTCTCTTTGAATCAAGATATACATTGAAGGGAAGGTACAACATTGGTAATGTTGGCCAAACTGCTTCTATCAGTATGCTTACTCTCTTTGAATCAAGATATACATTGAAGGGATGGGAAGGTACAGCATTGGTAATGTTGGCCAAACTGCTTCTATGAGTATGCGTACTCTCTTTGAATCAAGATATACATTGAATGGAAGATACAACATTGGTAATGTTCAGAGTGATTGGAACCAACAATCGACCAATCCGATCCATTAAGCTCCGCAAGGGATGACGATATTGATTTTATTTAATAGTCGATAATCATCGGCCATGATATCATCAGTATACAATATTATCATCACAATACACAGATTTTTTTGCATACATGGGGGGGGGGGGTAAAATACAATGTATTATGAAGTAAAAACAACTGATAACAAACAACTCTGCAAATCTTCAGTGCTTAGAAACACGATACATTTGCAGTCGGCAAACCCATAACTCTAGGTTTGCCAACTGAAAATTTATTCTGGACCAACCCTTGTTCTAGTACCTTTGATGCTTCATTTGCCGACTGAGGCTCTAAATGCCGACTGAGGCTCTAAATGCTGACTGAGAAAAATTATTGGGGGGTGTTACCCCCCTCGCTACGGCCCTGATGACTGACCACATGCTTTCTTCTCAGTTTATGATTAAAATTACAATCATCAACTGTTCTAGTTATTGACGAAACATAGACCGCAATCCTGTTATTTTGTTAAGACAAATGATGTGATGACATTATCCTTTTAAAGGCAGACATATACGTGGAAAGAAGGTTTGAATTCTGGGGGTACTTACTCTCAATTACCAAAGTTCCCACGCTTTCAGTTGTTCCAGCTTTATTGGTCGCCTGGCAACGATAGCTACCTCCATCGTCCACCATTGCCTCGGTAACGCTCAGTCCCTGATTGGTCAACTGATAGTGGGGGTCGCCGGGGTTAAAGGTGATATCTGTGTCATCTTTGTACCATGTGATCTCAGGGACGGGGTCGCCTATGACGATACAAGGGAGAAGGATTGAAGAGCCCAGGCCAACACGTAGGTCACCAGGACCAGTGGTGATTTGCGGAGAAACTGCAGAATTGATAAAAGGCAGAGGAACAAAATCAAAATCAAATCAACTGATCATCAATTTATACATATCGCGGTACCCGCTGCTATATAGGAGTCTAACCAGCCACACATCAACAGGCAAGCTCGGTGGTCGAGAGGTTAAGACGTCTGCACTAGTAAGCAGGAGGTCATGGGTTTGAATCCCGCCCGAGTCGCCTGTGGAGTTTTTTCCACAGACACTCAGAAAGCACTGAGTATACAGTGCTTCATACAATACGTCAGTGTAGGGGCAAAAATCAAATCAATTAAATTATGTAAAAGCGACTTTTTTTTTTTACACAAAACATTTTTCACACTCAAAAAAGAAATTAATAAATAAAATTGTAAATGAAGATTTAGCTATAAGTTTTGAGGCTTTGCATGGTGGAATATCGATATCGTTTCGGTAACACCATGTGTTTATCTCAACTAACGTGAAGCTTTAGCTGTTGTAAACTGCTTACTAGCCAAAAGGACTTGTAGTATAAATATGCAGAAAATAGAAGCTAGTGGTTAGTGGCCTAAATTAAGTGATAGGTTTCACCATAAATTTAATTCAGGATTGAAACACTGTTAAATCATGCTTCTGATAGATAATTTGTGGAAAATGCCATTTTAAAGTATTTAAAAAAGTACATGATATTTTACCAAATGTAAATCGTCATTGCTATCACTGATCAACATTCGTTCACACCAATCGTTCATAATTCTTACCCATCGACATGGTAACAGTGGTCATAACAACCAGGATAATCCAAAGCCGGTTCCAAGCCATGAGGAGGCAGGGTAACATTGGAAAGCAACCGTAATGAAATGACCGGTATCACGCGAGTGAACTACAACTTCACTGCCAGCAATTGAGGAATGATTCACGCTTCCCTCGTTCGCTCCCATTTTAAACAATCACCCTAATGCCATGACGGCAAAGATTTTGGGAGTGCTTTCAGTTTAGTCACCCACTTCAACCACGGGTTACCTTGTTAACCCCCCCGCCTCCCTGTAATTCCATCGGTATGCCTCATGGATCTTGTAATGCCGTAAGGACTTCCTCTATGGATGGCTTGCTCGTAATTGATTGTTTCCCGCAGAGAGCGGAATAGGGTGTGATGTGTTATGGTATATGTGCAGATGAGCTTGTGAACGTGAGAAGTCATTTTTAGTCACCCCAAAAAATATCAGTTAAAAAAAATGACCAGAACATTCTGGTCAAATAGTTCAGATTTTAGTAAATTTTGGTTTAGATTATAAAATTTACAAATTACTATCTAAAAATTAACTTGGTGTAAAGTTAGTACACACATCAATCATTCTGAGAAATTATTTTTTCTAAAGTGTTTTCATCTTGAAGAAAACAGGAATTGTCAAATCAAAAGTACAAAAAAGTTGATGGACGGGAACTTTATGTCAAACAGAAAAACAGAACAAGCATTTAAATGGACAATATCGTCACGATCACAGCATACTTTAAACAGGGCATGGAATCGGTGTCATAGTTTAAACACAGTGACTGAAAATTACTGGCTCATTTATGAAGCAGCAACGGTAATATGACCTTATCGTGTGGGGTATTATTTTCAGTCACTGAGTTAATCTAAAACGACAACTTGCAGCTTTATATGGTGAAGAGGATAAGTAAAGACTAATTGCAGTGACACCATGTGAAATTCTCAATTGAGTAGTAATTAGTTCTGAAAAGAACTGGAGGTACAACTCTAGAAATAAATTCTCCAGAAGACGATCAGATTATACAGATCGAAACGTCGAGTTGTAACCTCCAGTTCTTTTCAGAACTAATTACTACTCAATTGAGAATATCACATGGTGTCAATGCAAGTAGTCTTTACTAATATAAACTAGCACTCTGATTCCATGCCCTGTTACTCGTGATGATATTGTCTCCTTAACTGTTTCTGCTGTCTTCTCAAAAGCATTAGCGCCTTGTGCGTTGACATTTTCACGGATTTTCACAGATTGTATTTCTAGAGGGTTTGAAATGAACGTACGTTACCAAATACCTATGTTGTATCCTCTCTTTATAGAGATTACTATAAAGTGTACATGGTATTACCATAAACCTGGCACAACATGTGCACATTATTTCCCTGGGGCCAATTTTATATAGCTGCTTAGCAGATAAAAATTGCTTAGCGGATTTCTTTGGTTACCAGCCGACCTTCCATACAAAATGTATGCATTTTGGCTGGTAGTCTGTTTTATATTGCTTACTAGAAAAATTTGCTTAGCGGATTTCTTTGGTTACCAGCTGAACTTTCATACAAAATGTATGCATTTTGACTGGTAGTCTGTTTTATACTGCTTACTAGAAAAATTTGCTTAGCGGATTTCTTTGGTTACCAGTCGAACTTTCATACAAAATGTATGCATTTTGGCTGGTAGTCTGTTTTATATTGCTTAGCAAAAATATTTGCTTAGCGGATTTCTTTGGTTACCAGCTGAACTTTCATACAAAATGTATGCATTTTGACTGGTAGTCTGTTTTATACTGCTTACTAGAAAAATTTGCTTAGCGGATTTCTTTGGTTACCAGTCGAACTTTCATACAAAATGTATGCATTTTGGCTGGTAGTCTGTTTTATATTGCTTAGCAAAAATATTTGCTTAGCGGATTTCTTTGGTTACCAGTCGAACTTTCATACAAAATGTATGCATTTTGGCTGGTAGTCTGTTTTATATTGCTTAGCAAAAATATTTGCTTAGCGGATTTCTTTGGTTACCAGTCGAACTTTCATACAAAATGTATGCATTTTGGCTGGTAGTCTGTTTTATATTGCTTAGCAAAATTCTCTGCTAAGCAGCTCTATGAAATTGGCGGTATTTTTTTTCTTTTCAAATGACCTCACATGCAGACCTACAAAACAAAGTGTGCCATTAATAAGGGAATTAACAGTTTATCATGTGGTCATTACCTCAGGTTAATGACCACGCACAAAACAGGTCATTACCCTGCAATAAAGACCGCACGACAAATTATGATTCCTATTCATAAATGCCCGCATCGATTTCGTTTTCAAAATGTAAAAAAAATTTCTAATTTTTGTTGAATAAAAGCCAAATAGAAATGGGCAAATTCACATTTTGGGGACACACAAAACACTTCCAAAGTACATGAGTCAGGCCCACGATTGGTACACTCTGATTGGTTCAAATCCGCATTGCGCATTGCACAAAACAGCTGCTCTGATTATGATAAGCCATGTCTTTACCATCTGTTAATACACCCCCATGTGATTACGTTTTGTCCAATCAGATTGTCTAAACTGTCTTGGGCATTTATGAATAATATATACAGTGAATCTACCTGGCAGGTATGCTTTCACAAAAGGTAATTAGAAGTGAGCGGAAACCAAGGCTTTCTTAGGGATACAAGTTTGGACTTCCTGATTACTAGGAAGTGATTGATTCTGCAGTTAATTATTTTGTAAGATCTTGACCATCACACTGTCCAGTCCAGACCATGTGTCCAGTTTGGGGTCAAACTGTAGTTCCGCTTATTTGAACTGAATGGTGATGGGTCAACTAGCCCGGCCGGCCGGTTGACAATCTGGAACAGGATTGCAGGATATGGTTCCTTTCCTGGTTCTCAATTAAGAACCATTTTAAGTAAGATTTTTAGCTTTGCATGGTAAACAGGATGAGTAAAGACGGTGAGACAATGTGAAAAAACTCTCTTTTGAATAGTAATTAGTTCTGAATAGTAATTAGTTCTGAATAGAACTGGTGGTTACATCTCAACGTTTCGATCAGTATGCTCTGAATGTCTTCAAGTGAATGTACTCAAAAGATTTTTTTTTTTCACATGGTGTCACCAGTCTTTACTTAGGAGCCATTTTGTGTCCAACTTTGGGAAAGCACAACGGGGAACCATTGACGTGATTTGTTGGTAACCCATCATCACTCCAGCATGCACTCTGTTTGATCTTTTCGACCCTTAGCTAACCCTCATATGACTGCAAGGATCAAAATCAGTCAAAATGTTGATATACTTGCCAAGGTATATCTAGTGCACTTAAAACCTTACGTGTAATAAGTACATTTACAGGTCAAAATGAGTCAACCATTTTTGACTGGTAAAAGCATTGTCTTGTATTGTTGAGGGTGGTCAAAATGACAGTAAAAACCAGTCAAAAATGCCCCTGTGTGCACATTTTGTTCAACAGTCAAAACAATCAGTTGACTGATTTTGACCTCTATAGCTACTTGCCACTAAAGTGCAGCTAAAGTAGGAGGGTTAATAACTAAAGTTGGACCTGCCCCATTAAAACCAGGTTTTTTTTTAAATTTTTTAAATGCCCCTGTGTGCACATTTGGGTCAACAGTCAAAACCAGCAGTTGACTGGTTTTGACCACTATAGCTACTTTCCACTAAAGTAGGAGGGTTAATCAACCACCGGTCAGCACTGAAACTTGCTCTTTAAATTACATGATATGTATAAATAAATCATTTGATTATACAGCCATTAGATAAGAAATAGGCCAGTGATGACATGTTGTACAGTCATCTAATTTTGTGCTTTGGGTTTATGGGACATAACCCTGCTTTAATACTGTTAAAGGGGCAATACCGTCACGATCAACAGGGCATGGAATCAGAGCGCTAGTTTTAAATTAACTCAGTGATTGAAAATAATACCCCACATGATAAGGTCATATTACCATTGCTGCTGCATAAATGAGCCAGTAATTTTCAGTCACTGTGTTCATCTTAAACTATGACACCGATTCCATGCCCTGTTGAAAGTCTGCTCTGATCGTGACGATAGTGTCCCTTTAAGTTTTATACAAAGCAAAAATTCTGAGCGTATTTCAGTAGTTTAAAAGAAACTGAGGCGTGGTTTGAAAGTGTTCACCATGGATTTGTACAGTTATCTCACCGGCTTGCTAGCGAATGAAAGGCATTGAGTAAGCTTAATAGTTAATTTCTGAATGAATCATGTAAGCAAAAAATTGGCTGGTTATGAAAACGACCAATCTGGATTTGATCCATGTATGATAGATAGATACCGTCATTTATATAGGACCTTTTCCCCTGAGGTTACAAAGCAATTTTGGCGCATTTTGCTACTATTCCAGAAACAGCGTGACAAGCCCCTTCTCTTTCACGATAAGTGTCCTGGGTTCTTTCATGTGCATTACACAATACACGGGACCTACAGCTTTACGTAGGATGCCTACCCTGATGATATTATAGGGTCCTCCTACCATGCCCTCAGACTAGCCACACAACCGCGAACAATTCATGGAATGGTCTCCCCATCCAAGTACTGACCGTGGTCAACATTGCTTAACTATTGCTTAATGGGACAGTATCATCATAACCAACAGGGCATAATAATAATAATAATAATAATAATAATAATAATAATAATAATAATAATAATAATAATAATAATGATGTGGACTTATATAGCACACGTATCCACCAAACTGGTGCTCAAGGCGCATTATATTATTACCCCTGCTCATCAGGCTCATAAATCATTCCTGAAACCATCTCAGCTCCCTGGGGGAGTATACAGCTCAATTGCTGCCATTACAGCGCATATAGGGCTAATCAAACATAACAACCAACTCTGCCCTCACAGGTACCCATTTACCCCTGGGTGGAGAGAAGCGTCTTGCTCAAGGACACAAGTACCATGGTCGCGGTCGGGATTCGAACCCACATTCTGTCGACTCAGCCATCAGAACGCAAATCCGTTGCACTAAACCGCTCGGCCATGGCACTCCATGGAATCGGAGTGTTAGTTTCTGATGAACTCAGTGACTGAAAATAATACCCTACATGATAAGGTCATATTACTATTGCTGCTGCATAAATGAGCCAGTAATTTTCAGTCACTGTGTTATCTTAAACTAGGACACTGATTCCATGCCCTGTTCAAAGTCTGCTCTGATCGTGACGATAGTGTCCCTTCAACTTAACTTCCATTGAGCTAACTGTCTGGGACATTTCAAAGCATGGCAGAGAATATAGAGCACAGCAACAATTGTCATGGAAAAGCGTAACCCTTTTGGTCTATCTGACCGACCAATCCATTGTTTTCCTGATGTCAAGAATGATGATTTTCACCTGATATTTTATCGCATTATACTCGTTATCTTTGGGAGAATATCTTATCGCCCCGTTCAACAATAAAATCACACATACAGGTTAAGCACAGGTCAAATGGTTTTAAAAAAAAGTCACATGCCTGAACATATTTACGCGGTGTATATTTGAGTCAGTCAATGCTAAGATTCTAAATCTATATTTAGAGAATAAAATGCATTACTGAACAATGCATTTGCATCTGTTACATGACTAAATGTCGTCATATTAGGGGTCTTAAGACTGGGCCTAGTGTGGCTTTCTGATGAGGGCGTAGCCCAGCCATTTTTGTTTCACCACAAACCACACTAAGACTGATACAATGCATCAATCACACAACAACTGAATGAGGCAGACCAGTACCTCATTGCTGTCGACGCCACTTTTGCACATCATCCCAGTTTAGCTCAACTTGAGCTGTGTGGGATTATATCACCAAGCCCCAAAGTACGGGTTACACCTTTCCATGATGACTGTTTTCTCTCTCTGACAAGTCTTGCAATGTTCATCAGGGTTTGATGGCAAGTTTAACTAGGTGGCGCCGATAGTAAGTACACTGCTCATGACAGGCTCAGAACAAAAATCATTTGGGCAATTCCATGGTTACTCACGTTACATTTTTCAGGTATTGGACCCACTCTTAATGCCATAATTTCCTTACTTATATATTTCATTATCAGTTTGTTCACAGTAGTTGTATTATACCCAGACCTTACTCAGCACACACACAAAATTCAGAAATTTGTTATATGTACGCTATAAACAGAAAAATACTGGTTACTCATGTTACATTTTGTGAACATGGATAAAATGTTGCGTTTTATCTTATATAGCATTCATATAATACATTTCTGAAATTCTTATTTTGTGCTGAGTAAGGTCTGGGTATAATGCAACTACTGTGAACAAACTCAATCAACAGGCCACAAACCACTTTGTATGGATTACAGCAGGCTGGCACATTTCATTGAGGTAAAAGACGTCTGGTGTTAATTGCTCTCACCCAAGATTCACGCAGAAAACTAAACCTACCGAGTACGTCAACGTAGGCTGATGCAGAGTCTGCGCCGTATGCATTAGAAACCTCGCAAGTATACGTTCCTTGGTCCAATCCGATGATCCCAACCACATGTAACAGTTGTCCATAGTCCCTGAAAGTTAATTTTAAACACACAAAATGGTAAAACAAGTGTTTTGACAAATCTGCTAGACTTCTCCTTCCTTTCACTGAGAGTGAGATGAACTATATACTTTGAGCAGGCCTTGACCCTCCATGTTCCATGCTCATGTTCTATGCTTTGATGTCTCTTGAGACAGACAGTTTCATTTTTTAATTGGAGTACCCATTACCTTGGAAAATATGCCTTTCCCCTACTTAACCATAGTCATGGTCTGTTTTAAGATCGCACCATTCACCCTCATGTTCTCAACATACATGAAGGGAATGACTAATTTCTTTTTCTTGATCAGACAGACATTTTCACATTTGTTAATTTATTCTGCTTTGCTTTCCACTACTCCTGCCCTCCCTGTATCTATTCACTCTAAACCAAGGGTGTGATTTGACAAAAGTTAAAAAAAATCCTGAAAAATGGGTAGCGGGTCTGGGTCTCCCTTTGGTCTAGAGGACAAAGCCCCCCAAACCTCCTGGATGTTTAATTTTGGAGGATTTACAGACTCTCCACATCCCCACAAATAAGAAACTAGACGTTTGGACACAATACAGGCTACTTCTTTCTTTCCTTGGTGGCTACTTCTCTTCTTTTAAGAAAATTCAGAGGCAAAGGGAGATTTGTAAAAAAAAAAAATCCTGAAATCAGGAAAAATCCTGAGAAATCACAGGCCTGCTAAACCCTCTTTTGTCCGTTACTTGATTCTTCCTCTTGTATACTCCACTTTTGTGTTTCTTTCACACCTGACTAACTTCTACCCACTCTTGCGTGTCTGTTTATTTCGTCCATTTTGCCTTTGAGAAAGAACCCAGCAGCGTAGCCACGGGTGCCCCCCATAAATTTTCAGTGCCCCCCCACGAAAAATCCTGATAGTGCCCCAAAAAAAGCGGAAAAAAAAAAAAAAAGGCGGGAAAAATCCATACCCCTGGGCCCCCCCCACTGAAAAGCAATTCCCCCTGTGCCGCCCGCCCTCCCGCCCGCCCCCCCCCTTCCCCCACTGAAAAAGTCCTGGCTACGCCGCTGAAAGAACCTGCTAGGTTCAAAACGTGAGGCCAATAACCATTATTTTGCATTTATACTACAGGTCCTTTAAGACTGGTAAGCAGTTTTCAACAGCTAATTCTCTATTTATTTAAGACCACTTTGTTATAAAGGACACAGAAGGACTTTACAGAGATAATTGTCTCCATGCCGTTGGTGCCCCTGAAGTTAGAGATTTTGATTTTTAATAGCATTGCCCCAACAAAACCATAGTTCCAAATCCCACTTCAAACTATAATTCATGGTCTGTTTTAAGACCACTGAGTTATAAACGACCCCAGAGGGACTTCACAGAGGCAACTGCCTCCATGACCCAGGTCTTTGCCTTGTTGCCCCTTGAAAAGTTTCTATAGACATTTTGATTTGCCTCGTTGCCCTTTGAGAAGTTTCTATAGACATTTTGATTTGCCTTGTTGCCCTTTGAGAAGTTTCTATAGACATTTTGATTTGCCTTGTTGCCCTTTGAGAAGTTTCTATAGACATTTTGATTTGCCTCGTTGCCCCTTGAGAAGTTTCTATAGACATTTTGATTTGCCTTGTTGCCCTTTGAGAAGTTTCTATAGACATTTTGATTTGCCTTGTTGCCCTTTGAGAAGTTTCTATTAGACATTTTGATTTGCCTTGTTGCCCTTTGAGAAGTTTCTATAGACATTTTGATTTGCCTTGTTGCCCTTTGAGAAGTTTCTATAGACATTTTGATTTGCCTTGTTGCCCTTTGAGAAGTTTCTATAGACATTTTGATTTGCCCTTGTTCCCCTTGAGAAGCTTTCTATTAGACATTTTGATTTGCCTTGTTGCCCCTTGAGAAGTTTCTATAGACATTTTGATTTGCCTTGTTGCCCTTTGAGAAGTTTCTATAGACATTTTGATTTGCCTTGTTGCCCTTTGAGAAGTTTCTATAGACATTTTGATTTGCCTTGTTGCCCTTGAGAAGCTCTATAGACATTTTGATTTGCCTTGTTGCCCTTTGAGAAGTTTCTATTAGACATTTTGATTTGCCTTGTTGCCCTTTGAGAAGTTTCTATAGACATTTTGATTTGCCTTGTTGCCCTTTGAGAAGTTTCTATAGACATTTTGATTTGCCTCGTTGCCCCTTGAGAAGTTTCTATGGACATTTTGATTATAATGGGAGTGCCTCTTACCAGTGAAAATACGCATTGCCCCTAAACAATCATAGTTCAGGGTCTGTTTTAGGATGACCCAGTGGGACTTAGCCACAAATGCCATGGTTATTCTTATCTAAGTCGCTGATGCAGAAGATTGTTATAAATGCTTATCAAACGTGCCTACATTTGAGCAATATTCTGTGCAGCTATTTAAGCTGTGTTTTGCAGAGCATTTGAGCTATATCCTGCAGAGCTTTTGAGATATGTTGTGTAGATTTTTGTGAGCTATGTTTTGTAGAGCATTTGAGACATGTTTTGTGGATTTTTAAAGCTATATTCTGTAGAGCATTTGAGACATGTTTTGTGGATTTCTTAAGCTATAATCTGTAGAGCATTTGAGCTATATTCTGTAGAGCATTTGAGCTGTATTCTGTAGAGCATTTGAGCTATATTCTGTAGAGCATTTGAGATATGTTTTGTGGATTTCATAAGCTGTATTCTGTAGAGCATTTGAGCTATATTCTGTTGAGCTTTTAAGCTATAATTTCTACAGCAATTGAGCTATATTCTGTAGAGCAATTGAGCTACATGTATATTCTGTAGTGCTTTTGAGTTTTTTATACATATAGGTTTGGCTGGTTAAGAGCCTGATAGCTACAGGAAAATACCTTAGAATTACTTAAATGCAAGCAAGTTCAACCTTACCCAATCGTTGTCCGCCCTCCAGGTGATATAACTGCCGAGTCTTTCTTCCATACGATTACAGGGTCAGGATCCCCTCGGGCCTCACAGGTCAATGTAAGGTCATTTCCTAGAACCACCTCCTTATTGAGAGGTGCTATAACAATGGATGCCATAACTGGAACGAAAAAAGTTGAAAACGAATTGAAAGTGCAATTTTTTTAATAGAATTTTATAACCTCTGCAAACAAAAATCTGTAATAATGTATTATTTACACACAAACCTAGGTGGATATTTTTTTGGTTTTGGAACTGCAAATGATCTATTTTTTATTCATTTTCTGAAGAAAAAAAAATACCTGAGTGTACAATTCTCATGCAGCACACAAAAGAAAACCTCAAAAAACATTTAACATAATATCTCTGATCGCGTGTAATCAGGGGTGTGATTTGACAAAGTAAACAAATCCTAAAAAATAGCTAGCGGGCCTGGGTCTCCCGTTGGTCTAGAGGACAAAGCCCCCTGAACATCCTGGATGTTTAATTTTGGAGGATTTACAGACTCTCCACATCCCCACAAACAAGAAACTAGAGGTTTGGACACAATACAGGCTACTTCTGTCTTTCCTTGGTGGCTACTTCTCTTCTTTCAAGAAAATTTTGAGGCAAAGGGAGATTTGTAAAAAATCCTGAGAAATCACAGGCCTGCTAAACCCTTTTTTTGGTCCGGTCCCAAGCACCTGACTCTGCACACACCTCTTTTGTGTTTCTTTCACACCTGTCTAACTTCCGCACACTCTTGTGTGTATGCAATCGGTGGCTTTTGAAAAAAAAATCCTGAAATCAGGAAAAATCCTGAGAAATCACAGGCCTGTATTCAATTCTTTATGTATTACATTCCATAAAAAAAGAAAATTTCAAAGAACATATTCTCCCTGGTCGCCTGTAACTTCGTCAACCCATTAAAGGAAGCGCAGAGCCTGTAAGCATCTGTTAGGCACTCAGGGATTTATAAGTAAACACAACTATCATCTCAGCCTCTATTTACACTCCTGGGTGGAGAGAGACAATTATGGTTAAGTGTCTTGCTCAAGGACACAAGCACCAGGGCCGACCTGAGTAGGATTCGAACCCAACATTCTGACCATTCAACCACCAAAATCTTAAGTTGGATACGCGAGACAAAATCTTTGTTTCTACTTATGTTTTGTGATCCCAAGTGCTGTGATGGTTAACCGACCGAAACTGCACTAACCGTTTAGAAATTTGCTTACCGGCTAACCGAAAACCAATACTGAAAAAATATGGCCAACAATTTTGGAAGAATTTGCCATCCATTTTGTTGTTCTAGACTTTCTTTTTTGTCGCATTGGTTATTAAACAATCATTGCGGGAAGTTTATTGATGCTTTTTGATTGAAAATTTATACACATTGTTGCATTTGCCGATGATCTAGTTTGTGTGGCCGTCAGGTGCCGACCTTTGGTTAACCAGTTAACTGACCATGAAAGAACTAAAGCTGTGCCGGGTATCCGAGTATCTGGATACCCGACCAAAACTGTCATTACCTGGTTCCATTTTTCGGTTCCAATTACCCGTAAACGACTTTTTAAAATTTGGACTTAACATTTGAGCAGTGCCAACAGAATTCTGTGACTCTTGGACAATGTAATGTTTACACTTTTACAATTTTATTTTGTTAAGAAGAGATTCAAGAGATTATACTAGATAACGCCTTTGTAGTATTTTACGGACAGTTTCCTCAAACTGATTCAGTGTGATACAATGTTTGCAGTTGTTGGATTAGTGCATGCTTTATGTCTGCACTGGAAGTCTGTGTCATGAGCTGTTAATAGAGGGGATATTATTATAGGGAACGTCCACATTAATTGTTACGCTATTAATAAAAAAGTGTTGTTGAAATTGAAAATTAAAACGGGTATCCGAAGTGTCTTGATTTCAGGTATCCGGTTCCAAAAATATACAGCCCTATAGCGAACTAACTGGTACTAACTTTTTTGCCGCAGTGGTTAATAAAAAATCATTGCAGGAAGTTTTGTTTGGTTTGGTTTATTGATGCATTTTTCTACACACTGTGCCATTTGCCAACGATCTAATTTGTGTGGCCGATGATCCAGTTTGTGTTGCCATCAGGTGCCGACTTTCGGCACGGTTTAGTTAAACAGTTTGTTTTTTGATGCATTTTGATTGAAAATTTATACACATTGTACCATTTGCCGACAATCTAATTTGTGTGGCCGTAAGGTGCCAACTTTCGATTAAACGGTTTAGTTAAACAGTTTGTTTATCGATGCTTTTTGATTGAAAATTTATACACATTGTACCATTTGCCGACGATCTAATTTGTGTGGCCGTAAGGTGCCAACTTTCGATTAAACGGTTTAGTTAAACAGTTTGTTTATTGATGCATTTTGATTGAAAATTTATACACATTGTACCATTTGCCGACGATCTAATTTGTGTGGCCGTAAGGTGCCAACTTTCGATTAAACGGTTTAGTTAAACAGTTTGTTTATTGATGCATTTGCCGACGATCTAATTTGTGTGGCCGTAAGGTGCCAACTTTCGATTAAACGGTTAACCGACCGTGAAAATTTCGGTTAAATGGTTAGTGAACTAACCGGTAACTCCCAGTACTATTGATATGAATGCCCGTAATGACCTAAAACCAAAAGTGTATTTCTTAGAAACAAAATGTAAGCCCTTCCGATTTGAAAAGCTGCATTTCATTGGCTTTTTACTCTAAGGAACCCTGTGCCAGGTATGGAAACGGTTCGGAGTATTCCTCCAAGACAAAAAAAAAATCTGTCTAAGTTGGCAATCTCTTGAGCACACTCGAACTTCTGCTCATCAAACACACATGTTCAGTATCAAATCTATGTCAACCTCAAACACGTTCCGTACCTTTGATATATATATATAGGGTTCAAGGCAAGATAAAAATAAATGTTTAAATAAGACGTCGCAAAAGCATGTCAACTTTTATTAAAGCAAAGCCACTACTTGCAACTGGATGTCAAGAATGAGAACTGACAATTGGCTAATTTTCAATCATCAAAATTGACCAATCAGATGTTATAATGTGCATGTAATATTCATTAAATACAAACTGAGGACGATATATGAAGGGTTCAATGCAAGATAAAAATAAACATTTAAATTAGACGTTGCAAATGCGTGTCAACTATTATTCAGGGGTGTGACTTGACAAAATTAAAAAATCATGAAAAATGGATAGTGGGCCTGGGAGTCCCTTTGGTCTAGAAGACAAAGCCCCCTGAACCTCCTGGATGTTTAATTTTGGAGGATTTACAGACTCTCCACATCCCCACAAACAAGAAACTAGAGGTTTGGACACAACACAGGCTACTTCTTTCTTTCCTTAGTGGCTACTTCTCTTCTTTCAAGAAAATTTTGGGCAAAGGGAGATTTGTAAAAAAAAAACTGAAATCAAAAATCCTGAGAAGTCACAGGCCTGATTACTGAAGCACAGTTACAACTTGTCAAGAATGAAAGCTGACAATTGGCCAATTATCACTCATCAACAAATTTTTATTGACCAATCAGATCAGTACAAACTGATTATTTCCAACAAGCATGGCACGTTTTTTAACCTTTTTGTACTAACCACAGTGACGTCCAGGATATCAATCAATATTTGCTAATGCGCAGAACAGACTTTCTTTAATTATTCAATTTTCACCCTTGTGAAGTTGCTGAAGCTTGGCATTAGAATTATATCACCAAATACTTTGCATGTCAACAAGTTTGGAATTTCAATTTTTTTTCTTTTCACAAAGATGGTTTGTTAAATAAAACTAGATTTAGGGAGGAGGGACAAAGTCATGGTACAGCCAAGCCTTTGAGAAGCCCGGCCAGGCCCAGGCTACCTGGCCTCCTAATCTGTCTTTTGTGAGTCCTAATCCTGTAACAATACAGTACCTGCCAATCAACGTAACTAGTCCAGCCAAGTTGAGGGTCTTTTGTGCTCATCTAGGGGATTATATAGGCCCATAGGCCTAGGCAAAGCCTGGGCCTGGCCTGGCCAGGCTTCGCAAAAGCTTGGCTGTATCATGACTTTGGCCCTACTCCCTTAATGTTAAATAAATCCTTAAGTTTTGATGGCTGTTCGTCACTGGAGCGTGAGCATGGGCACATCACAGCTTTATCATAGCTGGCGGTTCTGTACGCAGAAACTTCATGTGACATAGAAATATAATTAGTCAGGGGAAATTAAATCATATGAACTTGTCATCAATTATTGAAGTCAGAGATCTAGACATTAAAATATTCCATACAAACGTTTTATAAAATTGAAGGCACTTTTTATACAATTTTATATTGGAAAAATGTAAGACTACTGTCATGGCGGGAATTGAAGATTACCGTTAAATGAATTATGCAATCTCAAGGCATTTAAAGGGGCAATATCATAACGATCGACAGGACATGGAATCGGAGTACTAATTTTAAATTGACTCAGTGACTGAAAATAATACCCCACATGATAAGGTCATATTACCGTTGCTGCTGCATAAATGACCATGGACTGCCATGGTCGAGCAGTTTAGTGCATCAGATTTGTGTTCTGAGGGCTGAGTCGTCAGAATGTGGGTTCGAATCCTGACCGCGACCGGGGTGCTTGTGTCCTTGAGCAAGACAATTTACCATAATTGCTTCTCTCCACCCAGGGGTAAATGGGTACCTGTGAGGGCAGAGTTGGTTGTTGTGTTTGATTAGCCCATATGCGCTGAAATGGCAGCAATTGAGCTGTATACTCCCCAGGGAGCTGAGATGGGTTCAGGAATGATTTATGAGCCTGATAAGCAGGGGTAATAATATAATGCGCCTTGAGCACCAGTTTGGTGGATACGTGCGCTATATAAGTCCACATTATTATTATTATTATTATTATTATTATTATTATTATTATTATTATTATTATTATTATTATTATTATTATTATTATTATTATTATTATTATTATTATTATTATTATTATTATTATTATTATTATTATTATTATTATTATTATTATTATTATTATTATTATTATTATTATTATTATTATTATTATTATTATTATTATTATTATTATTATTATTATTATTATTATTATTATTATTATTATTATTATTATTATTATTATTATTATTATTATTATTATTATTATTATTATTATTATTATTATTATTATTTATTATTATTATTATTATTATAATAAATGAGCCAGTAATTTTCAGTCACTGTGTTCATCTTAAACTAGGACACCAATTCCATGCCCTGTTGAAAGTCTGCTCTGATTGTGACGATACTGCCCCTTTAATGGCTGTGTGTTAATTCCTTTCAAGAAAATTAAGTATTAATCTTATTACCTCGAACAGTTAACGCTGCTGTATCCGACGTGACACTTTGAGGAATGAAGTCATTGGTTGCTACGCAGAAATAGATTCCTTCATCTTCCTTGGTAACAGACGAGAAGTAAAGATCTCCAACATCTGTAAAATGAAAAATAACATAAAATAAAATATCTGTTTTCATTCGTCTTGGGAAAAGTCTTGGGAAAATGGGAATGGGAAAATGGGAATATTAAAAAGGTCATATACACTGTTAAAATTACAAGTTTTAACTTGTAAAATAAAGACATCTAAGCCCTCCCCCCTAAAAAAAAAAAAAGTCTTCGGTTTCTGGTCATAGGTCAGCTTCAAAATTGGTGCAGTGATGTTTTTTTGTTTTGTTTTGTCTTGGTTTTTGCTTTGTTTTTTTTGTTTGGGGGAGGGGATTGGTAATCTATTTTTTATAAAGTGATACATGTTAAAATGTATACATGTACGTGGGTATAAGGCCCCCCCCCCCATTTTTTTAAAAAAGTCTTTGGTTTCTGGTCATAGGTCAACTTCAAAATTAGTGATTTTTTTTTTTTTTTTTGGGGGGGGGGGTGTTTTTTTTATATAAAGTGATACACGTTAAAATGTATACACAGGTATTGGAACCAGACCAAATTTTCCATACACAAAGTATGGTGGCTAAGACAGGCCACACATATTGGGCAAAAGTCGCTTAAAACACAGCACAGCATAATTCTAATTGATCCAGCAATTGTGGCTGCAATTGGACATCATTTCATAGCAGAAAACTAAACAGGCTGACGCGCGGGTCAGAGGTGATGCAAGAGTAATAAACTAGGAGCCCAACAACCCAATTAGGAATCGCCTTGGAAATAATACGACACAAACCAAAACAAAAACAAAAACTATTGTTTGATATATCCGGGTTTTGAAACATGTTTATTAATGCACAAAAATAATACAGAGCTTAATGAGAACAACCAGCTCTTTTCAGAGCCATCACTTCTTCCAAGTAGAGATTATTACATGGTGTACCCATGGTGTACTCTGCAATACAGAGCTTATTGTCCTACTCCATATGAATTGGCCACACAATAAACTATACAATGCCCAACTTCACACGGAAATTGAGACAAATTACACATACTTATCCAATACCCAAGAGTGATAAATAAGGAGCTGAACAACCCAATTAGGAATAGCCAGATTTAGTTTACCTTTGTCCTCTCAGTATTAAATAACTGGGTAAAGCTTTGTGGGGGGTCCATTACATAAACCAATTGCAATGTTGTGCTGGGAGCTGTGTTCAAAACACATTGGGCCAAAATATTGTGACAGGATTTATGTATTCAGAGGAAATTGGATATAATGGCTATCTGGACTTGAGAGCAGCGGGGCGTTGTCCGGTACTACTCAAGGAGTTCACTAACTGTCCAATCTTTCCTTGAAGCTAGAGTGACCTCGGAGCACATTAAATGTCATAAACTAAGTAACAGACAAGCTAAGGTTCAGATATCTGGATACTGTGAACAATATTTTCAGGAAAGGACAAGACCACAGAGTTTCCCATTTCGTAAACATGAACCAAATTCTCCAGTTTGCCCTATTATGGGTATTTTTTTTATTATTTTCTTTTTTGCTGAATGCATATGGGCAATTCCGTGGTTACTCACGTTACATATTTGAGGTTTTGGGACCACTCTTAATGCCATAATATATATTTCACTCATCAGTTTTTTTCACAGTAGTAGCATTATAATAATAATAATAAAAATGTGGACTTATACAGCGCACGTATCCACCAAACTGGTGCTCAAGGCGCATTATATTATTACCCCTGTTCATCAGGCTCATAAATCATTCCTGAAACCATCTCAGCTCCCTGGGGAGTATACAGCTCAATTGCTGCCATTACAGCGCATACAGGGCTAATCAAACACAACAGCCAACTCTGCCCTCACATGTACCTATTTACCCCTGGGTGGAGAGAAGCAATTATGGTAAAGTGTCTTGCTCAAGGACACAAGCACCCCGGTCGTGGTTGGGATTCGAACCCTTAGCCATCAGAAAACAAATCCGATGCACTAAACCGCTCGACCATGGCACTCCATGACATTTATAACAAGACCTTACTCAGTACAAAATAGGAATTTCAGAAATGTGTTATATATGTATACGCTATATACATGTAAGAGAAAAAGCAACATTTTATGAAATTCTGAAATTCTTATTTTGTGCTGAGTAAGGTTTGGGTATAATGCAACTCCTGTGCAAAAACTGATGAGTGAAATATATCAGGAAATAATGGCTTTAAGAGTGGGTCATGCTTCAAAAATGTAACATGAATAACCATGGTTACTCATTGGAAATTTACAATAATATAAATAAAATATGGATTTATTTTAAAAACTTTTTTTGGGGGGCAGGGGTTTGGCACTGATTAAAAAATAAAACATGGAAACCCAGAGGTTTATAGAAGAGTAACATGTCTGTATAACAATCATAACTTTATTGATCATGATCACTAGATCCCTTTCTGGCATTGATATTACTTGTACAGTGTGTAGTAATTTCATCCATATACATGATATTATTAGTCATGGTTACAAATAGTTCTGATGTGCCAGAGAAACTGAAGATATCCATCATAATAATAAGCCTTTTCCTCTCATTGCAAGATGTTCTGTTATGGTTCCATTTACAGCTAATACAGACCTCAAAAAACATTACGGGCAAACTTCCTACACATAGGGTGTTATTTTTCCTTCGATTTAATCCAAAAAATGAAAAAAACATGAACAAATAAATCAGGGGTCTGATTTGACAAAAGTAAAAAAATCCTGAAAATGAGTAGCGGGCCTGGGTCTCCCTTTGGTCTAGAGGACAAAGCCCCCTGAACCTCCTGAATGTTTAATTTTGGAGGATTTACAGACTCTCCACTTCTCCACAATAAAGAATCTAGAGGTTTGGACACAATACAGGCTACTTCTTTCTTTCCCTGTGGCTACTTCTCTTCTTTCAAGAAATGCTTGAGGCAAAGGGAGATTTGTAACAAATCCTGAAATCAGGAAAAATCCTGAGAAAGCACAAGCCTTATAAATATTTAAAAAAAATTAAACCCCCCCCCCCCCCCCCAAAAAAAAGACAAACATGAAAAAGATTGATGTCTTCATTACTGTCGTTGAACTCTTGGGACAGGTTGCCAGAAACTCAAATGCCGGCGGTGATGCATTTTCCTCTTAAGTAATTGATTTCATGCACAAGGTACATGTACATACAATATTTAGAATTACTAGATTATCAAATTACATTTTTAACTATTAACTTACTTGGTGTAAAGCTGGCTTAGGCCAAAAAAAAAAGGTCTCCGGTATCTGGTCATCGGTCAGCTTCAAAATCAGTGCAGTGACACAGTTTTTGTTTTTTTAGGCCATTTTTTTTTTTTTTTTTTTTGCCAACAAGGAAATAAGTGATACATTGTATACGGGACCAAATTTTACAGAGTATGTTTTGGTCAAAGATCAGCTTCAAAATCGGTGCACTTTTTATTTATTTTTTTTTTTTGATAATCTTTTTTTGTCAACCAGTGAAAAATGTGATTTCTCATACACAAAGTATGGTGGCTAAGAGAGGCCTCATAAATTGGGCAAACATTCATACCCCTATGTGAAAACGTTGTTTAAAGCACAGCACGGCAGAATTCCAATCAATCCAGCAATTGTGGCTGCTATTAGACATTGTTTCATAGCAAAAAAAAGAAAATTAAAAATGCCGACGCACAGGTCTGAGGCGACACGCTCAGAGACCGGAAACTTTTTGGGTTTTTTGGCCTTATGTATAATTCTGAAAATTTATTTCGTCTGAAGTGCTTTCATCAGAGAACAGGGCTTGTTGTGTCAATTTTACAAAAAGTTGTACTTTTTGCAAAACTGAACAGTTTATTTATTTTTTTTTACTGTGAGTCAGTCCAAAAACAAAGGGAACAAAAGAGAGGAAAAATAGGAGGTCCTCGGTTTACACTGTAAACAAACATGGGTAAAAATGTGTCGAGTGGAAAATTTTTTTTTTAAAGAATCCCACCCGAGTTACCTGTGAAGTTTTTTCACAGACACTCGGAAAGCACTGAGTATGCAGTGCTATACACATGTCGGTGCTGGGCAAAAATTTAATCAATTGTTTATCACCCAACGCAAGAAATTCACCATCTTATAAATATTTAATGGGGGGTGGGGGGGGTGTTGGGAGGGGATGCACAATGAAGTGTGATCCAGTTTGCCTAATCAAGGAAAGGAATCGGCCAATTAGCAATAGGTTTGGTACAGCGATAGGGCAAAATTAAATAAATTTTTTATCACCCGACGCAATAATTTCACCAATCTACAGTGTATATATATTGCGGAACCCACTGCTATATAGGATTCTAGCCAGCCAATCGTCATTGGGCAACCTCGGTGGTCGGTGGTCGAGAGTTTGCATAATCAAGGAAAAGATTCGGCCAGTTAGCGATAGGTTTGGTACAGCGATAGGGCAAAATTAAATCAATTGTTCACACCCGACCCAAGAATTTCATCAACCTATAAATGTTTAATGGGTTGAGTGGGGGTGGGGGTGGGGGGGGGGGGCATCAGGAGAGGATGCAAAATGAAGGATTCGGCCAGTTAACGATAGGTTTGGCACAGCGGACTTAAACCTCTGCCTTCCTCAAGATGACAGGGTCCACGCAATGAGTGAGCAATGGCGTTCTGGTAACTTTTGCCTCGTCATCAATGTCATTGCACGCAAGGAGAAAAACAAAGTAGGTCAGTCTAAGGAAGCGGGCTTAATTGGACGGGGGTTAATTGATCCGTGACGACAACCAAGTGATGAGATTTTCTTGTTAGGGACCATCAAGGTCAGCGGAAGCGGTCAGTGGTGTCCGGCCTCTGAGGCCTCTCACCAGACCCACTTTTCTTTGTCACTGGAAGGCCATCATTCTGTCAATAACCAATACTGACAGCTGGTATTAAAAAGCTGTCAGTCAAATATTGTCCTGTCAAACAACATGATCGGGCCCCCAAAAAAGTCTCCGGCTTCTAGTCTCTGCACATGTCGTCTCAGACCCGCCCGTCAGCATTTTTATTTTATTTTATTTTTTTTGTTGTTGCTACGAAACGATGTCCAATTGCAGCAAAAATTGCTGGATTGATTGGAATTCTGCTGTGCTGTGTTTTAAATGACTTTTTTCATATAGGGGTATGAATGTTTGCCTGATTTGTGCAGCCTCTCTTAGCTCAAGTTTGGTTTAAACGGTCACGTAATTGCTGCACAATCGAACTAGTAAAAAAAAAATGCTCAGCAGATGACCTAAGCCAAAACTTGTTTATGAATCGCAAAAAAACACACCCCAGAATTCCAACATGAAATGTACTTCACTCAACAGGTGGTTATATCCAGTTCCCGCCGTCGTCGTTCTTTCACAAAAACCAGATCCTGAAGGGAAAAAAAACCCAGCTGGGGATTGTATGTTCGCATTCCCGCTGACTAATTCCCCGATTCCTTTCTTAATTGACTTGAAAAATGTTTCATTTCTTGTGCGCTAACTATGTCAACCCTTGGCGTCTGTGAACTGTGAAATGTAATCATGGCACTGAACAAATAATGCACTTAATCAATGACTCAAAGAGTTAGAAAAAAATGGAGGAAAGGTAGAAAACCTGCAAAAAACAGGTCATAGACATTATGTTCGCTGATAAGTACTCTCTATATCCCTTGATATAATCAACAAATTCCTCTACTTAATTATATAAATATTGAACGTCTTGTCTTCATGTTAACCACAAATTCCTGACTCCAGTAAATGGTGCGTGTGTACATACATACATGCAATATGATACATATACTGACATACATGTAGTTCAGCAATGCATTGTATACTCGGTGCTTCCGAGTGTCTGCGAGAGACATCCAAAGATGACTCAGGCAGGATTTGAACCCACATCCGCCAGCTTGACCACTGAGTTTGTCTGATGAAGATGAGCAAGCTAGATCCCTATGTGCATGGTCAGATGTATTCAAAATGTAATAATGAGCTCCGTTGAAAATCCCAGAACTAAAAAAAAAACGATTGCTGTCAGTTGTTTTTTTTTCTTTGAAGAAAATTTTGAGGCAAATGGAGATTTGTAAAAAATCCTGAAATCAGGAAAAATCCTGAGAAATCACAGGCCTGATCTGTACATGGCATGAACGGGGGGAGGGGAGTGGAGGAGAGGGAGGAGAGGGAGGAGAGGGAGGAGAGGGAGGAGAGGGAGGAGGGGAAGGAGAGGGGTGGGGAATGTGGAGGATGGGATGGCATGCCCCAACCACTTGCCAGTCAATTGGTATGTGGGTAAATTATTCATTTGCCCATAGGTTTTTTTTTTTTTTTCCTTTTTGGTTCATCCGCCAAAACAAATATTTATAAGTGCTACCCCCACCCTTGGCTATGCAACTTGGTATGGCCCACCACCAAATGGGTTTGTCTGTAATTTGTGATTTTACACATGCATGTAGAGTGCCATGGCCGAGCGGTTTAGTGCATCGGACTTGTGTTCTGATGGCCGAGTCGTCAGAATGTGGGTTCGAATCCTGGTCGCGAACGTGGTGCTTGTGTCCCTGAGCAAGACACTTAACTATAATTGCTTCTCTTCACTCAGGAGTATAAATGGGGACCTGTGAGGGCAGAGATGGTAACTGCGTTTGATGGTAACTGCGTTTGGCAGCATGGGCTGTATACTCCCCAGGGAATTGAGATGGTTCTAGGAATGATATAACTGGCCTGATGACAGGGGTAATCATGTTCATGCACCATGAGCATCAAACTTGGCGGATACCGGTGCAATATAAGTGTCCATTATTATTGTTATTATTATTATTATTATTATAACAGTATTGTTTTGTTGGTACAATCACCAAAACAAAACAAAACAAAAATTTTTGGTCCCCACCCATCTGAATATCCTGGCTATGCAACTTGGCATGGCTCACCACTTGTAAGGGTCTGTTTGTTTGGCATATATCCGGATCTCAATCACCAGACAGTCCGTATGGTTCAGACAGTTTACTGATCCGGATCCTGTATTTGCTAATCCTGCTCGCGCAGTGGATACGTGCTAGATCCAAGACGGCGCAAACAAAAATAACAAGACGAAAATCATTACAGAATTCATAAAATCATAATATCTAAAGCAGTTTGTCAAAACAAAAATCTAAATTTAGCGGATGGATTCTGCCGCGGACACGGTTTAGCCGTAGTCTGGTACACAGCCGTATACAACAGGCATTATCTACCGGATCCCAAAGTTTCCGTTTGTTTTCGCACTGTGCTATTTCAAACGATCCTGATCTGCCATCTCGAGTGAAACAAACACACCATAAGTCTCATGAGTCTGTCAGTAATTTGTGATTTTACCTATTCATTACTCTAACAGTTTCGTTTTGTCGCTACATTCACCAAAACAAAAACAAATATTGTTGGCACCTGCCCCTTTGAAAATCTGGGCTCTGCAACTTGGCATGGCTCACCACTTGTGGGTCTCCCGTGACTCTGTCCGTAATTTGTGATTTTTACCCTTATAATAGTCCAACGGTTTTGTTTTGTCGGCACAATCGCCAAAAATAAATAAGGTTGGCACCACGCCTTTGAAAATCCTGGCTATGCAACTTGGCATGGCCCACCACTTTTCAGTCTAAACGGGTTTGTCGGCAATTGGTTTGTCGATTTTATCCATAAATAATATCTTGTAAAATGTACCTTGAAAAGCTTAAAATCTTTCAAAACAAATAAAAGTTTTGTGTAACCTTTCTTTTCTGTGCAGAGCAGTGTTCCTTTACTGCAGTTTTGCACTTTCATTTGTCACAATCAGTATCTCATTCTAAGGTTTGGTACAGTATAAAACTAAGGCTATGCGTTTTTGGTTATTTTGGGAACCGGATACCTGAAATTGGAAATCTTCAGATACCCAGGTACCCGTAAACAATTTTGTAAAAACACATAAATACGCCTGGATGTATAAAATAACCAATATGAACACAAGTTTCTCTTGTTTTATTAGAGTCATAATAAATGTGGACTTACTGTAATAATTTCCCTCCCTCTATATTAAAAACGACTCATAACATCTCCATTCCCCACACACATTTTGTTAAAAAATCTGAGACTTCTACTTGTGTGGCTTAGGCCTAAATGTTCAGTCGAAATTTTCAGAAGTCGTTTACGGGTAATTGGAACCGAAAAATGGAACCGGATAATGACAGTTTCGGTCAGGTACCCGGATACCCAGATACCCAGATACCCAGATACCCAGATACCCAGATACCCAGATACCTGGTGCAGCCTTATATAACACTTTTTTTTATGTAAAAGTCAAATATCCCCATCTCATAATACCACACCTAACAAGCGAAGAGGAATTTCACGTTTAACCAACGATTAAACTGTTCTCCAATCTCCCAGTAATTACCAAATTCCCCTTAAATTGAATGAGCTATCAATTTTCTGGAGGCAAAATCCGGCACACCGTGACTTTCTGAAAGTGAACCATATTCTTCGGGGCTACAGGTCGTCAGTTATCACCCATCATATCATAAAAGGGATGTTAGGATCAATTAAAATCGCTAATGGATGTTGACAATTTGATTAACATTATGGTATTTAAAAGTTGACGTGGCAGTTTACGGATGTTCTGGGATATGGGATTGGCCTCTGGTTAAGTGTAATTGCTGATAATACTGTGTTAATAGCTCTGACTGTTGATGACGTCACAAACACCTTATCTGATATCACAATGTCCAATTTGTGTCCAAATTGTGATTTATTCTTATAGCATTAGGTTAAAGGGAAGATACAACATTGGTAATGTTGACAAAACTGCTTCTATGAGTATGCTTACTCTCTTTGAATCAAGATATACATTGAAGGGAAGGTACAGCATTGGTAATGTTGACAAAACTGCTTCTATGAGTATGCTTACTCTCTTTGAATCAAGATATACATTGAAGGGAAGGTACAGCATTGGTAATGTTGGCAAAACTGCTTCTATGAGTATGCTTACTCTCTTTGAATCAAGATATACATTGAAGGGAAGGTACAGCATTGGTAATGTTGACAAAACTGCTTCTATGAGTATGCTTACTCTCTTTGAATCAAGATATACATTGAAGGGAAGGTACAGCATTGGTAATGTTGGCAAAACTGCTTCTATGAGTATGCTTACTCTCTTTGAATCAAGATATACATTGAAGGGAAGGTACAGCATTGGTAATGTTGACAAAACTGCTTCTATGAGTATGCTTACTCTTTAGAATCAAGATATACATTGAAGGAAGGTACAGCATTGGTAATGTTGGCAAAACTGCTTCTATGAGTATGCTTACTCTCTTTGAATCAAGATATACATTGAAGGGAAGGTACAGCATTGGTAATGTTGACAAAACTGCTTCTATGAGTATGCTTACTCTCTTTGAATCAAGATATACATTGAAGGGAAGGTACAGCATTGGTAATGTTGGCCAAACTGCTTCTATGAGTATGCTTACTCTCTTTGAATCAAGATATACATTGAAGGGAAGGTACAACATTGGTAATTGATTTAATTTTGCCCTACACCGACGTGTGTATAGCACTGTATACTCAGTGCTTTCCGAGTGTCTGTGAAAAAACTACACAGGCGACTCGGGCGGGATTCGAAACCCACGACCTCCTGCTTACTAGTGTAGACGTCTTAACCTCTCGACCATCGAGCTTGCCCGTAACATTGGTAATGTTGGCCAAACTGCTTCTATGAGTATGCTTACTCTCTTTGAATCAAGATATACATTGAAGGGAAGATACAACATTGGTAATATTTCTCTTATACTGTGTTATTAGTGAGTTCTTTCTTTGTGCTATAAATAAAATGCCTGATATAGAAACAAAATTTTAATCAAATATTTCTCTTGTATGCCTGCTTTGTCATGATCAATCATTTTGTTGTCCTTGACATGTTTCACCCAGGGGAATAATCAGCTGTGGGAATAATCAGCTGTGAAAGTAATCAACTTGGATTTAGAAGCAAGTGTTGCAGTGATGATAGATGCATTATTTCAACACAGTCACTTTTACTCCAGAGGACTGCAGCCAAAAATTACTCAACTTAATTAAGAAACCGGCATGAAAAATTACAGTAATATTTGTTGCCCTTTTTTCATAGTTAATTATTTTTTTATTGGAAGGATCTACCATTAATTTAAACAGTACAATGCATGATATAGAAATTATTATTTATGACATTGGTATTTTCAAAAAACAGTTTAGATAGAGATGGTGCTAATTTGGTGAAAATAACAAATCATCCAAACCCCCCCCCCCCCCCCAAAAAAAAGTCTCCAGTTTCTGGTCATAGGTCAGCTTCAAAATCAGTGCGGTGACACTTTTTTTTTTTTTTTTTTTTAATTTTTTTTTTGCCAACTGTATACGTGGGGACTGAATTTCCCATACACAAAGTATGGCAGCTAAGAGAGGCCTCACAAATTGGGCAAACGTTCATACTCCTATGTGAAAAAGTCGTTTAAAACATAGCGCTGCAGAATTCCGATCCAGCAATTTTAGCTGCAATTGGACATCTTTTCATAGCAAAAAAAAGAAAAATTAGAAATGCCGACGTTCGGGTTTGCGTGACGCGGTCGGGTGACGTGCTCGGAGACCAGAAACAGAAGACTTTGTTTTGGGGGCCTTATTTGAGAGAAAAACAACTTTTGTCAACAAAATACTGAATTCCAAAAAGGAGCCGTCCAGCGACTTTTGGAAACCGTTGATTACAGTTTCATCTAAAACTTACTTTGTGGAAGTTGTGTCATACAACCCTTGTATAATTGTGTGTGAAATGATGTCATTTTAGTACAATCAGTAACACAATTGTCCAACTGAATTATACACCTTCATAATATCTAAATTCCATGTTAAAATGAATAGGAAATCCATGTCTGCCAATTGAAATGTTTACACGGTTTTTCTTGTGACCGACATAATCAGATCTGAAACTTTTCACAGTAAAGTTGTTCAGTTTTGTCAACATTACCAATATGGTATCTTCCTTTTAAGCAAAAAAGTCCCAAATTTAAAAACGAGTTCAAATTTTGACCAATAACAGGATTTATTTTCAGTGATTATTGGCCAATGACATCGACTGCTTCATGACCCAAATAATTTTGTTTATAATTTTTTTACCCCAAAATATTCTTGCGTTTTACACAACTTCTTAATTGACCAGTTACTTCAACAGCTGATAATACTGTCCAGTTGAGCCGTCTTTAAATAACTCCTTCCTTTCCAATTTACCTTTCTGTCAGGACTATAAACCTATAACCTGTTTGGTAAGTTGTTCAAATGGAAATTAATGATTTACCAAATTAAGGGCCAAAACAGTCTGGTACCTTTCAAAATGTAATAATGTATGGTGATTTGTGATTGGCTGTACAAGGGAACAAACACATAATGCAGTATGGTAACAGAATCATGAGATGGTTTTAAACAAGAGACTGAAGGCCAGTCTGGGTTTTGACATAGGTACAACACATGAAAGCCCCGGGACACATCATCTCCTTACCCCCACTAGGCTCCCCCAAAAAAGTCTCCGGTTTCTAATCATAGGTGACTTTTTTGTTTTTTGTTGTTGCCAACTCGTGAAATACGTGATACATGCGAATATTGGAACCAGACCAAATTTCCCAAACACAAAGTATGGTGGCTAAGAGAGGCCTTACAAATGGAGTAAATGTTCATACCCCTATGTGAAAAAGTCGTTTAAAAACACAGCATGGCAGAAATCCAATTGATCCAGCAATTTTGGCAGCAATTAGACATCGTTTCATAGCAAAATAACTAAAAAAGAAGATGCTCGGGTCTCAGGCGACACTCATGAAGACCAGACACTGGGACTTATGTTTTTAGCCATAAGCAATTATGAACCTAGACTGGTCCATTGTCTTTATTCTATCAAGGAAAGAGACAGGCTCTGATGTTTCCATTCAAGGGATTTCATTGGATAGATTGTGCCAAAGATCTGACGTCACGCTTCCAGGCTCGCACGCTAGCTACCAATCAAGGTCAAAATTGAATCTCCCCCAAACTGAGAGACCAGTAGTATCTGGCGTACTTCACGAGCCTCGTTTATCAGTGATACGTGCATGTTTTCAATAGTGCATATGTTTACCAGTGATGCGCTTACCATGACAAGTTACTACGAAACATACAAGCGCATCTTTAAAACTGCCACAGGGCAGACCACCCTTTTGATTGGTCGATTAAGTTTCACCAAGGTGAAGGAATTGGTACAACCTCCCACGGGACCGACCCAGAAATTAACTCATTAGGCCCGCGGGAAGAAATAATGTCTCTCAGCCAAAAACATTAGATATTATCACTCAGCACGGCTGTCAGGCATTTCGTAAGATGCAGTAAAAAAAAAAAAAAAAAATAGATGCCCTGTAGGGATGGAAGCCTGAATTTCTGCAGGTAGATTCCTGGGGTAATTTGTCAGTGATTGACGAGGTATGGGGGCCCTGACATTTGTCTGAATGTTAGGGTTAAGGGGTTAAATTTAGAAGTTCAACTCAATTAACCTTTCAGGTGAACATGAACCTCCATCTAACAAGCTGTTTTACTTTTCAGAAACTGGGTGTCACAGTACACCCTTCCGCATTATTAGTACATCCACATTTTCTTTCGGCTTTTTAAAGAATTGTTTAAAGATTCTGTGCTGGAAAAACTTTTTTTACTGAATCATATGCCTAATATTTTGATTGATATTCAACTGCATGAAGTGAATTCGGAATTTGGAACTCACGCAAGTTGAATGCAAATCAGTCTCCTGATGATGATTAGAGCATACTAATCGAAACGTAGAGAAGACCCTGTGAAGACCCCATGGCTCTCCCTGAACCCGCTCTCACTTAGCGACAGTTGAGAAATGAGTTGCCCGATACTGGTTCTCCCCGAACCATAATCTCACTTAACAGCCCGGTTGAGACACAAGTTGCCAGAAAAAAGGTTCTTTTCAGAACCTTGTACCTCACTTAGCGATGTGGTTTTACCGCAAACCGAAACGATATCAATACACCCATTTTGCCGCATATACATAGGGCTAAACAAACACAAAAACCAACTCTGGAGAGAAGCAATTATGGTAAAGTGTCTTGCTCAAGGACATAAGCACCACGGTTGTGGTCAGGATTTGAACCCACATTCTGACGACTCGGCCATCAGAACACAAATTTCGATGCACTAAACTGCTCGGACATGGCACTCTACAAGTAAGCTTTTTATAGATTAATTCATTAATTTGATAGTCCGATAACTACTAATGATGTACCTTCCCTTCATGGCACCATTCAATCATTATTTCATGTATTACCGGTCCTTAAAATCTCTCCATTCCTTTGGGAGTATGCATTCCCCCAGCCTTCATAGCACTCACTGGCTAACCATTAATCAAATACAATTAATAGTAACTCTACTCTAAAAATAAACAGGCCTGTGATTTCAGATTTTTTACAAATCACCCTTTGCCTCAAAATTGTTTTGAAAGGAAAGAAAGAAGTCGCCTGTATTGTGTCCAAACCTCTAGTTTCTTGTTTGTGGGGATGTAGAGAGTCTGTAAATCATCCAAAATTAAACATCCAGGAGGTTCAGGGGGGCTTTGTCCTCAAAACCAAAGGGAGACCCAGGCCCGCTACCCATTTTTCAGGATTTTTTACTTTTGTCAAATCAGACTCCTGACAGCAATCAATTTTTTGAGTTCTGGGATTCTCAACGGAGCTCATTATTACATTTTGAATACATCTGACCATGCACATTAGAGATCTAGCTTGCTCATCTTCATCAGACAAACTCAGTGGTCAAGCTGGCGGATGTGGGTTTCGAATCCTGCCTGAGTCGTCTTTGTATGTCTCTCGCAGACACTCGGAAGCACCGAGTATACAATGCATTGCTGAACTATGAAAAAAGCCACCCACTTTTGCAGTAACACCATGTCATCAATCTCTCTTGAGTTGGGTTTCTCCTAAAGACCGTCAGACCACATTGACCAAAGCACCAAGTTTACCCACAAAATCTTCTCAGAACCACACAACTCAGAAGAGATTAATTACATGGTGTAACCACAAACCTGCTTTATTCTCACTTTCCACCATGCAAACCTATGCAAACCTATGCAAACCTAAGTCTTATTTAATCAATTTGTGGTTGAGTGTCTTGCTTAATGGGGCGATATCGTCACGATCAACAGGGCATGGAATTGGAGTGCTAATTTTAGATTAACTCAGTGACTGAAAATAATACCCCACATGATAAGGTCATATTACCGTTGCTGCTGCATAAATGAGCCAGTAATTTTCAGTCACTGTGTTCATCTTAAACTAGGACACTGATTCCATGCCCTGTTGAAAGTCTGTTCTGATCGTGACAATACTGTCCCTTTAAAGACAAGCACCATGATCCATTTAAAGCTAGAATTCGTTCACACATTCTCTCAGAGTTGGTCCAACAATTCCAACGCACTATATGTTCCACTGCTCTATAAATTTACAGTACCTCAGAACTGTGTTCTGTTGGACCAAGCTGACAGAATGTAGGAACAAAAATATAGCGATATAGGATATAAAACTACTCAGTTGAGTTGTAACTACCAGTTCTTTTCAAAACTAATTGCTACTCAATTGAGAACTTTCACATACTGTCACAGCAAACACTCTTTACTACTCAAAGCTATAAATCTTAAAACCACCCAGTCATGACACTCAATTATTATCAGATAACAATTTTCTTCACAGACTGACAGCAACTGACAAAGGTTCAACTATAGAGGGCACCAGATTGATTCCATCACTCATAAATCCTCGGATTAACTAGTCCACGTGAGGATGGAACTCATTAAGACAATCAGGAAAGCAGACAGTGTTAAGTCAATAAGTAGACACACACTGATGGACACAAACAAAGGAAGCTAGTCAACTCATAGAATCTAAGCAACTGGGGATTTGCAACCCACCTGTTTGTTCTTGGGTTCTCGCAGGTTTCCTTGTCAACATACTGATTCCCAATCAGGAATTTTTAAAAATGGTTCCCAATTGGGACCCATTGATATTTTCATTGGGACTAATGGGTTCCAAATATCCCCCGATTGGAGTAGTATGACAGAGTCACTGTTGACAATACAATCCCAACAGGGAAAAAAATCATATCCCGATTAGGGACCCATTGATATTTTCATTGGGACTAATGGGTTCCAAATATCTCCTGATTGGAGTAGTATGACAGGGTCAATGTTGACAATACTATCCCAATAGGGAAATTTATATCCTGATTAGGGACCCATTGATATTTTCATTGGGACTAATGGGTTCCAAATATCTCCTGATTGGAATAGTATGACAGGGTCAATGTTGACAATACTATCCCAATAGGGAAATTTATATCCTGATTAGGGACCCATTGATATTTTCATTGGGACTAATGGGTTCCAAATATCTCCTGATTGGAATAGTATGACAGGGTCAATGTTGACAATACTATCCCAATAGGGAAATTTATATCCTGATTAGGGACCCATTGATATTTTCATTGGGACTAATGGGTTCCAAATATCTCCTGATTGGAATAGTATGACAGGGTCAATGTTGACAATACTATCCCAATAGGGAAATTTATATCCTGATTAGGGACCCATTGATATTTTCATTGGGATTAAAGGGTTCCAAATATCTCTTGATCGGGGTAGTATGGTTGACATTGACCCTGTGAGCCCTACTCTTGCTCGCTGTTGACAATACTATCCCAATAGGGAAATATTTATATCCTGATTAGGGAACCAGTGATATCTTCATTGGGACTGAAGGGTTCTAAATATCTCCTGATCGGGGTAGTATGGATGACTTTCACCATGTGAGCCCTACTCTTGCTCGATGAATCGCTGTTGACAATACTATCAAAGTAGGGAAATATTTATCTCCTGATCGATTGAGTAGGGTTGATTTCGACCATGTGAGCCCTACTCTTGACAAGATACCATCCACAATTTATAGCTGAAAAGTAGCTGAGATAGTATCGGTTACCAACCAAATTTTCATACAATATATGGCTTTGGCTGGTTGTCTGTTTTATAATGCTTAACCAAAATATTTACAGGTTAGCATATCTATGAAAGTGGCCCCATGTATACAACATATATCCTGATTGGAGTAGTATGACAGGCCCCATGTATACAACATATATCCTGATTGGAGTAGTATGACAGGCCCCATGTATACAACATATATCCTGATTGGAGTAGTATGACAGGCCCCATGTATACAACATATATCCTGATTGGAGTAGTATGACAGGCCCCATGTATACAACATATATCCTGATTGGAGTAGTATGACAGGCCCCATGTATACAACATATATCCTGATTGGAGTAGTATGACAGGCCCCATGATCCATTTAAAGCTAGAATTCGTTCACACATTCTCTCAGAGTTGGTCCAACAATTCCAACGCACTATATGTTCCACTGCTCTATAAATTTACAGTACCTCAGAACTGTGTTCTGTTGGACCAAGCTGACAGAATGTAGGAACAAAAATATAGCGATATAGGATATAAAACTACTCAGTTGAGTTGTAACTACCAGTTCTTTTCAAAACTAATATTTATATCCTGATTAGGGAACCAGTGATATCTTCATTGGGACTGAAGGGTTCTAAATATCTCCTGATCGGGGTAGTATGGATGACTTTCACCATGTGAGCCCTACTCTTGCTCGATGAATCGCTGTTGACAATACTATCAAAGTAGGGAAATATTTATCTCCTGATCGGTTGAGTAGGGTTGATTTCGACCATGTGAGCCCTACTCTTGACAAGATACCATCCACAATTTATAGCTGAAAAGTAGCTGAGATAGTATCGGTTACCAACCAAATTTTCATACAATATATGGCTTTGGCTGGTTGTCTGTTTTATAATGCTTAACCAAAATATTTACAGGTTAGCATATCTATGAAAGTGGCCCCATGTATACAACATATATCCTGATTGGAGTAGTATGACAGGCCCCATGTATACAACATATATCCTGATTGGAGTAGTATGACAGGCCCCATGTATACAACATATATCCTGATTGGAGTAGTATGACAGGCCCCATGTATACAACATATATCCTGATTGGAGTAGTATGACAGGCCCCATGTATACAACATATATCCTGATTGGAGTAGTATGACAGGCCCCATGTATACAACATATATCCTGATTGGAGTAGTATGACAGGCCCCATGTATACAACATATATCCTGATTGGAGTAGTATGACAGGCCCCATGTATACAACATATATCCTGATTGGAGTAGTATGACAGGCCCCATGTATACAACATATATCCTGATTGGAGTAGTATGACAGGCCCCATGTATACAACATATATCCTGATTGGAGTAGTATGACAGGCCCCATGTATACAACATATATATGTGACCCGTTCTGGCAAAACCCGCAAACTTCTCGGCATTTAACCATAATGCGTAACAGCCATGAAAAGGTCAAAACTGACCCAGGGCGACGATTAAAAACTTACCAAGTATGGCTGAACCTGGGCGCCGATCATACAAGACATTGTCTCTGTACCATGTGATATTTGCTGGCGGTTTGCTGACAGGTGGCCGACAGATCAGAGTAGCAGGTGCATCTTCGACGACCTCTACGTCAGAAGGATTCTGGGTAAAGACCCAATCCATACCTATAAGACAAAATTACGAGGCTGAATAAGAAACGGAAGCGAAAAATGTTGTGGATTTTGCATTTGCATAACACTTGAAGGTTGTTGGCTCTTGACTGGTGTCCAATAGAGAAAAGATTTCTTGTTCTTGAGTTCTTTCGGGTACACCATGTAATGATCTATTTTTGGAACAAGTGTTGGCTCTGAGAAGAGACGGTTGGTTCTCAGATCCATCACTTCTTCCAAGAAGAGATTATTACATGGTGTACCCGAAAGAACACAAGAACATCTATCTCCACCATGGAAAGCCTCACATCCTAAAAAAAAGATTAATTGAAACAAGTGGCTCCCTTGAATCGAGTTCATATAAACATTTATTTTTCTCTTTCTTTCCTTCTCTACCATCCGTGCCTTCCCCTTGACATGATTTGGTTACCAAAGAGTTCGTTGTACATGTACTTCTATGACAACTGGGATCAAGAGCTGCTTAGCAGGGAAACAAATGCTTACCAGAAAATTTTTCTTTTAGAATATACCAACCAAACTTTCCAGAGGTGTGATTGGGCAGTTTTGAAAATTTTTTGTATTGGGCCCGCTGTTGTGAACAGCGCTGGGGTGAAATCTATAGTTCTGAGCGTTTTGCTTTGCTTTCCTTTATTGCTTAAATCTTTAAAATCCGGATCACAACATTGCGATTTGTAAAAATCCGAAAATCCGTACAAATCATATCCCTGCTTTCATACAAAATGTAAGTCTGTTTTAAATTGCTTAGCAAAATTCTCTGCTTAGCAACTCAATGAAATTGTCCCCTAGCTTCTTCCCTAGAACAGCATTACAATGGAACGACCTTCCTGCTCATTGTTTTCCACCAACTTATGATCTAATTAAGTTTAAGAAAAATATCAACAAATGTAATCTTGCTTAAATGGTGGATGTTATCGCAAATGTAACCCCTTACACTCTAGTGGCTTTTTGGCCTTGTTTGGGGTGACTGACAGTAAATTTAAAAAAAAAAAAAAAAAAAAGAAAAAAAGATATTTTACTCAGTTCTCATTCTATATGAATTGTATTTACATGTACATGAGAATGCAATATGGCAGTCTCACTAACACAACTTGTTGATATTTAATTGTATATTGCCCGTTTGTCTTTAAACATGAGTACATATGACAGGAATGACTCTGGCTGGTGGACAAAATCACTGAAGATGGTCTGAGAGTCCGGGTCTAGGGAGTGACGTGGACAAGCGGTCTAGTGCATCAGACTCGAGTTCTGGTGTTGTCAGAATGTGGGTTCGAATCACGGACTGGCCGGTCTCGACTCTTGTGTCCCTGAGCAAGACACTTAACCATAATTGCTTCGTCCTTCAGATGGGACGTTAAGCAATACCGTAGGTCCTGTGTACAATAAACATCAGTGCACATCAAAGAACCCATAATGACACTTATTGTGCAAGAGTAGGGGTTTACCCCGGTGTCTCTGGTAGCAAATTGATGGCCCATTGAAACTCATCTATAGGTCACATGGTAACCATCACTAGATAAAGCTTTATTATTATTATTATTATTAATATCTTGGGTTTTGTTTTTAATTTAAAATATAATTGTGCATATAAAAAAAAATCACTGAATTAAGCTAATTTACTGAAAAGAAACATACCTAAATATAAACCTTGTTTATACTTGGACGCAATATTTTTCAAACAAACACAAATATGGATACGCCCTTTTTTCAAATTCTATTCATACACTGATTTGAATAAATACGCATTATTTACTTTAAATTTATTTGAGTCAGTGGCAAACGAAGGGGGTATGCTTGGGGGGGGGAGTGCTGAACGAAATGTCTGTACACAGGGGTGTGATTTGACAAAAGTAAAAAATCCTGATAAATGAGTAGCGGTCCTGGGTCTCCCTTTGGTCTAGAGGACAAAGCCCCTGAACCTCCTGTGGGTAGCAGGCCTGGGTCTCCCTTTGGTCTAGAGGACAAAGCCCCCTGAACCCCCTGTGGGTAGCGGGCCTGGGTCTCCCTTTGGTCTAGAGGACAAAGCCCCCTGAAGCTCCTGGATGTTGGAGTGTCGTGGCCGAGCGGTCTAGCTTACCGGACTCAAGTTCTGGTGTTAGCAGCAGAATGTGGGTTCGAATCCCGGCCGTGACACTTGTGTCCTTGAGCAAGACACTTAACCATAATTGCTTCTCTCCACCCAGGGGTTAAATGGGTACTTGTGAGGGCAGAGTTGGTTGATTAGCCCTATATGCGCTGTAATGGCAGCAATTGAGCTGTATACTCCCCAGGGAGCTGAGATGGTTTCAGGAATGATTTATGAGCCTTGTGAGCCTTATGAGCAGGGGTAATAATATGCGCCTTGAGCACCACTCAGTTGGTGGATACGTGCGCTATATAAGTCCACACATTATTATTATTATTATGTTTAATTTTGGAGCATTTACAGACTCTCCACATCCCCACAAACAAGAAACTAGAGGTTAGGACACAATACAGGCTACTTCTTTCTTTCCTCGCTTAGTGGCTACTTCTCTTCTTTCAAAATAATTTTGAGGCAAAGGGAGATTTGTAAAAAATCCTGAAATCAGGAAAAGATCCTGAGAATTCACAGGCCTGCTGTAAGCTACCCCCCTCCACCCACTTGTGAGTTAAGAGAGTATCTCCAGTTTAATTTCTGGATCCGCCCTTTTGAGTGTATCAGTGAAGGTACATGACTGGTTATAATCAAACGCAGATGCCGATCATGACTGTCATATGATATGCAACAGCTGTGACCGGAATCCATTTATGAATAAATAGCTGAATACATGTAGGTCAATAATGTAGAGACCTACGGTTTGACATGTACAACCATCCTTATTACCTTATCTGCAGCCAAAGACTGCAGTGTAAGCACGTGTACCAGTAAAACAAATGGCATTGTTCTACTTTCTGGTTCCCCAAGGATGGGTTAAAAAAAAACTTTGTTATTCAAACGGAAAATTATTATTTCTAGCACATGTCTGTCATTTGCAAAGGGGGAAGGGTTTAAGTAAGTCTTGTAGCTTTGCAAGGCGTAAAGGATAAGTACAGACTGTTTGCGGGATTACAATGTGAAAATTCTCCTTTGAGCAGCGAGTAGTTCTGAAAAGAACCGGTGATTACAACTCGACGTTTCGATCAGTATGCTCTGATCGTTTTCAGGAGAATGGGAATACTGGATTTGGTTGTATTATATTTATTTTTAGTTTTTCAAACGACAAATCCAGTTACAGTTTCTTTTCACCTCTCTGTGAATAATGTCTGTCACCTGCAATACTACCCAAAATTAAGGCTGTAAAAAACAACTAGCTGGTTTCTGTTCCCTCCGGCCAAAAAAAAAATTCTCCGGTTTCTGGTCTCCACGCGCATCGCCTCAGGCCCATGCATTGGCATTTTTAATTTCCTTTTTTTAAATTTTTGCTATGAAACAATGTCCAATTACAGCCAAAATTGCTGGATTGATTGGAATTCTGCAGTGCTGTGTTTTAAACAACTTTTTCACATAGGGGTATGAACGTTTGCCCGATTTGTGAGGCCTCTCTTTATATCCACCATACTTTGTATATGGGAAATTTGGTCCCTGTGTATACATGTACATGTATCACGTATTTCCCTGTTGGCAAATAAAAAAAGATTACCAACAACAACAAAAAAAGATTTGGGGGCCTAATTGTTATCTGCAGAGTTAATTTGGGTTGATATCATGTCAAAATTGGCTTGGGATTTAAGGGTATCAAACACAATTTGAAAATCAACAGTGTACATAACTCAAAATCTACCACCTATTTTCAATTTTGAGCAAATGTTTTCTTAAGATTTGTAGCTTTGCATGGTGAAAAGAATAAGTAAAGACTGTTTGCGGTGACACCATGTGAAAAATCTCTTTTTAAATTTGAATCGTTTTGAAAAGAAGTGGTGGTTACAACTCAATGTTTGGATCAGTATGCTCTGATCATCTTCAGGAGAATGCCGGACTCTGGGAGATGCTGCTACTGTTGAAGACGAACAGAGCATACTGATTGAAACTTTTAATTCTAACCACCAGTTCTTTTCAGAACTATTTACTACTCAAAAAAAAAAAAAAATCTTCATCTGATAAAAAAAATCTAATTTTTGTCATTTTAACACAAGGAGCTTTTAATCACTTACTGCCCTACTTTCATACCGTTTCCCCTTTCCCCCACTCCACTCCTCCCACTCTAATTTTAAATATCCACGTGCCAAGAACACGGAGATCCAACGTGATCTAACCAGGGTAATCCAATCTGATTTAGGCGGGAAAAGCTACTAATTCCTATCCCCACCCCCCAAGTTTGTTAAGCTTCACGTCTAAACAGCAACAGCAATTAAGCAACAACAATGAATCCTGAAAAGGAAATCGATAGGGACAGGCCAATAAGAGTGTCTGTGTGAGAGTGAGGTCACGATACTCCAATGAAAGGTCAACAAGTCAATCTAAAAATGGCCAGAAGTATTTTTACGAGCTTTGCTCCACATTTCTAGTTTATCTTTTTATTTCTTCTGGTTATTTTTCTGAACCATTTTAAAGAGGGCATTCACTGTGAAAATTAGTTATGAATTATAGGGGGACAACGTGTGGCTATTGATAAACTTCTGACACCAAATGAGTTGAATTTTTAGTAACTCATGGCTACTTTAGCAGAAATTGCAGATGACTGACAACCGATAACACAAATTAATATTTACTGATAAGATTCTCTGGTTCGTAATAACATACCGGATATGCTTTAGCAATGTATAATAGAACTGCCCTTTTTCCAATATGCCAGGGGAGGATTTTGGAGGATTTACAGACTCCCCACAAACAAGAAACTAGAGAGGTAAAACTTGTAGCTTTGCATGGTGAGGATGATAAGTAGGACTAATTGCGGTGACACCATGTGGAATCTCAATTGAGTAGTAATTAGTTCTGAAAAAGAACTGGTGGTACAATTCTCCTGAGGACGATCAGAGCATACTGATCGAAACGTCGAGTTGTACCACCAGTTCTTTTCAGAACTAATTACTACTCAATTGAGATTCCACATGGTGTCACCGCAATTAGTCCTACTTAAGAAACTAGAGGTTTGGACACAATACAGGCTACTTCTTTCTTTCCTTGGTGGCTACTTCTCTTCTTTCAAGACAATTTTGAGGTAAAGATAGATTTGTAAAAAATTGTGAATTCAGGAAAAATCCTGAGAAATTAATCCTGTGGTGTGCGGCGATGGATCGTGTGTCAAAACATAAAAACACAGTCGTGAACCAAGGCTACATGGACTTGGAAGACTACATGCTTTTTCAACACTAAGTTGCCAACATGCACAGACCAGATAGGCCAGTTTACTTATACTCTTGAGATAGAAATAGAAACCATTTCAAATGTTTGCGGTGTTGGTCACCATGTGAAAGTGATCTCTCTTGAGTTATATATGGTTTATACTAATGTCAACTTGATATTTCGATCAGAATGATCCGACAATTGCCTAAACAAAATTCTCTGAGATTAACTCATATCAGAAGGAATTCATTCTAACATGAATTGCCACATATGTCTGCAATTATTTCCATAATGTAGCACAATTTTTTCCTGCTTGAGATTTCACAGATCAATAAAATTTGTGTTGAGCTTTGTAAGCATGACATTTCGCCCGAATGCAAAAGTGACATTTACCTCAGAAGGTTTCCTGTTGGAATGCTATCTGAACGTTAGTCAGAGCATTTTGACATTGATCGATACATTTAAGTATGATTCAAACAACATTTTGATTCCTGAGCAAACACGCCGCCTTTATCAAAACATATACTGATTGGTTGGATTAGATGGAGAGTTTAAAGAGATACTGACCTATCGCCGTTTGTGACTTAGCCACGACCCTAAGACAACCCACATAGAAGTTTGTGCGTGTTGCGCATTTCATTTGCAGTGATTGGATTGGGTAACCTTTCATTAGCTTCGTTCATGAGATTCTGCCGTGATAGGTCAATTGCTTTACATGTTCTTTTAAAATTGTGTCTGGATGAACTCTAACCTCATTTTGGCTAAAATTACCCCCAGGGATGCGGTAAAGGAGAAGAGGGTTAGGAATGGTTGTAGGGGGTGGGAGGGGTCCCAAGTAACCCCTCCATTCCAACAAATCAGAGCAATGGTCATTGTCTTGCCTTCAGAGAATCTTGTTCAAGGCGTGCATAAACCACGATGGTGCCCTCAATGTTCTCTGATGGCTACTTTGCTGGGGCTTCATAGCTTACGTCTTAATTATGGGAAAATATGTCCAAACAATATCCAATAAACATGATATCTTGGCCTATCATAGGATTGTATATTTACTAATTACTAATGAATTTCTATATTTATTATTATTTTAATTAGTTTATTAATTTATTTAATTTTTTTAAAAATTTATTAATTTAAAAAAATTTTTTTTGGGGGGGGAGGTTAACAAAACTTGTTCTTTTTAAAGATGCATATCTATGTCTTGGTCAACTATTCAGGGGTGTGATTTGACAAAAGCAACAAATCCTGAAAAATGGGTAGTAGGCCTGGGTCTCCCTTTGGTCTAGAGGACAAAGCCCCCTGAACCTCCTGTGGGTAGCAGGCCTGGGTCTCCCTTTGGTCTAGAGGACAAAGCCCCCTGAACCTCCTGTGGGTAGCAGGCCTGGGTCTCCCTTTGGTCTAGAGGACAAAGCCCCCTGAACCTCCTGTGGGTAGCAGGCCTGGGTCTCCCTTTGGTCTAGAGGACAAAGCCCCCTGAACCTCCTGTGGGTAGCAGGCCTGGGTCTCCCTTTGGTCTAGAGGACAAAGCCCCCTCAACCTCCTGGATGTTTAATTTTGGAGGATTTACCAACTCACATCCCCACAAACAAGAAACTAGAGGTTTGGACACAATACAGGCCACTTCTTTCTTTCCTTGGTGGCTACAAGGAGTGTCGTGGCCGAGCAGTCTAGCGCACCGAACTCAAGTTCTGGTGTTGCCAGCAGCAGGGTGTGGGTTCGAGCCCCGGTCATGACACTTGTGTCCTTGAGCAAGGTACTTAACCATAATTGCTTCGTCCTTCGGATGGGACGTAAAGCCGTAGGTCCCGTGTGTTGTGTAATGCACGTAAAAAGAATGCGCCTTGAGCACCACTTAGTTGGTGGATACGTGCGCTATATAAGTCCACACATTATTATTATTACAAGACAATTCTGAGGCAAAGGAAGATTTGAAAAAAAATCCTAAAATCAGGAAAAATCCTGAGAAATCACAGACTACTACTTGAAAGTGATTTATTTCCTAATTTCTACTAGGAAAAGAGCAATGTAGTGTCATGGCCGAGCGGTCTAGCTTACCGGACTCAAGTTCTGGTGTTAGCAGCAGAATGTGGGTTCGAATCCCGGCCGTGACACTTGTGTCCTTGAGCAAGACACTTAACCATAATTGCTTCTCTCCACCCAGGGGTTAAATGGGTACCTGTGAGGGCAGAGTTGGTTGATTAGCCCTATATGCGCTGTAATGGCAGCAATTGAGCTGTATACTCCCCAGGGAGCTGAGATGGTTTCAGGAATGGTTTATGAGCCTTATGAGCAGGGGTAATAATATAATGCGCCTTGAGCACCACTCAGTTGGTGGATACGTGCGCTATATAAGTCCACACATTATTATTATTATTATTATTATGTACAAATAAAAAAAATTATAATAATAATACAAAATATATATAAAGGCATCATATGGAATATATGCATCTTTAAGATCCCCTACCCCGAAAAAATAAAACATATGTTATCATTTGACTAGATGACAAACGTGTATCAAAGGATGGATAATTATCTCCTCTTCTTTGATCCCCTGCGTACAATTGGAAAATGACAAAAAAAATTCATCACGTGAACCAAAGTATAGGCCAGGATGTGGAAACAGGGCATCCAAATGTGTCATTTTTTTTCAACAGGGTGTCCAAAAATATTTAACTAACAATACTTTTGCATGTGTTTTGCAAACAAAACAGGGTGTCCATTCAGCAAACTGGGTGTCCGAAAGACACCCAAAGGTATTGCTGGCTAACACTTTGGAGTGAACAAAACCTGTTCTTTTTTTAAAGATGTACCGAATGTTTTTGTTATTTTCATCAGAACATTGATTATATTGTTTCAGAAAAGAAAACTAAGTAAGATTTGTAGCTTTGTATGGTGAAAAGGATAAGTAAAGACTCTTTGCAGTGACACCGTGTAGTAAGATTTGTAGCTTTGCATGGTGAAAAGGATAAGTAAAGACTGTTTGCGGTGACACAATGTAGTAAGATTTGTAGCTTTGTATGGTGAAAAGGATAAGTAAAGACTGTTTGTGGTGACACCATGTAGTAAGATTTGTAGCTTTGTATGGTGAAAAGGATAAGTAAAGACTGTTTGCGGTGACACCGTGTAGTAAGATTTGTAGCTTTGTATGGTGAAAAGGATTTAAGTAGAGACTGTTTGCGGTGACACCATGTAGTAAGATTTGTAGCTTTGTATGGTGAAAAGGATAAGTAAAGACTGTTTGCTGTGACACCATGTAGTAAGATTTGTAGCTTTGTATGGTGAAAAGGATAAGTAAAGACTGTTTGCGGTGACACCATGTAGTAAGATTTGTAGCTTTGCATGGTGACAAGGATAAATAAAGACTGTTTGCGGTGACACCACGTAGTAAGATTTGTAGCTTTGCATGGTGAAAAGGATAAGTAAAGGCTTTTTGCGGTGACACTGTGTAGTAAGATTTGTAGCTTTGCACGGTGAAAAGGATAAGTAAAGACTGTTTGCGGTGACACCGTGTAGTAAGATTTGTAGCTTTACATGGTGAAAAGGATAAGTAAAGACTGTTTGCGGTGACACTATGTAGTAAGATTTGTAGCTTTACATGGTGAAAAGGATAAGTAAAGACTGTTTGCGGTGACACCGTGTAGTAAGATTTGTAGCTTTACATGGTGAAAAGGATAAGTAAAGACTGTTTGCGGTGACACTATGTAGTAAGATTTGTAGCTTTGCACGATGAAAAGGATTTAAGTAAAGACTGTTTGCGGTGACACCATGTAGTAAGATTTGTAGCTTCGCATGGTGAATAGGATAAGTAAAGACACCGTTTGCGGTGACATCGTTCTCCTGAAGACGATCAGAACATACGTCGAGTTGTAACCTCCAGTTCGTTTCAGAACTAATTACTACTCAGTTGAGAATTTTCACATGGTGTGACCACACACAGTCAATACTTAGAAAGGAAAATAAATACTGTGAAGCGAGATATATCACAAGATAGTTGTCAGAACTTTGGTTTAACCGTAATTATGTGCCTGTCTACACAGTCAACTCGCTGGAAAACTGTATCAAAAGTAGAAAGGGTTAATTCACTGAAAGGGAATGTACAATATGTGACTGGCTCTGGCAAAACCCTAAACTTGGACCCAATTTTCAAAAGTGACCTCCCAAATTTATCGCGAAAATTAACAATGTTCCCAACAACGTTCCAGGATTTTTCTTTTTCCATCAAAATCTAGAGAAAACGCTCTGTATGGTGACATGAAAACTGGTCCCCCAAACTGGTCCCTGGGGCCATTTTTTGACCTTTTCATGGCTGTTACGCATTATGGTTAAATGCCGAGACGTTTCAGGTTTTGCCAGAGCGGGTCACATATTGGTATGTGGAAATGTATGCTTATCCTTGCCTAAGTCACTTATTTGGTAACATTACATATTCAAAAGAGATTTACTTCCCAAATTCTACTCGGAAAAGAGCAATGTACCAAGTGAAACTTGACAGAAAATATCACCCTTTAAGATTCTTACTCCCAAAGAACCCAACATATGTCATCATTTTACCAACCCCTCCCCCTAAACCCCCCGCGTACATTTTGAGAATGACAGGAAAACAGATGACTTCATACTCGACTGTCTTCTACTTACTTGCAGCTGTCAGAGTAACTGGATTGGTCGAGACTTCACCCAACCTGCTCGTACCCGTACACACGTAGCTTCCCTCGTGCACGTCAGAGACGCTCACAAAGTACAGACTACCGTCCTTAAGGACGTAGCGGTTGGTGGTATTGATGAGGTCATCAGGGTCATTCACCCTTCTCCACGCGACTGATGGTGCGGGGTCACCAAGGATTTGGCAGGGGAAGGTTGCTGATCTGCCCGCAGGGATGATCTGGCTATGGGGCGCGATGCTGATGTAAGGATCTCCAGGATTGGCTGTTGATAACAATTGATATCAATTATAATATCAATAATTTTCAGATAACATCTTGAGGAAGTAATGTAGAGATAGCAAAAGTGACACCCTTCTAAATGTGTATAATGTGTAGAGATAGCAAAAGTGACACCCTTCTAAATGTGTATAAATTAATTAAGCACCCCCTTTTAAAATTTGGTTTAGACCCATTCCCCTCATAAGTATATTTACCTATCTTGATAATGGAACACCCCAATAGCCAACTAAGCATCAAGATGTGTGGCTTTGAAGGTCATTATATATATGAGGGGAATGGGTCTAAACCAAATTTTAAAAGGGGGTGCTTAATTAATTTATACACATTTAGAAGGGTGTCACTTTTGCTATCTCTACACATTATACACATTTAGAAGGGTGTCACTTTTGCTATCTCTACAGTAACAACATTGGTAACATGTTGGCAAAACTGCTTTTATGAGTATGTTAATATTATATTATAATCTTTTTGAATCAAGATATACATATAACAATCAACCTATGAAAATGAAATTAAGGAAAGTGTACTCTTTCCAAAATTCGAACTGGAAATAATTTCACTTTTCTTTTGGCTGCAGCCCTGCTGGTATCAAGGAACAATCATAAGTAATATCGTATGAACATTGATTGCGCGGCAGAACATGTCTCTTTAAATTGGCAGAACATGTCTCTTTAAATCGGCAGAACATGTCTCTTTAAATCGGCAGAACATGTCTCTTTAAATCGCCCGCACTGTAAGTAAAGTCCTGTCGCCCTTGCGCAATTGATGTTCTGCCGCGCAATCGTTGTTCTGACCCCAAGGTCATCGCTCAATTATTAAGTATGAATGGCATGAAAAGTTTGTACACAGATTGGCCAATTGGCTCTGAGAAATATCGGGGAAATCCTCTTTTTTTTAAAGACATCTTTCAGCAAAAATCGTTTCTCCAAGAGGCAGTTAAGAAGTTATAGTGTCTGCATTTCTTTGACCGTATCCCATGGAGACGGATAAAAAAGGAGATAATTCGCTGCAAACATTACAGGTATACGATCGGAAAGTACTCTTGGTCAGGACCCTATCAGAAGTGTACTTTGCACTTCAGGATGTAGATTAGGGATATCTTGAGTCGCGTCAAACACGTTCCTGAAAGTATCTCTGCTGTACCTGATGGAGCAACAGAGTGACATTTGACCTAGAAATTCCCTCTAAAGTTCCCTCATGAACCACCATGGCTATAAAGTGGTCTAGTGCATCAGACTAGTGTCCTGATGGCCGAGTCTTCTGAATGTGGGTTCGAATCCTGGCCGCGACGAGGGTACTTGTGTCCTTGAGCGAGACACTTTACTGTATTTGCTTCTCTCCACCCAGGAGTAAAAATGGGTACCTGTAAGGGTAGAGATTGATGTTGTGTTTGATGGATACTGTAGCTTTGAGTACAGCAGCACAGAGCTGTATTCTCCCCAGGGAGTTAAGAAAGTTTAAGGATTGATATTGGCCCAATGACCAGGGGTAAAACGTGCAGAGTATCTCATTGTGATAATAATAACAATAATAATAATAATGTGGACTTATACAGCGCACGTATCCACCAAACTGGTGCTCAAGGCGCATTATATTATTACCCCCTGCTCATCAGGTTCATAAATCATTCCTGAAACCATCTCAGCTCCCTGGGGAGTATACAGCTCAATTGCTGCCATTTCGGCACATATATGGCTAATCAAACACAACAACCAACTCTGCCCTCAGAGGTACCCATTTACCCCTGGGTGGAGAGAAGCAATTATGGTGAAGTGTCTTGCTCAAGGACACGAGCACCATGGTCGCGGTTGGGATTCAAACCTACATTCTAACGACTCAGCCATCAGAACACAAATCCGATGCACTAAACCGCTCGGCTTTGTGCTATAAAGGACTGCAATATTATCAAGTACCCCCAACCATGGCTCTTGTAGGACCACGGTTTGCTAGTACTTAGAGGGGATTTCTCACACTTACGATTAACTTTCAGCATGGAGTAACTGCTTCTCTGGACCTGTCCACTCAACAGCGGATTGGTCACCACGCATCGGTACAATCCCTCGTGCCGCTTCCGAACATTATTGATCTGAAGCGTCTGTGACCACTTCAGGGAAGTGAGCGTGCCGAACTGCTCCCCGTAGGACATTCCTTCGGTCACTCGTAGTCCGTCCTTTTCCCAGGTGATGATTGGCTGGGGCCGGCTTTCCCCAGAGACACACTGGAAGTAAGCGGGGGCTAGTTGCTTATCGATGACAGTTTGGTTACCGGTGATGAGGTCGACTGGGTTGAGAACTGGCAAGTAAGAAACAAAAAGGAACAGATTTAGCTTAGTTAAAGGTTTAACCCTCCTTAGACCTACTATAGCTGCACTTTAGTGGCAAGTAGCTATAGAGGTCAAAATCAGTCAACTGTCTGTTTTTGACTGTTGACCCAAATGTGCACACAGGGGCATTTTTGACTGGTTTTTACTGTCATTTTGACCACCCTGAACAATACAAGACAATGCTTTTACCAGTCAAAAACCGGTTGACTCATTTTGACCTGTAAATGTACTTACTACACGTACAACATGTAAGGTTTGACTTTTTAGTGCACTAGACATACCTTGGCAAGTATATCAACATTTTGACTAATTTTGACCCTTAAAGTCATCGAATTCAAGTTCTGGTGACGTCAGAATGTGGGTTCGCTGAGCTTGTGTCCTTGAGAAAGACACTTAACCGTAATTGCTTTGTCCTTCAGATGGAACGTTAAGCTGTAGGTCCCATGTACTACAAACATCAGTGCACATCAAAGAACCCATAATGACACTTATCGTGCAAGAGTAGGGGTTTACCCCGGTGTCTCTGGTAGCAAATTGATGACCAATTGAAAATCATCTGTAGGTCACATGCTTACCATCACTAAATAAAGCTTTATTATTATTATTATTATTATTATTATTATTATTATTATTATTATTATTATTATTATTATTATTATTATTATTATTATTATTATTATTATTATTATTATTATTATTATTATTATTATTATTATTATTATTATTATTATTATTATTATTATTATTATTATTATTATTATTATTATTATTATTATTATTATTATTATTATTATTATTATTATTATTATTATTATTATTATTATTATTATTATTATTATTATTATTATTATTATTATTATTATTATTATTATTATTATTATTATTATTATTATTATTATTATTATTATTATTATTATTATTATTATTATTATTATTATTATTATTATTATTATTATTATTATTATTATTATTATTATTATTATTATTATTATTATTATTACTATATCGGTTGGTGAAATTCTTGCCTCGGGTGATAAACAATTATATTAATTTTGCCCTACACCGACGTGTGTATAGCACTGCATACTCAGTGTTTTCCGAGTGTCTGTGAAAAAACTTCACTGGCGACTCAGGCAGGATTTGAACCCACTGCTTACTAGTGCAGACGTCTTAACCTCTCAACCACCGAGCTTGCCCGATGACGATTGGCCGGGTAGAATCCTATATAACAGTGGGTTCCGCGATATACTCTATGTATATATAGAGTGGAACTTGCTTGTCCAGCAGGTGGTATTTCCATTCCCTCTCCCCTCTCTCCCAACTTGCCTACCTCCAGACCCCAAGGTAAAGAAAACCTACAGAACCACAATCTGAATTTGCGATAGTTGAGATCCAAACCACATGGTCTTACCACACACCGTAACCGATAACGTTTATCTTGCTTCAACATGTAGAAGCTGTTTTTCCAAAATTACCAATGTCGTACCTTCCCTTTCTCTATGGCAAGTTGTACCACACCTGTGCAATGATAAGATGTTATCGTCTTTGAAGACAGCTGTCCGTCATTTGGGGCCAATCAATTATCAAAACAGGGTTGTGGACACCAGAGACATTTCCCTCTCTGTTGTTTCAGGAATTTACCCATGTCAGACAGGTGTACCTGTTGCCTCTTAAACTGAATTGCTGATTAACCTACAGACATTTCCCTGTCTGTTGTTTCAGGAATTTACCCGTTGTCAGAAAGGTGTACCTGTTTGATCACAAATTTAACCTCAATCCTCAGACAAGTTTCTTGAATATTTTATAAAACCATGTACATTATTTTCTTAAAGCGAACCTAGTCCTCACACTTGTTGTCTCCATTTTAGAGAGACTGAATTACTGATTAACCTCCAGACATTTCCGTTTCTCTTCTTTTCAGGAATTTACCCTTGTCACACATGGAGTGCCATGGTTGAGCAGTTTAGTGCATCGGATTTGTGTTCTGATGGCTGAGTCTTCAGAATGTGGGTTCGAATCCCAACCATGACCGGGGTACTTGTGTCCTTGAATAAGACACTTTACCATAATTGCTTCTCTCCACCCAGGGGTAAATGGGTACCTGTGAGGGCAGAGTTGGTTGTTGTGTTTGATTAGCCCATATGCGCTGTAATGGCAGCAATTGAGCTGTATACTCCCCAGGGAGCTGAGATGGTTTCAGGAATGACTTATGAGTAGGGCTGTGCCGGGTATCCGGATACCCGACCGAAACTGTCATTACCCGGTTCCATTTTTCGGTTCCGAGTACCCGTAAACGACTTTTTAAAATTGGGACTTACCATTTCAGCGGTGTGAACAGAAATCTTTGACTATTGAACAATGTAATGTTTACACTTTTAGGAGCAATTTTATTTAAGAGATTACACTCTGATAATGCCTTTGTAGTATTTTACGGAAATTTCCATACATTTGGATACATTGTATCCAATCAGACTCAAATAGCCTTTCTGCTGCTTCATGTCTGCAAGGGAGCGTGCTCCATGATGTGTTTATAGAGGGGATTTTATTATAGGGGACGTCCACATTATTCGTTGTCCTAATAAAAAAGTGCTGCTGAAATTGGTTTTGTTGTGTAATTATTTTGATGTGCCACCGACCATCCCTCAGCGTATCACCAACATTTACATTTATTTAATAATAATAATAATAATAATGTGTGGATTTATATAGCGCACGTATCCACCAACTAAGTGGTGCTCAAGGCGCATTATATTATTATCCCTGCTCATAAGGCTCATAAGGCTCATAAATCATTCCTGAAACCATCTCAGCTCCCTGGGGAGTATAGAGCTCAATTGCTGCCATTTCTAGCGCATATAGAGCAAACCAACTCTGCCTTCACAGGTACCCATTTAACCCCTGGGTGGAGCGAAGCAATTATGATTAAGTGTCTTGCTCAAGGACACAAGTGTCACGGCCGTGATTCGAACCCACATTCTGTTGCTAACACCAGAACTTGAATCCGGTAAGCTAGACCGCTCGGCCACGACACCTCTACCCACCAATATCGAGCTCTCTTGTGTATTACGTTTGCCGACAAGGTGACAATTTGTTTCAAAAGAAAGACATAAAAAGGGAGGTGTTTAGGCGGTCATTGTCTTTGAAACCAAACCAGCCGGGCTCAGTGATGATCCATGTGATTGGTGGCGATCAGACGCCGTTCGGTTTCCATCAGTCGCAAGGATCGCCAAGAAGTATCTTGGTATTCCAGCAACGTCGGTGCCCTCCGAACGGGTGTTTTCCACTGCGGGAAATATCGTCACGGCAAATCGGAGGTGCTTAACGCCAGATAACGTGAACATGCTGGTATTCCTGGCATTCCTGGCAATGAATGCCCGCATAACTGCCACCCCACCAAAGTGAACTTATCAATGAGTAACAATCAGTAAACCTCAACCGATTTTGAAAGAGAAATATTGGGTTCTGAAAATAATCTTAATTCTTAAAATAATTGTTTAGCTTTATTATTAGTAGTAGTAGTAGTAGATGTTGTTTTTAATTATTCCTAGCTAGGTCTCATATAAATTCATTCTTTCAGGAAACGAGGTTTATTGACAGGTTTATTGACATTTAACTAAAGTTTACTGTGATAGAAATATTCAAGTTCTGATTTTAGATTCGTAATATTTTGCAGTTTAGTACGCAAAATCATGTCCTTAATCCAAAGCAAACATGACGTATGGGATATCCTTATTTAGAAGGCAGGGGCGCGGCAAGGCAAAAGCACATGGATCGTTTCCCCACAATGATTAGTTATGCCCACATCGCCTTAGTTCCGCCCACATAGTCTTTGATTGACCAATGACATTATTCAACACGTGTTTTGTGACATGAACATCAAAGTCAACTTGCTATACGGATGCGCTCTGATCACGGACACACCAGTTGATTATTGTCTTCTGATATTATCATGTGTGAGGCCGCTGTAGCTGTCTGTGTGATGCACCGGCCGTGCGTACCGTGCGCGCGTGTGATCAATTGGGCTTTTTGTTGTTCACTGTTTATGGTATATTGTAAGTTGGGTTATTAAAAACAGATACTTTTGTAGCAATTTTACGGTTTCATTTCAGAAATAACTTTCAGTAAATACAATATTTTGTCACCAAAATGTTATACTTTAATAAAGATCGAATTAAATATGGTATCCTCTGTATTATAAAGGTAGATTTTGTTAACGTTTACATGTATTTGTACACCAAAGGAGGCATGTTTTCAACAAGAATGAAAACGGGTACATCCGGGTATCCGAACTTTTCTGATTTCGGGTATCCGGTTCCAAAAATATCCGAAAACGCACAGCCCTACTTATGAGCCTGATGAGCAGGGGTAATAATGTAATGCGCCTTGAGCACCAGTTTGGTGGATACGTGCGCCATTTAAGTCCACATTATTATTATTATTATTATTATTATATGACATGCCATGTAAAAAGTCTATTCATGAACCCCCTCCCATTTCTGTCATGCCCCTCCTCCCCCCCCCCCAACACACACGCTTACATGTAAACATACATTTTTGTAAAGGAATAAAAACAGTTCAGGGGGAAATTATACCATCTGATTCTTGAAAATTCCCCCTAACTTTTCACTACCTTCCAATGTCCCTTAGGCCAAATGTCACTGGTTTCTGGTCTCCAGACGTGTCGCCTCAGACCTGCACGCCGGCATTTTAAGTTTTCTTTTCTATGAAACGATGTCCAATTGCAGCCAAAATTGCTGTATCGATTGGAATTCTGCCGCGCTGTGTTTTAAACAACTTTTTCACATAGGGGTATGAACGTTTGTCCGATTTGTGAGGCCTCTCTTAGCCACCATACTTTGTGTATGGGAAATTTGGTCTGGTTCCAAAAAACGTGTATGCATGTATCACGTATTTCACTGATTGGCAAACAAAAATTCAAGCTGACCTATGACCAGAAACCAGAGACTTTTATTTTTATATATATATATATATATTATATAAATATATATATATACATGTATATATATTATATAAATATATATATATATATATATATATATATATATATATATATATATATATATATACATGCTTTGAGAACCTTAAAAGAAAACTATAAACGTATATTGTGAAATAACTGATCTTTCCCGGTTCTACTGTCCTGGGCACTAACTTAAACTATTGACTTAGTTATGTTTCCATTTCTGTTGTTTCAGGATTTCAGCCATGTCAGACATGTGATCATGTTTGATTGGTAACCACAAATCTTGTACGTGCTTTTAAGTTAACCACATTTCTATGAAAATTAATTTATAAGGTATTATGACAAAGCCTATTATTAGGTATTGACCCCAGAGATTATTTATACTCTGACCCACAGACATTTCCTTCTGTTGTTACTGCAATTTACCTCCGTCTGACAGGTGAGCGTGATCTTAACCACCTATAACCGTGTTCGTGCGTTCTAAATACAACCATTTTGAATTCAGTTAGGAGTAAAATGTCGTGGCTGAGCGGTCTAGCGCATCAGACTCAAGTTCTGGTGTTGTCAGAATGTGGTTTCAAACCCCGGTATGGCTTATGTCCTTGAGCAAGACACTTAACCATAAATGCTTTGTCTTTCGGATGGGACGTTAAGCCGTAGGTCCCGTGTACTAGATTAAGTAATGCACGTAAAAAAGAACACAGGACAATTATCGTGGACGAATAGGGTTTTACCCCGGTGTTTCTGGTTCACATAACAAGCGCCCTTGTTTACAGGTTTCCTCAGGCTTCTGAGATACAGTGCTTAAGTGTGCTTTTGAGGAATCCTTGGTTTCATTACCAGAAATGTATATTAATAATAAAAATAATAATGATTTGGGAGTCAATCTTTGGAGATAGCTCAAACAGCCAAATTGAAGAATGGACAGACAGATCATGTAACCTCTGCTATACTTACATGTAATTGAGCAACAGGGATTTTCTACCTGAAAAACAGGTTTATATTAAAGAGGGGCTCTAAGGTCAAATTTAGTTTTGTGATTTTCCAATAACTAGAGTCCTTATTAAAGTGTGAAAAAATTACAAAAAAATTTGTCTCTAACCTCACGTTAAAGGGATGTAAAATGTCATTTTATTTGACAACCTTCCTGTGTGAAATTTGTTAACGTCCAAAGACAACAGTGACGTCACATTTCAAATAAATGGATCTCTACATTTTTGTACGGTGAATTTGCAGTTCATTCCTGAATCTCCACAATATTTGATCAAATCGGCATTGAAATTGACTTTTTGACAAACAAAAAATTCTTGTATGGAATGTTACAGACTCATTTACCATAAGAAAATAGTGACGTCATGTTTCAAATATCGCTCTGAAAGGGTATCAAATAAAATGATATGTTACACCACTTTAAAGTGAAGTTAGAGACTTGTAATTTTTTTCACACTTTAATAAGGACTATCTATTGGAAAATGAGTGCATCACAAAACTGAATTTGACCTTAGAGTGCCTCTTTAAAAAATTTTGTAAAAGAAATCAGCAAAAACTCTTCTATGGTAACTGTTAAGAGACTATAGCATGCCCTTGTAATGGCAACCTGAGGGCAATCACTGCTTGCATAAATAGCGCCCTCTTTAGGCCATGCCCGGAGCTGATGCTGCACGTGTGCTTTGGGCAAGACACTTTACCATACAGTGTAAATTGCTTCTCTCCACCCAGGACCATAAATGAGTACTGGTGATAATTGCGGAATAATCTACATTTACAATATGGACTGGCATTCTCTCTAGATGGAACATCCAGAGATAATTATAAATATTCTGTTAACTTGATGAGCCATACTGCCCTTGAATAGAGTTTACGTTTTACTTCCCTATAGTACATTACACACAATATTATATGGTATTAATGCACATTAACCCTCCTACTCTAGCTGCACTTTAGTGGTAAGTAGCTGTAGAGGTCAAAATCAGTCAACTGCCTGTTTTGACTGTTGACTCAAATGAGCACACAGGGGCATTTTTGACTGTCATTTTGACCACCCTAAACAATACCAGACAATGCTTTTACCAGTCAAAAACGGTCAACTAATTTTGACCTGTAAATGTACTTACTACACGTAAGGTTTGACAGTGTTTGACTATTATGTGCAATAAATATACCTTGGCAAGTATATCAACATTTTGACTGATTTTGACCCTTGCAGTCATAGGAGGGATAAACATCCAAAAAGTTGCAGTCATAGGAGGGTTTAAGAACTTAAAATTGTGATTGCCCCTTATCTTGTAAATGTGTATTTGAACTTTCAGTCAACGCCTTGTCCCACATGCATGGACTAATATAACTTCCTGTTTCAGCATAAAGTTAACCCAAGTGTTTAGACTGAAAATAAAAGTGTTAAAAATGGCAGGGCATTGTATTGATATAGCGATGCTCCGTTTCATTTGGTGAATATTTCAGTGTGTTTGTAAGATTTATATCAAATCTGACGTGAGTAACAGTTGTTAAACGCAAACATGACTTCATTAAGTATAAGGTCAAAGTTAAGTGACTGAACGTAAGAGTGACATTACAAATTTGACAATAAATACTCAATCCCACCCCATCATATGCTTCTGTACTAAGTACCTTCCTTAATTGGGAAACCCGGCCTCATGCAAAGTTTCATTGGCTTGTAATCCGCTCCGTGCATGAGCTGTTGAGGGCGCATGTTTTAAGATCACCAATGAGTGATATGGCATCATTAGTTGATTTAATGTGTACAGCACTGTATACTCAGTGCTTTCCGAGTGTCTGTGGAAAAAAACTTCACAGGCGACTCGGGAGGGATTCGAACCCACGACCTCCTGCTTACTAGTGCAGACGTCTTAACCTCTCGACCACCGAGCTTCCCCGATGACGATTGGCTGGCTAGAATCCTATATAGCAGCGGGTTCCGCGATATGTATAGGTTGGTGAAATTCTTGGTCGGGTGATAGACAATTGATTAATTTTGCCCTATGCCGACGTATGTATAGCACTGCATACTCAAGGCATCAGTAGTGTGGAATTTTTAGCGAATTTTGCGGACAAGATGTCACCAGATATCATTGGCTATAAGAATTACGGGCGAGTAATATACGCTCACAAAGTGTATTCGCAATTCTCACTTGACGGCTTGATGCCAAAGTGTCCAATCATCAAGGAACAGGATGTGTTTTCACTGTTAAAGAACTACCATGTACACAGAATGGATATACGTTAGTATTGAATCCATAACATTCAAACAAAACCTTCAGCTTCCAAGGGTGTGATTTGACAACAGTAAAAAAATCCTGAAAATATGTAGCAGGCTTGGGTCTCCCTTTGGTCTAGAGGACAATGCCCCTGAACCTCCTGTGGGTAGCAGGCCTGGGTCTCCCTTTGGTCTAGAGGACAATGCCCCTGAACCTCCTGGATGTTTAATTTTGGAGGATTTACAGACTCTTCACATCCCCACAAACAAGAAACTAGAGGTTTGGATACAATACAGGCGACTTCTTTCTTTCTTTTATGGCTACTTCTCTTCTTTCAAGAACATTTTGAGGCAAATCCTGAGAAATCACAGACCTGGGCTTGATTTTTATGTATTTGGTGTGGTTAGGGTTGTGGTAAATGTTGTGGTATTTTATGCTGTGTAATTATTGTATTGTCGTTTATACCTTTATTGCCAGTGGAAATTGAATTTCTATGTTTTGTTTTTAAATGTGGGCAATAAATGCAATCTAATCTAATCTAATCTAATCTAATCTAATATTTCAATCTCACACAGATTTCTAATCCATTTAGATGAACATACAAAGACTGTATTGAGAGTCACCACAAACTGGTACATAACAGCACAAATAAAACTTTAATGTTTCTGGGGTAGGGAAATTAACTTAATCAAACTTCTTCCTAAGCAATTCTTGCACTATGCTGCCTTTTGTCATCGAGACCCAGTTTGGAAACTGCCTCCCCAGCTGCGTGGAATTTAATAAACACAATATTTGCCCGTAGCGATATTAAAAAGAGGAAATTTCTTCATATTTGCCACCTGTAACTAGCTTCCGCAAAAAATGTCGAGGACCACGGTAAACAACACTCAACAAAAAGTGTCCGTTTGAGAAATTATTTCTTTCAGTAAAAAACTTGCAAAGAAACTTTGTAAATCATCATCAAAATGTGTGGAACCAAATTTTTTGTCCTGAAGGCTGGTCTCCGTGCGTGTCACCTCAGACCCGCACGTCAGTATTTTTCTTCTTATTTGCTATGAAACAATGTCCAATTGCAGCCAAAATTGCTGGATCGATTGAAATTCTGCCGTGCTGTGTTTTAAATGACTTTTTCATATAGGGGTATGAACGTTTACCCAATATGTATGGCCTCTCTTAGCCACCATACTTTATATATGGGAAATTTGGTCTGGTTCCAATAACCACGTACGCATGATGTATCACGTATTTCACTGGTTAGGGGGGTAAAAAAAATAATAATAATAAATATAAAAAAAATTAAAAAACATGTTTTTTGTTGGGCTAAGAGAAAGTGTGCAAAAATCAAGAAACAACAAGTTTAAAAATATCTTTATATTTGTTCAAAACATAACCTACTCTTAAAGACATTTTGCCATCGTTCTAATGGTGTACCTTCTCTTGAAATATTAAACATAAATCTCTGTTAAAAACTCATTTGTTTGAATGTGCTTATTTGTAATCTTGTTCTCTCTCATTGTATTTTTCTATGCTTTTTTTCCCCCACGTATGCGCTTAGAGGCTTTGGCATTAGGCGCTTTACAAATGTCTATTATTATTATTATAATGTATGGATTCTTTATTCCCAAACCTTAAAACGACAATAATTGAAACTGGATCGTGAGTTTTATCGAATGTTATTTAATTCCTACCAAATCAAGGCTGTTCCCCCCCCCCCCATCATAACCACTGTGTACTAATGGTCTGTCAGTGAGTTTGAATATTGTTGTACTAATTTGGCACTTTGCCAGATTTGTATAACATTACGGAAGGGCAATGACTTTGTCTTTGGCTCTAAGTTATTTTTAGGAATTTGTCGAGTAATTTCACATGGTACCACTGGATGAGTGATTTATTTCCCCTCTACATGTACTTTCTTTCCATAATTTCAGTGTTTATAAACATTTAACCTTATAAAATTTTCCAGCAGTTAGGAATGATAAAAATTAATGTACTAAAATAGTTGTCTGATTACGATTTTATCATAAACTATTTTTGAAAAAGGTCTGAAAAATCTCTTTGGAATTCCTTGCCTCGTGCATGTTTCCCTTCATCCTATGATCTATCCTGTTTCAAGAGGAATCTCAATTCCCACATTCAGCTCCTCTGAGTCTATTTACTTTTTTTTTTCTTCTACTGTAGCCCTGAACCTTGAGAGGATTTTAGCTTTGTTCAGGGCGAATATGCATAACAAAAGTTTAAAAAAAAAGAAAAAAGGATGAGGTATTTTGAGCGACTGCACATGGTCAGTATTCTGGAGTTGAATCAGGAAAGGCCAATTCTGTCGCTAGGATACGTTTTTGTCTGACATTTTTGTCTGTCATGCTTGTATTGGCCAGCAATCCAGTGAGTCCTATTGTGATATATTTTGTATATTTTCTACATTCGGAGGTTAATATTTAATGGGACAATATCATCACAATCAGAGAAAATTTTGACAGGGCATGGAATTGGTGTCCCAGTTTTAGATGAACTCAGTGACTGAGAATAATACCCCACTAGTGCATGGTGTTATTTTCAATCAATGAGTTTATCTAAAACTACGACACCGATTCCATGCCCTGTCGAAAGTCTGCTCTGATCTTGACGATACTGTCCCTTTAATATCAATAAATGACCTAGACAACATGTATGTGCAATTCAGCCATATCAGAGTGAAAAAGTATGTTACTTATCAAAGTCTTTGCTGGTCACTCATCTGTCGCTTAAATGTAGACCTATCAGTATTTAGTTGACTCGTTGCCATAGAAATTATTGTATTATTACAATTTTGAAAACAAAGTGATGCAGGCATTTATTCATGAAAATAAATGCTTGGTCTGACGGTGCCCAGGTTAATAATAATAATAATAATATTATAATGTGGACTTATATAGCGCACGTATCCACCAAACTGGTGCTCAAGGCGCATTATATTATTACCACTGCTCATCAGGCTCATAAATCATTCCTGAAACCATCTCAGCTCCCTGGGGAGTATACAGCTCAATTGCTGCCATTACAGCACATACATGTGTAGGGCTTGAATCAAACACAACAACCAACTCTGCCCTCACAGGTACCCATTTACTCCTGGGTGGAGAGAAGCAATTATGGTAAAGTGTCTTGCTCAAGGACACAAGCACTCTGGTCGCGGCTGGGATTCGAACCCACATTCTGACGACTCAGCCATCAGAACACAAATCCGATGCACTAAACCGCTCGACCATGGCACTCCATGGTTACAGACTTCTTGAGTCAACGGTTGTGACCTGTTATCACCTATGGCCCTCACCCCTATCGGTCTTTATCCTACAGTAAAGACCAACACGATAAGTCTTTATTCTATTTGTAATGAGGACTAACATGGTGCCAACTAAACCACCATACCCTGGTAATAATAAATTTTCAAAAATTTCACATGTTTTGGGTTAAAGGGCAGTATCGTCACAGGGCATGGAATCAGAGTGCTTGTTTTAGATCAACAGGGCATGGAATCTGAGTGCTAGTTCTAGATTAACTCATTGACTGAAAATAATACCCCACATGATAAGGTCATATTACCAATGCTGCTGTATAAATGAGCCAACAATTTGCAGTCAATGTGTTCATCTTAAACTAGGACATCGGTTCCATGCCCTGTTGAAAGTCTGCTCTGATTGTGACAATACTGCACATTTAAGTGCAAACAGACGAGATATTCAACATTGAATTTGCCAAAGGAAATCTGTACAGAATAATCATCATGCTCTAACATGGGAGGAGTGACCTAAGTGCCGCGAACCAAACAAAACAACACACAAACTAATGGAGCAGACATGTAGTCGGGTAAACAGCACGGGTGATTGGCTTTGAGAATCGAGCGATGATGTATGTCGGCAAACCCCGTTTAATTATGATATCCTATGGCCATCAGGCGGGTTTAGCAACGCCAAGAAATCATTGACTTGGGATAGTAAGTACGAGGAGGATATATCTCATTGCTCCAGCTGACTGCAGGGCATGGATTCCTGCTCTCGCCAGCTTTAAGATGTTACGCACCTACATGATTGCTAATACAAGTTGTGGGATGAGTTAACAGATTACGCCCTCTGGACTCCACAAGTGTAAGTCACGTACCTTGAGTCAAATCCACGCCTCTGCAAAGTGCACAGATGGCTTGTGTGAGCAGATTGGACTTAACTGCATTAGTTCCGCTGTGAATTAACTACTTCTGTACGATTTATAATGCATAAAATGGTTTTAGTTTGTGAACAGCAATACATGCATACGTGACTTACCTGTATGGATTTCTGCCATGATTCTGAATAAGTTACAAGATCTTCTATTTTAAGTGTTTAAAGTATCATCCATGTTTATTTTGACAGCAGTTTCCAAAACAAAAGTTTGTTTCGATCAGAACATTGCTTTTTTTTACTCTAGGAAAGGATAACATGTTTCACAATATTAACCCTAACCACCCAAAATCCTCCAAGGGGCACTTTTTTGGAAAAATTTAGCACTGTTGGAAACTAGTACTTTCACCTCATCAAGTGGGACAAAATTACTGCCTGGCAAGAAGTACAGGCCATAAGCACTGAATATGAAAGATCAACGAAAATGCATGGTGCATTTTGAAGATAAGGGCATGTTTCCAAAAGTGCACTGATGGATTTTGAAGGATTCACAAAGGTTCCTAGCCAGAATACCTTGAGGGGATAGGGTTTATGAGATACAACATTTAACAGCATTTACAAGTAAAGTATAATCCATGTTTTTTTTGACAGCAGTTTCTAAACAAAAGTTTGTTTTCTTCAGAACACTGCATTTTTACTTTAGGAAAGGATAACAAATGATTCTAAATGAATGAAACATGTTTCAAAATATTAATAAGATGCAATGTTTAACATTAAAAATTCCCCAAAATTAATTTATAGTCCTGTCATAAATGCGTTAAGGACTGTTTTACTGGTAAACTAAGCATATTTATGGTCCTGTCATAAATGCGTTAAGGACTGTTTTACTGATAAACTAAGCATATTTTGTGAAATATCTCATTTCAAAGTAGTCGTTTTTCTATCTATGTTCCAATGAAAATAACAATTTCAGGAAATTACCGGTAGAATAGCAGGAAACACGGCAATACATCTTAAATTTTTGTGGTTTGTAAAGCCCCTATGCACTATTTGAAAGTGTTTCGTGTGTCCCCAAAACATGAATTTGCCCATTTCTATTTGGCTTTATTCAAGAAAAATTTCCATTTTTGTACATTTTGAAAATAAAATTGATGCGGGCATTTTATTCCCTTATTGAAATGTTCACCATTTCAATTTTGTGGTTTCTTTGTGGTACCAACCTGAGTAGGCACCGAATAATTGGTTATACAAAATACTAATAAATAATACACGATTCTTATAAAGCGCACATATCCTTGCAACTAGATCAAGGCGCATTACATTATTATCCCTGCTCATCAGGTGCATAAATCATTCCTGAAACCATCTCAGCTCCCTGGGGAGTATACGGCTCAGTTGCTGCCATTTCGGCGCATATAGGGCTAATCAAATGCAACAACCAACTCTGCCCTCACAGGTACCCATTTACTCCTGGGTGGAGAGAAGCAAGTGTCTTGCTGAAGGACACAAGCATCATGGTCGCAGCCAGGATTCGAACCCACATTCATAATACTACGAACACATACAAACAGCAGAACCTTGCTTGCTAAAATATGCTTACGTATCAATTTTTTTGCTTACAGTAAACAGGACCCTGACATCGGGCAAGCAACAAAAAACCAAAGAACCCTCACCAAATCAGGGGTCTGATTTGACAAAAGTAAAAAATCCTGAAGAATGGGTAGCAGGCCTGGGTCTCCCTTTGGTCTAGAGGACAAAGCCCCCTGAACCTCCTGTGGGTAGCAGGCCTGGGTCTCCCTTTGGTCTAGAGGACAAAGCCCCCTCAACCTCCTGTGGGTAGCGGGCCTTGGTCTCCCTTTGGTTTGGTCTAGAGGACAAAGCCCCCTCAACCTCCTGTGGGTAGCAGGCCTTGGTCTCCATTTGGTCTAGAGAACAAAGCCCCCTCAACCTCCTGTGGGTAGCGGGCCTTGGTCTCCCTTTGGTCTAGAGGACAAAGCCCCCTCAACCTCCTGGATGTTTTAATTTTGGAGGGTAGAGGTTGATAGTGTGGTTGAAAAAGCTTCCGATGTGCTACGGTAGCTCAGGGCTGTATACTCCCCCAGGGAGCTGAGAAAGTTTAAGGATTGATATTGGCCCAATGACCAGGAATAATAATGTAAAAGCGCCTTGTATCCTTTGGCAATTTGGCGCTCTATAAATCCAGTTATTATTATTATTATTATTATTATTATTATTATTATTATTATTATTATTATTATTATTATTATTATTATTATTATTATTATTATTATTATTATTATTATTATTATTATTATTATTATTATTATTATTATTATTATTATTTACAGACTCTCCAACTCCCATAAACAAGAAACTAAAGGATTGGACACAATACAGGCTACTTCTTTCTTTCCTTGGTGGCTACTTTCAAAAACATTTTGAGGCAAAGGAAGATTTGTCGCAAATCCTGAAATCAGGAAAAAAATCATGAGAAACCACAAGCCTGCCAAATATTGCAACAAAAAGTTTGCTTTCTGCAATTACATTACAATTTTTTTTTTCGGTGGAAATTGCAGTAAACCAGCACACATTCCCAACGGGATACCATTAAGATCAATTTCACTTTTAGATTGATAGGAACATCTGTGGTCCCCTAAGGGTTTTTGCTGAAAAGTTATGACGAAGATTGACACCAAGAGGAAACAGCTTTTAGCCTAGGATCATCCTGTTAGGATTTGCCAAATTGTTCCACCCCCATCCCAGGGTATCCAGCACCCCCATAACCCTCCCCCAAGAGGCTACAGGAAATCATATCTCCAAGCTAAATTTTCTGTCGTTATTTAAATGCCTGTATATCTGTCAATGAAGGATTAGGGATTGGCTGACACACTGGCCCCCCACTGCAGCATGAAGTCATATCAAAATGAACAATTTTGATATGTTTGTGAAAGGTGACAATCTGTTTCAAGAGACCTTGGGATATCATATCTCCAAGCTAAATTTAAATGTCTGCGTATCTTTCAGTGAAGGATTAGGGTCTGGCTGACACACTGGTCAGCTTTGACAGCTTATCAAAATGAAAAATGCAGTTTTCGAAAGCTGACAATCTTTGCAAGAAATTAAGGCATTTTCAAATACTGACTTGTCCCAGTATAGTAGTCCATATTCAGTGAATGACAGTCTCTGTGTAGGGAAACAAAACTGCAGTGAAATCAAGAGGGATTCAAACCTCTAACCTCCTGTACACTGATGGGCATGTCCAAACAGGCCTGTAGGCTGGGATTTTGGTGAAATCAAGAGGGATTCGAACCTAGAACCTCCTGTACACTGATGGGTATGTCCAAACGGGCCTGTAGGCTGGGGATCGGGTGAAATCAAGAGGGATTCGAACCTATAACCTCCTGTACACTGATGGGTACATGTATGTCCAAACGGGCCTGTAGGCTGGGGGTTGGGTGAAATCAAGAGGGATTCGAACCTAGAACCTCCTGTACACTGATGGGTATGTCCAAACGGGCCTGTAGGCAGGGGGTTGGGTGAAATCAAGAGGGATTCAAACCTACATGTACATGTAGAACCTCCTGAATACCTGTAGGTTGGTGGGTGAGTGTAGAAAAGATCAATTTCTTACGCACAAATTAATGTCTATCCTGTTTAATCCGGCATCGCAAATCGTCACCATAGACAGTAAAATTTCATTGAGGGCGCAATTTCATTATTGTGAATTCAATGCTGCATGCATATGGCTTGTTATATCATAGAACAAGGATCCTTATAATCACATCAACCCAATCTAGATTTTGCAACAAACCTGACTTGAATCAACTCATATGCACTTGTACGCCAATAACGCATAATATTCCTTTATACAGAATTTGCCCCACAGCTATCTAGTAACCAACCACATCCGCAAACGGTAAACGAACAGCAACACGCCCCTCATGAAAGAAGGGGACTCACTACGCCCTTGCTTTTCCGCCTAGTCTTCCCTCCCACGGTTTTGCGACGCAAGAGAAACTTCCGGCACTCTCTCCATGCCTGGTTGCAGCCGCAATTAGACTGTATTATAAATGATATGGTTTGGTGGGACCCACAATCAGGCCGTGCGCTCAATGCTGCAGGGAGGAAGTCTGATAACCTGATTTCAATTTCTCGTTCTCTCTCTCTCGCCTGATCTGAGAAGAGCCTCAGGCCATCAACATAAAAATACACATTATTGGGACTGACGACTTCATGTTTTTAAAAATATGGTAATTTTTGTTCAGACCTTAAAGAAATGAGAATTGAGTAATTTTTGGTGACATGAACTTGGAATAACTTCATGATGTATAATAACTCGGACTGAACCTGTGGGACTCTGACTTGACCCAGATTGAGGCTTACAGTTTCCTCAATGGGACTATACTATCCCAATCAGAATATAACAAGTGGGACCCAATGGGATACTTTTGACATGCCAGATTGCATCCGACTTGCCGGTTCTATTTCATTGTTCGCAATATCGTTTGCATGCTCAGAATTATGAAACAATGGGGGAAGGGACCGGTATGTCTACCGCCACCAACGTTACACAAGTCTCCCATTGGATCGTATGGTATGTATGCAATCGATAAAGAGTAGATTTCTAATATGGTATCTCCCGATCAGGATAATATGGTATACTGTCTCTGTCACTGTCAGCTACTATAAGGGTTTTCTGATTGGGCCATTGGTATCCTCATTGGGAGAAAAGGTTCCAATCAGAATAAAACTCTCCCAATCAGGACACAAGTATCTCCCAATCAGGACACAATTATCTCCCAATCAGTACACAAGTATCTCCCAATCAGGACACAATTATCTCCCAATCAGGACACAATTATCTCCCAATCAGGACACAAGTATCTCCCAATCAGGACACAATTATCTCCCAATCAGGACACAATTATCTCCCAATCAGGACACAATTATCTCCCAATCAGGACACAATTATCTCCCAATCAGGACACAAGTATCTCCCAATCAGGACACAAGTATCTCCCAATCAGGACACAATTATCTCCCAATCAGGATACAAGTATCTCCCAATCAGGACACAAGTATCTCCCAATCAGGATACAATTATCTCCCAATCAGGACACAATTATCTCCCAATCAGGATACAAGTATCTCCCAATCAGGATACAAGTATCTCCCAATCAGGACACAAGTATCTCCCAATCAGGATACAATTATCTCCCAATCAGGACACAATTATCTCCCAATCAGGATACAAGTATCTCCCAATCAGGACACAAGTATCTCCCAATCAGGACACAAGTATCTCCCAATCAGGACACAAGTATCTCCCAATCAGGACACAAGTATCTCCCAATCAGGACACAAGTACCTCCCAATCAGGACACAAGTATCTCCCAATCAGGACATAAGTATCTCCCAATCAGGATACAAGTATCTCCCAATCAGGATACAAGTATCTCCCAATCAGGATACAAGTATCTCCCAATCAGGATACAAGTATCTCCCAATCAGGATCCAATTATCTCCCAATCAGGATACAAGTATCTCCCAATCAGGATACAAGTATCTCCCAATCAGGATACAAGTATCTCCCAATCAGGATACAAATACTTCTCCCAATCAGGACATACCAGTATCTCCCAATCAGGATACAAGTATCTCCCAATCAGGATACAAGTATCTCCCAATCAGGACACAAGTATCTCCCAATCAGGATACAAGTATCTCCCAATCAGGATACAAGTATCTCCCAATCAGGATACAAATACTTCTCAATCAGAATACCAGTATCTCCCAATCAGGATACAAGTATCTCCCAATCAGGATACAAGTATCTCCCAATCAGGATACAAGTATCTCCCAATCAGGATAGTATGGCAGGTTGTCATTATCAATTTAAAGGGGTCCTGATTGGAGACAATGATATGCTCATCAAGATATAAGAATCTTCCAATCTTGCTTGACAATGACACCATGAGCAAAAGTATTAATATTGTTTGTAAAATATGATATGCAGTCATATAAAAAAACCTAAAGGGACAATATCGTCACAATCAGCAGGGCACGGAATGCTAGTTTTTTAGCATAAATAAGCTAGTAATTTTCAGTCACTGTGTTCATCTTAACCTAGGACACTGATTCCATGCCCTGTTGAAAGGCTGCTGTGATGGTGATGATACTGTCCCTTTAAGCATGCAGTTCCTTCAAACTTACAAGCAAAATACAACATGGCCGCTAAGCTCTCCTTCTGCTCCAGAAATCCCCCCGATGCAATGAGGCTAGCCATGCAGATGTACGTCCCCTCGTCTCCAGCCTGAGTAGACGACAAGTGGAGGGTCCCATTGGTTAAGATAGACACCCTTCCCCCGGCACTGAGCTGGACGTTGTTGTGTTTCCATTGGATGGTGATGGTGCCACGCTGTTGGGTGTCCAAGGCCATGCAGTCGAAGCTTAGTGGCTGTCCACGGGCAACAACTTTGTCTGCGGGCTCTTCTTGAAATTCTGTTGAGAAAAACAAATAAACAGATAAGAATACTTTACTGTAAGACTGTGCATTATCGGTTATTTCAGGAACCTGAAACCCAAAATTGGAAATCTTCGGATAACTGGGTACCCGTAAACAATTTTGTAAAAACATATAAATACTCCCAAATGTACAAAACAGCCAATATGAACACAATTCATAATTTGTAATAATTTCCTGCGTCTATATTAAAAACGACTTCTAGGATCTCCATTCCCCACACAAAAAATCAGAGACTTCCATTTGTGTGGCTTAAATGTTCAGTCAAAAGTCATTTACGGGTAATTGGAACCGAAAAATGAAACCGTTAATGACAGTTTTGGTCGGGTATCCTAATCAAAGATTTGTGTTTTAATGAAAAGAAAAATTGCTAAAAATCGCCTGTAAATTAGCAGGGGGAGCGATATATCCTTTAGGGAGGAGGGCCAAAGTCATGGTACAGCCAAGCCTTTGCAAAGCCTGCCTAGGTCCAGGCTTTTCCCAGGCCTAGGGTCTATATAAACCCCTAGCTGAGCGCAAAAGACCCTTTACTAATGAATAGATCTCAAATAGCTCTTATTGCTAACACAGACTTGACTGACACCTGAGCTGTCTTTTGTTCACAACTGCAGCTATTATACTGAGCTCTATTTGGCTAGGCTAGACTCTCCAGAAGCCTGGGTTATGTTGATTGGCAGGTACTGTATTGTTACAGGATTAGGACTCACAAAAGACAGATTAGGAGGCCAGGTAGCCTGGGCCTAGCCAGGCTTCTCAAAGGCTTGACTGTACCATGACTTTGGCCCTCATTCCTCAGTAACATTTAGTAACAAGTCTTTTTGGATACTGGATAAGATCGAGAGTAACACTTTTTGACAGTTACAATCCGCAGAAATATTCAGCAACACTCGACGAGGAAATGTAACATGAGCAAACTTTCTATTGCTACTGCATTGATAATGAAAATAACATGTTGAAAATCAACTCGATCCATCTTTGCTTAAAGCAAACACCATCAGACTAAAAACAGCAGAACCCGTGAGGCAGGTGGACTGTTGAACTTACTGACAGTTGTAAATCGCAGGCAATTTTTTGAAACACTGCAGAAATTTACCAACATCGGGATGAAATTTACCAAATTTCTTCACCAGGTTTCTCAATGCAGACTGAGACAAAATGGGCAAACATTTGTGAGTTTCATGTATAAACATTTGTTCAATAGGTGAGGGTTTTATTTTATGTGGTAGCAACCGCGCAGCTCGTTGCGGGTGTGATAGTATGACAATGTCTGCACAACGTTTGTGCAATAAACAGTCACTGCTTTCAATTACCACAGGATACCGCAGGATATATGTCACATCAACTGATTACTGCAAAATATGAGTGAAATATGAGTATGGGTCTCCCTTTGGTCTAGAGGACAAAGCCCCCTGAACCTCCTGGATGTTTAATTTTGGAGGATTTACGGACTCTCCACATCCCCACAAACAAGAAACTAGAGGTTTGGACACAATGCAGGATACTTCTTTTTTTTCCCTTGGTGGCCACTTCTCTTCTTTCAAGAACATTTTGAGGCAAAGGGAAATTTGTACAAAATTCTGAAATCAGGAAAAATCCTGAGAAATCACAGGCCTGTCAAACAGTGATGGAAATGAAATTAAAGAAAGTGTCGCCTGATGTGTTTTCTATTTTACTATTTCACTGGTGATTCACAGTTTTGTTTTTAATAAGAAAATGGATAATTTCCTGAAAGAAAATGAAACAAATAAAAATAAACTTTGGACATTTAAAACACAAATTGTCAAAAACTTTGTTTAACAGTAATTCAGTGCCGAAATGTATTTATGAAAAATTCATTTCAGAACTTTACTAAGTGTAAAAACATGCCTTTGACAATTTGTTTTACTGAAATAAAAAATTCTGTTTGCCAGGAATCACTGGCAAAATAGTCCAAACGCAGGCAACACATCTTTTATTTAATAACCCTTGGAGTGCTTCTGTCATGGACTAGGTTATTACAGAACAGGCACACTTCGTGTTGGCGATAAGACTTAACTTTTTTTTTATTGCTGTACCAAAAAGTGTTGGGCCAAAAAAAAAAAGTCCCCAGTTTCAGGTCATAGGTCAACTTCAAAATTGGTGTGGTGACATGCTTTTTTTTTTTTGGTTAATCTTTTTTTTTTTGCTAACCCGTGATACGTGATATACGCAGTTATTGGAACCAGACCAAATTTCCCATACACAAAGTATGGTGGCTGAGTGTCGTGGCCGAGCGGTCTAGCGCACCGAACTCAAGTTCTGGTGTTGCCAGCAGCAGGGTGTGGGTTCGAGCCCCGGTCGTGACACTTGTGTCCTTGAGCAAGGTACTTAACCATAATTGCTTCGTCCTTCGGATGGGACGTAAAGCCGTAGGTCCCGTGTGTTGTATAATGCACGTAAAGTGGATTGTCGTGGCCGAGCGGTCTAGCGCACTGAACTCAAGTTCTGGTGTTGCCAGCAGCAGAGTGTGGGTTCGAGCCCCGGCCGTGACATCTGTGTCCTTGAGCAAGACACTTATCCATAATTGCTTCTCTCCACCCAGGGGTTAAATGGGTACCTGTGAAGGCAGAGATGGTTTGCTCTCTATGCGCTAGAAATGGCAGCAATTGAGCTGTATACTCCCCAGGGAGCTGAGATGGTTTCAGGAATGATTTATGAGCCTTATTAGCCTTATGAGCAGGGATAATAATATAATGCGCCTTGAGCGCCACTTAGTTGGTGGATACGTGCGCTATATAAATCTATACATTATTATTATTATTACAAACGTTCATTTGCCTAGATGTGAAAAAGTCGTTTAAAACACAGCATGGCAGAAATCCAATCGATACAGCAATTTTGGCTGCAATTGGACATCGTTTCATAGCAACAACAAAAAAAAAAAAATTTAATTAAATGCTGACGCGCAGATCTGAGGCGACGTGCGCGGAGACCAGAAACCAGAGACTTTTTTAGGGGGTCTCTATTGTTAGATTTGACAGTTTAAAGTCAGTTACATCCTTCATGAAACAGGAGAAGGATACTTGAAGTTCACTTTCTATTCTTATCTTGGCTACAACAGGAAATACCAACTATGTTCCATTGAATATGTTTGCGTATACGAGTGGAGTCCTAATTAAACGTTTGGTCCTTATATCTCCGTTTGGAGCTCGTGCGAAACCAAATCATTAAAACATTAATTCTGTTTCTTTTCGGTTCACCAATGAATCACCCTAACCTTTTCTAATCATCTAAATTTTGACATTTCAGGTTCCGTGTCGGTGACACATTTATTAAACATTACACAGTCTGTAAACCCTCTAGGATAGAGTGACTTAAAGAGATAGTGCTAAGGCAGGAATCAGCGTTAATACAGAGGACTCACAGATATCCATTGATAAACTCTCTTAACCTTCAAGATAGAAGATAGAAATGTGCTTTTATTCAAGTAACCTAATTATGGAACTCTTGTAAGCTGAGATGTTTCGGAATATAATTCAGTTGACCGAGTTGTGTCTATGTGAAGCTATTAGGATGGGAAATGAAACATCCTTGTTATAATTACTAAGGGGTCTGTTTGAGGGTCACAGGGTGGTTGGATTTTTTTTAAGGAGGGGGCAAAGAGCGCCACCAAGTGGTTGCATAAAAAGTTCAAGAGGCCATTTGAGTCATACTGTGTTGATTCCCGTGTTATGATCTTGCCTGTCAATCAAACAGCACAAACTGATCACAGGGGATCAAATCCCGAAGGAGAGGGGGTATATAGCCTCCAATCATTTACGAGGGGGGTAACCAGGAGTGTCGTGGCCGAGCAGTCTAGCGTACCGGACTCAAGTTCTGGTGTTATAGCAGCAGAATGTGGGTTCGAATCCCAGCCGTGACACTTGTGTCCTTGAGCAAGACACTTAACCATAATTGCTTCTCTCCACCCAGGGGTTAAATGGGTACCTGTGAGGGCAGAGTTGGTTGATTAGCCCTATATGCGCTGTAATGGCAGCAATTGAGCTGTATACTCCCCAGGGAGCTGAGATGGTTTCAGGAATGATTTATGAGCCTTATGAGCAGGGGTAATAATATAATGCGCCTTGAGCACCACTCAGTTGGTGGATACATGCGCTATATAAGTCCACACATTATTATTATTTATTATTATTATTCTTCTTATTCATTCCCCAAATATTTTACCCATTCCAGGGCTTCAAGTGGTCTCTTGCAAAAAAATAGGGATAAATATAGGGCATTTTTTTCTAAAATATAGGGCCAATATAGGGCTTCACAAGAAAATTATAGGAAATATATAGGAATTTTACAAATACAACAGCTGCACAACAACAGTGCTCATTCAATTTTTAATATCATTTTCTGTATGCAATTTTAATAACAATAAACGTAATGGCCTCCTCCATTCCCCTCATAGCCATTCCTATCCATCACTCATGTATACAAGAAGTCAAATCCAATACAATGAACCTCATTACACACCAGGGCAAGTCCAAGCTAATGCATATACATTACATATGGGATATTTTGGACGTGCCCACCATCTGAATTTTGCCTATAATTGTCCATAGCATTTGTGACATAAGATCCACTCAGACCAAAGATGGCAATTTTGGAAATTGATGTACATGTATGCCATAATTAGCTTGTTCAAAGAGAATGACCCTTGTGTGTGAATATCTAGCACACTTGGTTATCAAGTAGAAGGCATTTTCTTGTACTGTATTTGTTTTTGCTACTTACTAATACTTTTGCCTTAATCTCAATTTCAAAATTCCTGCCTTTGAATTGAATGGATCAGATCTAATTTCAAAACATACAATGTGCCTTAATGTTTTTACCATTTTTGCTGATGTTGACTTTTAACTTGTAACATTTTGATGTAACTCATGGATTAACTATCCAACTCAAGGATCAAAGGTTTAAATCTTTCTGTTTTTCTGTGGCAAACAAACATAGAAATTAACTTCCAGAAGACTTTTTCTGGCTCTTCACTGTCCAATTATGACTCCCTAACTTGAATCTTCATGAATTCCTTAAAGACCCATGTTTATAATATATGCTTCCAGCAGATTGTTTATGGTTCTTCAGTTCTGTTCTGTGACTTTCTCATCTTTGCAGACACACTTCAAATAATCTTCCTCTATTGTTAATTGAAAGCAAATGTTAATGGTAAATTTCTGGTACTTTTCAGCTCTGTCTCTTCCTTGAATCGTTATGGTTTTCTTTGCTAAGTACATGTTTATGGTAATTTTTCAAAAGAATTTATGGATCTTGTCAATTTTGTGATCTTACTTGATATTTGTGGTTTTTATCTCAACACATGCATGTTTAGTTTAATTTTCCAGAAGACTTTTCTGGATCCTGTCAAATCTGTAGTGTTCTTCAACTTGATTAATTTTATGGCTTTCTCTTCTTTACAGACACATGTTTAGAGTAATCTTCAAGAAGTCTTTTTTTGTTCTTGTCCAGTTCTGTTCTCTTACTTGAGCACTTTTTGGTTTGTTGCATCACATTGTTCATCTTCTTTTTTGCAACTTCTAGTAGCCCTTGGGCTATTGCAGCTTCATTGAAGTTTTTGCTCTTTATTGCCTCAGAAAGTCTCTCATTAGCTTCTTCATACATACTTCTTCATGCACTGCCATACTGCAATGTCACACCGATTTTGCATTTTAGTCTCACACAACTCAACTGTGCACTTTGATACCAAAGATTCATGTGAAAATGAAAATCAATGAGGCACTGCAGTACAGCAATGCCCAGTCAAAGTGGAATGATTCAGTCCATAAAACATAAACTGGCAATAGGTCTATGGTGCTACTATTTTGAAGCCAAAACAAAAGAGCACCCTGCAATTGTCCCTCAGTATTCTTCATTGGGACACAATCTTCTTAAATGGAAAAATTAGGTTTGATCAAAAAAGGTTTTGTAGCATATGTGATTTCCCCCTTTTTTTTCATTTTTCTTTTCTTTTTTCTTTTTTCTCTTTTTTTTTTTTTACATTTGGATAAAAATATAGGGATTATAGGGCATAGGGAAATATAGGGAAATCAAAAAAATATAGGAAATATAGGGACGCTTGAAGCCCTGCCATTCGTTAAAACATTCTGCCATATTTTGGCATAAATTCTGCGTATCCTTAAAATTAGCTTAGAACATTTTAAAATTATTCAAGATGTTATGTTAAAACATGCCTCAGATTGCCTCACAGAGCATCTAGAACCCTTTCTGAGCCCCAGATCACACAGAGTTTTTAATGCCCAGCTTAATCCGAATTCGAAAAATCTAAAATTCTGAATGCATTTTCACTATTGTCTCGTTAACTACACAATGAAGTGTGGATGCATTTACAGACATTGGTTGGTTTCTGTACATATCTCTTGATTCTTATAAAGTATGGATGCATTTACAGGCATTGGTTGGTTTCTGTACATATCTCTTGATTCTTACAAAGTGGGGATGCATTTACAGACATCGGTTGGTTTCTGTACATATCTCTGGATTCTTATAAAGTATGGATGCGTTTACAGACATTGGTTGGTTTCTATATCTCTTGATTCTTATAAAGTATGGATATATTTACAGATATCTCTTGATTCTTATAAAGTATGGATGCATTTACAGACATTGGTTGGTTTCTGTACATATCTCTTGATTCTTATAAAGTATGGATGCATTTACAGACATTTGCACATTTACAAAAAGTGCTTTTTTCACACTTTTCTCATGACTTAGACTCCACATTTTATGTAATTAATGTAATTAATGTACAACTTGATTCAAAGAGAGTAAGCATACTCATAGATGCAGTTTTGCCAAAATTACGAATGTTGTACCTTCACTTCGATGTATATCTTGATTCAAAGAGAGTAAGCATACTCATAGAAGCAGTTTTGCCAACATTACCAACGTTGTACCTTCCCTTTAATTGATTCAAAGAGAGTAAGCATACTCATAGAAGCAGTTTTGCCAACGTTACCAATGTTGTACCTTCCCTTTAAGGTAAGTTGGTTTTTATGTTAAGCTCTTAAAGAAGGGCAACTTTTTAAAAGTCTGGTTTAAAAAAATCTTTTAAAACCATGCACTTAACTATAATCATCCTTGGAGGCAGCCGGGCAGGTGCCATGACTAGCCAAAAAGAATGACCATCATTCAGAAGATAACGAGGGGTTTAAAACGGACGAGGAAGGAAATGGGCAGGAGCGTTTAGGGTCAGACACAATCCGTCCTGCACATTGTGAGATGAGAATCTTTGGTCCCCTGCTTAGCGTGTCATCGTTAATTAAAAATGGCCGAGTATATGGTGTTTAAAGAGCTTACCTGTATGTGATGTCAATAGAAGGACAAATTGTAAGCCAGGGGCCAAAATCATAGAGTTACTTAGCAGATAAAACTGCTTACCATAAAAATTTGCTTAGTGGATTTATTTGGTTACCAGCAAAACTTTCATACAAACTGTAGGCATTTTGGCTGGTAGTCTGTTTTACATTGCTTAGAAAAAATTCTCTGCTAAGCCTCTGTGACATACCGTATGTGGTGACAGTAAACCACGTACCGTAGCAACCTGGGTTGACACTTGCGGTTTACTAGTAAAATTATCAGGATTGCCAGTGACGTTTAGAGCATAAAATGTACCAATATGGCAGCCTCCAGTATCAGGAAATGGTGTCACCAAGAGTAGATTAAACACGAGTATTGAAAGTCGGCCATATTGTATTCACAAGGATGTACAAGGCCTAATTCATTCTTACTACTAGACCCTGGTGGGAGTGTTGTGGCTGAGCTTTCCAGTGCATTGGATTCAAGTCCTGGTGTTGTCAGAATGTGGGTTCGAATCCCGGCCTTCGGATGGGACGTTAAGCCGTAGTAATGCATGTAAAAGAACCTAGAACACTTATCGTGGAAGAGTAGGGGTTTAACCCGGTGTTTCTGGTTCAACCCAGTGTTTCTAGTTCACATAGCAAGTGCCCTTGTTTACAGGTTTTCTGGGTACCTTTGAAAAACAGTGTTTCACTGAAACGCCTCCCCACGTTAAATAAAAATTAAATAAAGTACAATATTTTTTTACGGAAACCAGCTCCAGAAATTGTGGAACCACCCAAGCCTAATATTTTCATAGATGATTGTGTGCAGGTATCAATTACCCATACACTTTGACCAGCATTAATTCATTCTCAGTGACGTATTTTGTGTTAAGTGGTAATAAGTGGATCAAATACCACGTGATGCCAATCTGTTTCCTCTATTTATTGTGAAACATTGGATAAGTCCATTGGCCTTTTCAAAGTTTAAACAGTTAAGCTGTTAATGTCTTTAGTGTTTTAATGATTCATAAATGTATGAATCATGCACGTGTAGGTGTCTTAAATGGCTTTAAAGATTCACACATCAGGCTTGTACTCCTGTGGAATTAAAATCTTAAAGAGGGGCTCTAAGGTCAAATTCAGTTTTGTGATGCACTCATTTTCCAATAGATAGAGTCCGTATGAAAGTGGAAAAAATATCACAAGTCTCTTACCTCACATTAAAACGGTGTAAAATGCCATTGTATTTGATACCCTTCCAGTGCGAAATTTGTTAACATCCAAAAACATCCAATGTCATATTTCAAATATATAGGTCTGAACATTTTTGTACGTGGGAATTTTTAGTTCATTCCTGAATCTCCATGATATTCAATCAAAACGGCGTTGAATTTGACTTTTTGACGAACGAAAAATTCCTGAATGGAATATACAGACCCATTTATTGTTGACATCCAATGACGTCATGTTTCAACTTTCGCACTGAAAGAGTATCAAATAAAATGACATTTTACACCATTTTAATGTGAGGTTAGAGACTTTGTGATATTTGTCCACTTTCATAAGACCTCTATCTATTGGATAATGAGTGCAGCACAAAACTGAATTTGACCATAGAGCCCCTCTTTAAAGCTAACTTGGTCAAATACCAACGTGGCAAAAATGTGGCAAAATTTCAATCCTTACCTATTTCAGCTCCTACATGTACATGCACAGCTATGAGGACCAATAATAGAGCCTTGAGGAACCCTTGCTGTAACAGTCCCATAGTGGATATATTCTGATGTATATTGTCGTCACGTCTACACAAACAAGTATCTTTTGTCTTCTAAGCTGAAATGAACAGGAAATTGAGAAGTTATAAAATTATAAAAGTCCTCAGTTTTCCTCAGTGACATTTATTTGAATATAAACAACAAAATCATCAATATACGTAACACTTGTATGCATACAGTAGCTGCCAACATTTCAAAATTCCAATCAGTAATGAAACTTTTCTCACTTCCGATTGTACGTTTACACAGTGGCGGGCGCCATGATGAAATCGTAGGCTCTTCGCTGGTTCCTGTTTATTACCCATTACTACATCCCACAAATTGGTACCCTGACAAACAACGTATCGATACTACACTAATTGACATCCATAATACTTTTTGCTAATTCAGAACTTATTTATTATATTCGGTATGGGTACCGATTCTGATTTTTACAATCGTTATACATGATTTTACCTCATAAGATGGTACTTTATCAAGGGAAAATTTGAAATTCAAGATTTTTAAAGAGCAATTCGCACTTTCGTAATTCCTGAAAAAATATGTAATAATTACTACAAATTTGTAATAGTTGGCAGCTATGTATATGGCAGACAAAAGTAATTTTTGTATTTGATTATCAATAATTTAACAATCTAGTCTCTTGTTCAACACAATATTGATTGATTAGAAAATGAAATTAACAAGTAGGAAAGTCATAAAAGGCTTTGAGATTCTTCCTCTTGTGTCGGACAAAAAAACGTTAGCGCTTGTGGCAAACTACAATTGAAAACATCTGGCTGCTAGTGCAGGAACAGTTAACCGTTAACTGCTTAACCGACCGAAACTGCACTATGAACCGTTTAGGAATTTGCTAACCGGCTAACCAAAAACCAAAATTGAAATTTACCCACAAAAAATGTTTGCTGCCCCTAACTCTGAAAATCCTGGCTACGCCACTGATATCAGTCAGCAAATTGGCTTCCACACCCCCCCTAAAAAAAAAATGCCTTCGCTACTCCAATGGTTCTAGACTTTATTTTTGGCCACATTGGTTATTAAACAATCATTGCGGGAAGTTTATTGATGCTTTTGATTGAAAATGTATGTAACATCATTCCATTTGCTGACTATATCTAGTTTGGGTGCCGACTTTTGGTTAACCGGTTAACTGACGGTGAAAGTTTTGGTTAAACAGTTAGCGAACTAACTGGTAACTCCCAGCACTAAATGGCTGCTGAGAATAGTGAAGACAGACAAGAAGATGATCTTACTGACCTCAATGAAACACAGAATGGTCTCTGGCTAGACAGCAGACTCATTTATCATTTATTGCTATAACAAGGTCAAACCACCAACCATCTGTTCAAACATGTCACAAGCGACCAAAAATATGATACACAATATGATGCATCAACTATTGATAACGCATCAAGTTCCCAGGTTTACACATATCATAGCATGCAAGGTTACTAGTACATCATGTACTGTAGCTGAACATCGATAGTTAAATGGTGTCATTAATTAAGGCCAAAAAAAATAGTCTCTGGTTTCTGGTCTCCGCGCATGTCACGTCACACCCGCGCGTCACACCCGCGCGTCAGCATTTTTAATTTTTTTTTTTTTTGTTGTTGCTATGAAACGATGTCCACTTGTAACCAAAATTGCTGGATCGATTGGATTTCTGCTATGATGTGTTTTAAATGACTTTGTTCACATAGGGGTATGAACATTTGCCCCATTTGTAAGGCCTTTCTTAGCCACCATACTTTGTATATGGGAAATATGGTCCCCGTGTAAACATCACATATCGCATGATCACGTATTTCCCCGTTGGCAAAAAAAAAGATTACAAAAAAAAAAAAAAAAGCACGTCATCGCACCACTTTTGAAGCCGATCGATGACCAGAAACCGGAGAGTTTTTTTTTTGGCCTAATGATGTATCACCTGCATTTTTTCACTATTTTCTTTTTCATCAGAACACTGCTGTTTTACTTGAGAAAAGGAAAATAAATGCTTTAAAAGGACAATATCGTCACGATCAACAGGGCATGGAATCAGAGTGATAGTTTTAGATTAACTCAGTGACTGAAAATAATACCCCACGTGATAAGGTCATATTACCGTTGCTGCTGCATAAATGAGCCAGTAATTTTCAGTCACTGTGTTCATCTTAAACTAGGACACTGATTCCATGCCCTGTAGACAAGTCTGCTCTGATCATGATAATAATAATAATAATAATAATAATGTGGACTTATATAGCGCACGTATCCACCAAACTGGTGCTCAAGGCGCATTATATTATTACCCCTGCTCATCAGGCTCATAAATCATTCCTGAAACCATCTCAGCTCCCTGGGGAGTATACATGTACAGCTCAATTGCTGCCATTACAGCACATACATGTATATATATGTAGGGCTAATCAAACACAACAACCAACTCTGCCCTCACAGGTACCCATTTACCCCTGGGTGGAGAGAAGCAATTATGGTAAAGTGTCTTGCTCAAGGACACAAGCACTCCGGTCACGGCTGGGATTCGAACCCACATTCTGACGACTCAGCCATCAGAACACAAATCCGATGCACTAAACCGCTCAACCGTAGCACTCCATATGATGATATTGTCCCTTTAAAATAATCACGAGAAGCGTGGTTATACAACAAATACATGTATGTTTCAAAATTTATTTATGGGTCCCGTCATAAATTCATCTGGAGACTGTTAACTGAGCAACTATTTTGTGAAATATCTCACTAAAAAGTATTTGTTTTCCTTTCTTAAAAGATATAATCAATGTTTAGATGAATACAAACAGTGAAGTTAAAACAGTGAAAAGCTCAAGTTAGCACACAATTTTGCACTAGTTATGACATAAAACACAATAAAGGGGGCCACTTTGCATCCGTCACGTTAGCAGTTTTTCCAATGGTTGTTATTTATTTTTAAGTACCTGAAACCGACCAAAAAGTGTTTCAACATGTGAATGGACATGCAGGCTTATACTAGAACTAATTTGAGTTGATTTGTTTTATTTTTTTATTTTTTTATTTTGTTTTACCCTCAAATTTCCAGAAAAATTGGACGGAAAAAGTTACCTCACTTTTTCGTCCATTTGTTGATGGAAATTTTAGGCTAATTATAAAAATAATAGTAATAATCAACTCAAATTATCTTTAGGATAAGCATGCATGTCTATTCAAATGTTGAAATTCTTTTTGGGTGGTTTCAGATATTAAAAAAAAAATTACAACCATTAGAAAAACTGCTAACGTGACGGTAGGAAAGTGGCCCCCTTTATTGTGTTTTATGTCATATCGTAATTTATACTAGAACATGTACATGTAGAAACAGAATGTTACCATTATTTCTATAATAAACCTGACAGATGTTAATTTACATAAAAATGTAATTTGGATCGTTTTCACCCGATGCATCATATTTCTATAAATAACACTGACCTCGGAAATATTTTGTTTGTGTTGTACACATGTATTGGAAAAAGACGGGTTCGTGACATCATGAGTAAACATCATGTTTTCACGATTTTGACCAGAAACATGTGTTGACTTTGGTCATCGGTTGAACGTTTTTGTGAGTTCGGGTGCGCTAAAATCATGTGACTGTTCCGACCAAGTTTGAACCAATTTTTTACCCGGTTATGCTTGGTTTCATGATGGTGGATTGTAAAAAAATAAACGAAAGTTAATGTTCATTAAATGTTCATTAAATGTTCAAAAATGATGACAACTTGAGTTCATTTCTAATCAGCCGACCATTTCATTAAGTGCCGCCATATCTGCAGTGCAGTGTTACCAATATTCTGCATCAAGTTTTATTTTTGTACACAGTTCTTTTTTGACCAATCTATGCGTGCACTCTATCTCATGATACACCAGCGTACCTTGTATTTAAGAATGCGTGTGACCCGTGCACGCAATGTGGTACCCCTGCAGTACATGTAAGTTTGGTACTAGTAAGCATTTTCTTTCCTTTGCATGTAAAGATCCCTCAAAACCCTTTGAAAGGTTCTGAAAAAGGTACTTGCTAACAATGTGTACTAGTGGTTTTATGCCTATGTGTACTAGTGGTTTTACGAATTAGGGCTGTGCTGAATAACCGAATATTCAAATATTTGATCAATGGTTTGAATATTCGGTTGTTTTTTTCCAGTTCGCTATTTGAAGAAAATAAAGTTTACGTAAAATTGTTTAATTATTTTTTGTCTTATTGGAGTTTCCATCATTATCCCCCCATCATCCTCTCGTCTACATTTGCAAGCCAATCCTACATTGTACATGTATTCGCAATGTTATTTTTGCATGGTGTAGGCGAGGGTATGTCAGTCCTTATTTATCATGCGTGCTCGTTGGATCACATGGCGCAATTACCAATCGGCAGCCTTCGAATATTCAATCCAAATCAAAATCCGAACATCCGGTTACCAAAATTATTCGAAAACACACAGCCCTAGTAGGAATGCATAGATGTACACTGTACACACAGTAGTAACACATTTATGTACGTGTACATGTATGTTCAATACAGTACTCCACCTTTTAATAACTGACAGACGAAGGGTTTTGGTGGGTCTGTCAACCCACTGGCAAAACCGACTGAGAGAAGGAATATTAGTAACTAAGTGTACGTACTCACCCAAATTAAGACACTCCAATCGTTTATTTTTGTCACCACAGGAGCTATTCTGTAGTAGAATTGTTCACTGATAGCTTCATTTTCAGTCACTGGCTGGTGAACATTCGTATCAGCTCTTCCACGTAAACTGTTGTTACAACCAAAACAAACGATCCATGTTTATTCATACAAAGATATCTCTTTTACTAGTCAACAAATGAGATATGAGCCCATCCCATCCACTTCTGTCCAATCAGGTCATCTTGCATGCACCTCATTTACATAAATTTAAATATTCATTAGGATGGGTGGGCTGACTCCACCCCATTCCCAACACTGTCAGCAGAACCTTTATACATGTAGCATCTCACTTAATAAAAAGCAAAAGGAAGACGACTTATAAACCGCTGATTCTCCGGATGCCAAAAAGACGATAAAAATAAACTTCAGTCATTTTAAGGCATTTTGAATCTAAGAAAACCATCTGAATACTTTATCAGGACGGTGCAAGTATACAACAAGAGTGAGTCATTCATGTCCAAGACACGCATACGTATATCACCATGGTAATCTATATGTTTCATGGATGCTACTCTGTCAATGTCAGATTTTTAACCCCTCAATGCATCACTAAACCCGGATGACTCTAGATTCTGTTTTTCGCTGAAAAAGTCCCACTGCACATACACGTGTTCACCGAGATTTTACATGTACTTTGTCCATGTCATTCACGTCGTTACAACCTTTTTCGCCCTCCCCTGTTACTGCTCACTCATCTCCACTTTGACCCAGCCTAATCTCCATCCTTATGTACGAGGAAGGGTACGGGAAGATATAATGTGAGGGGATCTAGATATAGCCCCCAGTCCTACCCAATTAACATCATGAGGTGGACTTCCAGCACCCTGGGTTAACTGTGAGCATGCGTACACAACGACTTTAGCCTCTTTTCTTAGTAGCAAGGAGTTAGCCAGGATTTAGAACTAGGGTGTGCAAATTTGCTGGAAATTTCAAAACAGAGTGTCTAAATTGTTCAGTTACAATAATTTTACATGTAAATGACAGATAAAATAGGGTGTCCAAAATAAAATGACTTTAGCCTCTTTTCTTGGTAGCAAGGAGTTAGCCAGGATTTAGAACTTCTTCTTCTTCTTCCTCTTTCGGCTGCTCCCGTTAGGGGTCGCCACAGCGGATCATGATCCGCATATTTGATTTGGCATAGGTTTTACGCCGGATGCCCTTCCTGACGCAACCCTCCCATTTATCCGGGCTTGGGACCGGCACTAAGCATGCACTGGCTTGTACATCCCCAGTGGCTGGGTTCAATTCGGCCCTTGCAGCAATTATGGTAAAGTGTCTTGCTCAAGGACACAAGCACCATGGTCGTGGCAAGGATTCGAACCCACACACTCTGACGACTCAGCCATCAGAACACAAATCCGATGCACTAAGCCGCTCGACCATGGCACCCCACTAGCCAGGATTTAGAACTTCATGTAGAGTGTGTAAATTTGCTAGCAATTTCAAAACAGGGTGTCCAAATTCTTCACTTACAATACTTGTACATGTAAATGACAGATGAAATAGGGTGTCCAAAATTGAAACAGGGTGTCCAAAAGACACCCAGACACCCCTCTGGCTAACACTAGGCTTGGTGGCTCTTTCCAGGAAAAGGAAACATACTTAATGTCTGTTTAGTTCATACATTCTTTATAAAAATTAAGATTTGTGTAAAGAAACCAATCTGTAAGTTTCAGCTTATTTGCCATTCACCTAAAGGGACAGTATCGTCATGATCAGAGAAGACTTTCAACAGGGCATGGAATCAGTGTCCGAGTTTAAGATGAACACAATGACTGAAAATTACTGGCTCATTTATTCAGCAGCAACGGTAATATGACCTTATCATGTGGGGTATTATTTTCAGTCACTGAGTTAATCTAAAACGAGCACTCTGATTCCATGCCCTGTTAAACGATATCGTCCCTTTAAACAATTCAAATTAAAAATTCCGTCTTAAAGATAAGGTACATGTACTTTTACAAAAAAATATTATATTTGGCTTTTTAAACAAATCTGTTACTTTAATACTGAAACGACTTTCCGACCCCATGCAGCTGGTTTTGGGTAAACCAACTCGACTGCCTTCTGTTCACATAACAACTTTTACATCCCGGCTGCTTTCCACAGGCAGAACGCACAACATTTGACACAGTAACAGGGTAAGCCTTAAACCTGTTAAAACTGGGTGTTAGTGATAACTGGCGGCTAAACTTTCTAGTTCCTTGTTCTGCATAATAATAGCTTGTGATGGGACTAAAATTCAGTCTTTCACGAGGGTTTAGAATCATGATTGAATCTTCGAGAAGAAAAGGTTATCCTCACAAACCAGTTACCAGTGACGTCCTGACAATGTACAACTGGATTAAAATCTGGTGTTTTTTATTTTTAAGTATATGGGTTACTGTTTGCAGCTAATATCAGGAACACAATGTTATTTTGGGGCGATAATGTTCAAGAAGCATCGCCTGTGAATTTGGCTATTTTTACAGCAATTTCTGAAATTGTTTTTGTTTTTTTTTCTTAACATCGTTATTTTACTTGAAGGGAAAAAGCATACAAGTGAGATGCATGGTTTTACAGTAAATATGTACCGAAAATTAATTAATGGTGAGTAACTATTTGCGGTGACACTATGTGAAATTCTCGATTGAGTACAATGTAGTAATTAGTTCTGAAAAGAACTGGAGGTTACAAAGTCCCTCGACATTTCGTTCAGTATGCTCTGATCGTCTTCAGGAAAATGAAAAACAACTAGTTTGAGAAATATTTAATTAAGTCAAATTTACTGGTCTGGCTGGGTAATGGATAGTGAAAAAAAAAAGTTAAAGGCAACCTCTGCATGTAGAAAATGTAGTTCCCACCCCATGTTTTTGGCTGTGCCATGTAAAATATAGAATGCACCAATACCAAATTGATCAGTACTGATATTTGAAAATAAAACTCAGTGTAACTTCTTTCTTTTTTTTATTAAACTTGACAGTTGAATTATTATTTATGTTTCAATGCTTCCTGTAAAATAATTACTTAATAACTCATGATCATAAACAAATTAAAGGTCAGTAACATGATCTGTTACCTTTTCCTTCATAACATTTCTGATGAACATTTAGCAGAACATTTTCCAAATTAATAGAATAAGAAAAACAAGATATCACATCGCATACATGTAGTGAACTCATCCATCATATTACGACAGGAAACATAAATTATCTCTTGACATACATGTATTGCTTTTGAATATTTTTTCTCAATAATAAATTTAAAAAAAAACATTCATGCTTTGTATTCTATAAAGTCTTTCATAAAACAGAGACAGAAATAATTTGAGAGTACCGCAAAAAAAGGAGAAAGATGTGGTTAATTAAGAGTACCCAACACATGGTATACGTTTTTTTGACCTAAAGCATCCTATATTGTGTTTTGTACACATTCTTATTTTGTCATGGCTCGGTAAAGTTGAGGGGGGGAAAAAATAAGTCAAAATATCTCCTACAATCAGCTTCCTCAGATAAAACAATTTTATTTGTCAGTTGAAACCTTTCCCCAATTAGAAACATCCACGGGCTAGGGGACTTGGATTGGACGGATCATAGGTCAGATGAACTCAAATGAACTTTGAAGACATTTCTGCCGTTCTGATGCAAATATCGTGTAGCCATACTGGTGTGTCTGCATAACACCTGACTTAGATACAGACCACTCATGTCCCAATTTAAGTGACTTTATAGACTATGACTCGAGTCACCATTGAAGTGAATCGACTCTACCAAGATGTGTACATTTGTACGAGACTTGGGTCAACCAGACACATCACTGAACTGAGAACACAGACTTAAACTCACAGTCAATATTGCAATGACTTGAACTACACAAATGTTCCAATTTGAGTGACTTCAAAGACAATAACTCGATCCTTCATTGTAATGACTCAACTCACCCTACAGTACATGTACGTGTACATATGTGACTTGACAGATGGACAACTGAATGATAGTGGTGTAATGATTCACCAATGCATCGATTATCGCGATATAACGCGATACACATCATAGTACCAAACCATGTATCACGATACTCAGCACTTTTGGGTTCCCACAAAATTTCATGAGAATATAAAAAAAATACTGAATTTTATCCAAACCAAATTTGTTTACAAACATAAGCACTTCATACCTGACATTTAGACCACAAAAGTCAGTGAAGATTTCCCTGACAAAAATGCCTGAGCGCCATTTTATAAAAGACCGACGATAGAACAGAAATCTGGACAAACATTTGTTCCTGATTATAAATTCTTCCAAGCCTAATTTACAGCAGGCCATAGCCTTTTTTACAGGGGAAGAGGGAATAAAAAAACAACATGAAACTGCTTTTGTGTTGTTTTTATTGTGTGTAAGTCTCTGTACAACAATGAGTAATTCACAACATTACTCACACTTTTTTTTTTTGAGAATTTTTAGTATTCACGGTACGTATCGTGATATGTGGCCGAGCGGTCTAGTGCATCAGAATGTGGGTTCGAATACCGGCCTGGCCGGTCACGGCGCTTGTGTCCTTGAGCAAGACACTTAACCATAATTGCTTCGTCCTTCGGATGGGACGTTAAGCCATAGGACCCGTGTACTATGAACATCAGTCCACGTCAAAGAACCCATAATGACACTTATCGTGCAAGAGTAGGGGTTTACCTCGGTGTCTCTGGTAGCTAATTGATGGCCCATTGAAAATCATCTAGGCAATAGGTGACATGGTTACCATCACTAAATAACGTGTTTATTATTTATTATTATATGTATCGTATCGCGATACGTATCGTATCATGAAAAAGTGGTATCGATACACCCCTACTGAATGGAGACTCAGACTTGTAGACTTACAATCAACTATCCCGAAGATCTGACGTCACACTTCGAAGCTTGTGAAAAACGCCAGATACCGGCCTCTCAGTTTCAGGAGATTTAACTTTGACCTTGGTTGGTAGCTAGCGTGCGAGCCTCAAAGCATGACATCATATCTTCGGCACAGCGTATCCAATGAAATCCCTTGAATGGTACGCCAGGAGCCTGTCTATATCCTTGATAGGATAAAGACAGGGGATCGGTCTAAATCTACACTTGCTTCAAGGATTAGTTCATTGTGACTCAACTCACCCTCTCTCTCTGTGTGACCGGGGATTTGGACTTAACATGTTAAGTAAATGGGTGTCAATAGCACAGTGTGCTACTCTTAAAATAAATGCACCAAAAATAAAGTATTTGGCTTGGATATTTTTACATAAAATAACATCTGGGCGGACACTTCGTCTATGCTTTGACTTGTAGAGTAAATATAGCCCCAAAATGCCAAGGTATGCCTTAGTATTTATAACAATTTTATAGAAACTGGAACAAGTACTTTGACTCTATAAGAACAGCTGGTACATCTGAACTATTGATAAAAAAACAAAACAACAATAAAACAATCTGAAAAACAGGCAACTGTGACACATACATACGTACATACATTTAGGCCAGATTAACACCTGTTTTGTTTATAAACAACTGCACAGGGCAACATGCCAGAAATTAAGCTAATATTTCCTCTTCTTTTTCTCTGCTAAGTGTTAACGGCTATCAGGGAAGCTTTATCTGGGTTTATCGCTGTCAAACATTATAAAATGGATGATAAAGTCTTCTTTAATATTTGTGGCCTTGCATGGTGAGAACGATAAGTAAAGACTGCAGTGACACCATGTGAAAATTCTCTTTTGAGTAAATGAACAGCTCTGAAAAGAACTGGTTGTTACAACTCGACGTTTCGATCAGTATGCTCTGATCGTCTTCAGGAGAATGCCGGACTCTGGGAGACGCTGCTGCTTAAGTAGACTGCTGCAGGATTTGTGCTAACACTGGATGCTGGAGGAAAAATCTTTTTTTTTGTTCAGGTAGTAAAATCATTTTTGTTCAGGTAGAAAAACTCTTTAAATTACTCAATGATAAGTGAAGCAAGATGTTCAGTAACATACATGTATATTTGGAAGGAGGTCAGTGAGAGGAAGTGCTGGGAGTTACCGGTTAGTTCGCTAACTAACCGGTTAGTTCGCTAACTAACCGGTTAGTTCGCTAAACCATCGGTTATAAACCGGTTAACCGAAAGTCAGCACCCAATGGGCACACAAACTAGATAGTCAGCAAGTGGAAGAATGCGTCTACATTTTCAATCAAAAAGCATATAATTAAACTTCCTACAATGATTGTTTAATAACCAATGTGGCAAAAAATAAAGTCTAGAACAAAATGGGGTACAAATTCTTCAAAATTTAATTTTTTGTTGTTTTAAATACTGGTTTCGGTTAGCTGGTTGGCAAATTTCTAACGGTTAGTGCAGTTTTGGTCGGTTAACAGGTTAACCATCACAGCACTAGTTCAGAGGTGTAATTTGACAAAAGTAAAAAATCCTGAAAATGGGTACGTGCCTGGGTCTCCCTTTGGTCTAGAGGAGAAAGCCCCCTGAACCTCCTGGATGTTTAATTCTGGAGGATTTACAGACTCTCCACATCCCCACAAACAAGAAACTAGAGGTTTGGACACAATACAGGCTACTTCATTTTTTTCCTTGATGGCTATTTCTCTTCTTTCAAGATAATTTTGAGGCAAAGGGTGATTTGTAAAAAAAATCATGAAAACATGAAAAATCCCAAGAAATCCCAGGCATGCTAATAAGAGAATGGAATTCAGCAGTGAGAATTCTCTGATAGCAATCTATAAAAATGGCACAGCGGAATGTCCAAACTCTCGGAGCTGATGTGTAATTCACCACTTGAGGGCTATGATGTTTACAAAGCGAAGACTGTTACATATTTCTAGAAAGACGGGTGACTCAATTCAAATCATTACATCCCCGAAGGCTTAGATCTTCCTCAAAATGACACATTTGTTAGACCTGTCGTGTGACTCGTGGACTTGCAGACAACTAAATTAGAAGTCCCACATTAAAGGGGCAATATCATGATCAACAGGGCATGGAATCGGAGTGCTAGTTTAGATAACCTCAGTCACTGAAAATAATACCGCACATGATAAGGTGATGTAACCGTTATTGCTGCATAAATGAGCCAGTAATTGGTAGTTTTGTCCAAAATGCTGTCATTTGAAAGAAATTTAAAATAATTTCCAGGAGGGCTGTGCGTTTTCGGTTATTTCGGGAACCGGATACCCAAAATTTGAAATCTTCCGACACCCGGGTACCCGTAAACAATTTTGTAAAAACACAAATACTCCCGAATGTATAAAATAACCAATACGAACACAAGTTTCAAACAAAAGCAAGTACGTGAAAGGTTGTTGGCAAATGTTACTTCTAAAGCCTTCAAGTTTTCTTCATTATGTTAGCAAAAAAAATCAGAGACTTCCATTATTTTGTGTGGCTTAAAATCTTCAGTCGGATTTTTAAAAAGTCATTAACAGGTAATTGGAACCGAAAAATGGAACCAGGTAATGACATTTTCGTGTCGGGTATCCGGGTACCCAGAACAGCCTTAATTTCCAGTTTGAATTTCGGAAAAAGTACTCTCTCCTATATTCTGTGTTGGAATGCATACAAATTGAAAGTATTTCACCGTTTCTTGTCAACGACATGGCGTAATTAGCTGAAACTAGCTGAAAACTTTCACAATTCACAGGTTGGTCTATGTATTTATGTTAGCATACTCAAGCATACTCATACAAGCAGTTTTACCAAATTTTCCAATGCTGTACCTTCCGAGTCGCTTGTGAAGTTTTTTCAATGACACTCTGAAAGCACTGAGTATACAGTGCTATACACACGTCGGTGTAGAGCAATTAAATCAATTGTTTATCAACCAACGCAAGAATTTCACCAACCTATATCGTGAAACCCGCTGCTATAATAGGATTCTAGCCGGCCAATCATCATGGGGCAAGGTCAGTGGTCGAGAGGATAAGATGTCTGCACTAGGAAGCAGGAGGTCGTGGGTTCGAATCCTGCCTGAGTCGCCTGTGAAGTTTTTCACAGACACTCGAAAAGCACCGAGTATACAGTGCTATACACACGTCGGTGTAGAGCAATTAAATCAATTGTTTATCAACCAACGCAAGAATTTCACCAACCTATATCGTGAAACCCACTGCTATAATAGGATTCTAGCCGGCCAATCATCATGGGGCAAGGTCAGTGGTCGAGAGGATAAGATGTCTGCACTAGGAAGCAGGAGGTCGTGGGTTCGAATCCTGCCTGAGTCGCCTGTGAAGTTTTTCACAGACACTCGAAAAGCACTGAGTATACAGTGCTATACACACGTCGGTGTAGGGCAAAAATTAAATCAACTAGAGCTTAAGTGTTTGTTAGAACAAACACACGGTGTTCAAGTCAACTTCCGGTTCAATCAAATTATCATCGATGATGTCAATATCATATTGCGCAAGGGTTTATCATCTTTTATAATATCAATTTCATATTCAAAAGACATCAATTTAGCGTTAGAATGTGTTGAATTTGAACTTCCTGTTTGGACAGGAAGTAAAGGTCACATTAGGTGGTTTGAAGGTCATATATGACCTCCTCATGATTATGAAAAAATAACAAATTTGTCAACTTATACATTAAATTGAAGCTATGAGATATGACCTTTTAAAATTTGTAAAAATCGTTACTAATTGGACCATTGGCAAGCATTTATGGTAACTCATTTCACAAGAATTACAAGCTATTAACCCTAACTCCCTAGGCATTGTACTAAAACAATAAAAATCCTTCAAAATCCTCCAACTGGCTTTGTTGTCTAGGGAGTTAGGGTTAATGTAAGGAATTCAATTGTGTTTTTTGTTTTCTAATAGGTCATTTAGTTCTTGAGATGTTGGCTGTTGAACTTGGAAATGTTGTGAGATTTAAGCAGTAAATTAGAAATTAACAAGTGTGACTTGGAACACAATGTTTTTTATTTTAAATATTGACACTAGCCCAACACATGCTTTTCAAAAACCATGCTACATGTAGATGACAAATCAACATTAAAAATCACTCATATGAAAATAGTTTGCCAGGGTTGTAGGTAGCCAGATCAACCTATTCAACGTTATTATGGGCATAAAGTCACAAAGTTGATTTAGGATAGAAGGGGACTACATGTATAGTAACTGGATTAAACTTGGCTGCAAATTCAAAGAGCAGGAAGTGTGGGTTAAATTGTTTGGGGGAGTTGGGGGTTACTGAAGACACTGAAGCATGGAAGACCATATAAATATTTCCCCTTTCCTTTCCTTCAGCTAATTAGCCTTTCATTAGAAAACAAGCTTATAACTACTACATGATAAAGTTGGAAGAAAGCTTGCATCCGTGCTTTCCATCTTCCACTGCCCCCGTAGAAGAGTTTTTGTCAAAAGTAAATAATTCCCAATTCAAACAAAATTAAATGTAATTATATCCATTGGATCAAATCTGATAATTGGTTGCCCTTTTCACTTTGTTTATGGAAAAACCTTTCAATTTTAGATTTAAATGAAGCCAACATTGGTATTTATCTCTTGGTATTAAGTCTTGTACAAAAATAAATTTAATCTTTATTTATAATATACTTCACTTTCAGGTTATGTTTATAACAAAAATATAATGATAAATTGACAATGATAGTGACACTGTAATCAAGCATCTCCTTATTGTGACATGCTTATAAACTGTCTTTGTTTTCACCTATACTGCAAATAATTTAAAAATAATGTATAAAATTTGAAAACAAATTCTACATTGATTTTTACATTTTCAAGGTTGTACACATAATTGGCAAAATGTCTGTAGCTGCATCCATACTACAGAATTACAACCTAAAGATCAGATGCCATTTTGTACATAAATTGTTAGACATTGAAATAATCAAAGAGTTGTATGGGTGCTTGTAAATTGCTAATAAAGCAATGAAATACATATTTATTTTAACTGTCTGTTGGGTTTCATGACTCGACTTTTGTTGTTACACACTTCCCTCCCCCACAATCAATTGAAACCACTTTGTTGACCTGTTTAACCTACTTGTAACCAATCTAGAAATGAGTGTACATGGTCTTACACATGTAACAAGTGAAATGACTTCAGTGTAAATGAACCCAACCATGATCCTTTGTTGACAAGAAAACAGAATATATATCCACTGGATCAAATCTGATAATTGGTTGCCCTCTTCACTTTGTTTATGGAAAAACCTTTCAATTTTAGATTTAAATGAAGCCAACATTGATATTTATCTCTTGGTATTAAGTCTTGTACAAAAATAAATTTAATCTTTATTTATAATATACGTCACTTTCAGGTTAAGTTTATAACAAAAATATAATGATAAATTGACAATGATAGTGACACTGTAATCAAGCATCTCCTTATTGTGACATGCTTATAAACTGTCTTTGTTTTCACCTATACCGCAAATAATTAAAAAATTATTTATAAAATTTGAAAACAAATTATACATTGATTTTTAACTTTTCAAGGTTGTACACATGATTGGCAAAATGTCTGTAAAGATCAGATGCCATTTTGTACATAAATTGTTAGACATTGAAATAATCAAAGAGTTGTATGGATGCTTGTAAATTGCTAATAAAGCAATGAAATACATATTTATTTTAACTGTCTGTTGGGTTTCATGACTTGACTTTTGTGGTTACACACTTCCCTCCCCCACAATCAATTGAAACCACTTTGTTGACCTGTTTAACCTACATGTACTTGTAACCAATCTAGAAATGAGTGTACATGGTCTTACACATGTAACAAGTGAAATGACTTCAGTGTAAATGAACCCAACCATGATCCTTTGTTGACAAGAAAACATAATATATATCCACTGGATCAAATCTGATAATTGGTTGCCATTTTCACTTTGTTTATGGAAAACCTTTCAATTTTAGATTTAAATGAAGCCAACATTGGTATTTATCTCTTGGTATTAAGTCTTGTACAAAAATAAATTTAATCTTTATTTATAATATACTTCACTTTCAGGTTAAGTTTATATCAAAAATATAATGATAAATTGACAATGATAGTGACACTGTAATCAAGCATCTCCTTATTGTGACATGCTTATAAACTGTCTTTGTTTTCACCTATACCGCAAATAATTAAAAAATTATTTATAAAATTTGAAAACAAATTATACATTGATTTTTTACTTTTCAAGGTTGTACACATGATTGGCAAAATGTCTGTAAAGATCAGATGCCATTTTGTACATAAATTGTTAGACATTGAAATAATCAAAGAGTTGTATGGATGCTTGTAAATTGCTAATAAAGCAATGAAATACATATTTATTTTAACTGTCTGTTGGGTTTCATAACTTGACTTTTGTGGTTACACACTTCCCTCCCCCACAATTGAAACCACTTTGTTGACCTGTTTAACCTAATTGTAAACAATCTAGAAATTAGTGTACATGGTCTTACACATGTAACAAGTGAAATGACTTCAGTGTAAATGAACCCAACCATGATCCTTTGTTGATAAGAAAACAGAATCAACCTGCATTTATAATAAATGTACGCTCTGTATGTACGATTTAGTGACAGTTCAGAATGGGTGACATTCAGGGGTTGTCATTGGAATCGGTAATTTTAGAATAAAATGTCTGCCCCCTCCCCCAAGTTCTTGGTGATGGCATGTACTGCCACTGGTGATGAACCAACACATTTGGGGTTTTTTCTAAAATTCTTTGGTCTATCATTGCAGCACTGTAGAATCCAAGAACTAGGGAAGGGGAGGGCAAACAAGCAATAAAAGTATATGAGGGCCCAAATTACCAATTCCATTGACTGACGACTGGTGCTTCATTATGTCGAAAATCACACCCAGCATCAATTCTGCATAGCTGAAGTTGCAAGATGTTTCTGTCCTTTCTAAAAAAAGATTTAAGATTGAAAATAGGAGTAAGGGCTTAGATTTAAATAAATGTTGTTTAACTGACATGGATTGGAAAGGTGGTTATCAGATACACCCCTTCTCTTGGACTGAAATGCCAGTACTGCTATAGCAAAAATAATAACAAATTATACTAAACCTTAATTTTTTGTAATAAACAACCATTAAAACTAAATGAAATGTTCATCATTGGTATGAAGACCCCTTCTCAAACGATCTGTTAACATAAGACGTTAAACCATACCAAGATTGTTGATGACTTGAACAGTTACGATACTGCATTTGGATTTGGTGTCAACGCCGTGTTGGGGTACTGTTGGCTGGAACTCAGTCTGAGCCATGATACATCGGAGTCAACATGCTGTAAAAAATAATAGTTAAGTTTTATGAAAGTACATGGAATAAAGTATTTGAAATTTCTGAGAAGTTCTAATTTATGTGAATGAGGAAAATAATATGTCACAGTGAACATGCTGTAAAAAAAAATAGGAAGGTTTTATAAGTACATGGACCAAGAATAAAGTATTTGAAAATTCAGAGAAGTTCTAATTTATGGGAATGGGGAAAATAGTGTATAATTTTAGAGTTGCTGGACCATTGAAATTGAAAAGGGCATTGGTTTGTTTTCAAAATTGCACACAATTATTCTTGACAACGTGTAATAAATTAAAGAAATGTTCTCGCACGAAACTCTCATCAAAAGAGAAAGGTATTTAAGGAAATTGCAGAGTCTCATATATTCATATAATTTCATGTGATTGTGATGTGAGTGATGTCTGAGAGAGAGGCCTCGGGGAGCAGGACCTACAAGTACATGTATTGTGTCATGAATATTGTGCATTTTTTCCTGTGAAATAATTGTCTATGTAAGTTTATTTGTATCTGAGAAGGGTACAAAATTAAGGAAAAGTGCAGTAAACAATCGCTAGGCTACTTATTTAATTTGTGCACAAATTGAAGATTTTTGGAGAAAACAAAAATTACAAAATATATGGCATAAAATTTCTACTGAATAATTGCCATAACCTTAACAACTGAATTTTCCTATCCTTATTTATATTCTAAATACATTTTGGTGACATCTGTTCATATTTTGTTAGTTGTTTACTGTCCAAAGTATGTTCACGTAGGCCTAACTAACGTTAGTCATGTTAGTTAAACAGGCACAATGCAACGACGAATGGACAGCTTAAAAAATGTTTTTTCTTGTATAAAAACACGAAGATAAATACAGGAAATCCTCTTAAAAAGTAACTTCAAGATACATGTACTTACTCTTTTTATGACCATGTACTGTTGGCGATCCATTTTTACAGCCTAAAAAATGACGTCTGGGCCATGGCACGGCACAACACGCAAACAGCGTCGATATCGATTGTACATGTAGATCCATTGTAACCAAATATCATGTAGTACACGATATTTGGTTACAATGGATCTACATGTACAATCGATCGATATCGACGCTGTTTGCGTGTTGTGCCCATGGCCCAGACTAGCGCCATCAGACAGCCTTCGCGGCGCTATCGATCTTTGATTCTTTCATGAAACGATATGAAACGTTTAAATATTTTACTTTTTAGCGTAATTCGACACCTGATGACGTAATCATGACGTCACAGAAAACGGTTTCGTCTGCTTGATATGTTCTGTTTATGTGTTAAGTTTGAAGGCTGTATATGCTTAGCAAGGGTGCCTTTGTTACCGGACAAGCGCCACTGAGAATAAGAAGTAAAAAATTAAAAAAACAGTACAAAAACAATAGGTGTTCGCGCTGCGCGCTCGAACACCTAATTATACGTTCCCTTAGATAAGGTTCATTGTAGGTAATGTTGGCAAAAAGGGCTAACTACAAGTGTATAAATTTACTCTCTTCAAATCACGATATGTACATTTAACAACCAAACTGTGAAAGTTTCAGCTTTTACGATGTGTTTGTTAAGAAGAAAATAATGAAAAAGCATTCAGATTTGGTGTGTTCATTCATAATAAAAATAATACACGATTCTTATAAAGTGCACACGTCCTAGCGCTGTACATTATTACCCCTGCTCATTGGGCACATATATCATTCCTGAAACCATCTCAGCTCCCTGGGGAGTATACAGCTCAATTGCTGCCATTTTGGTGCATATAGGGCTAATCAAACACAACAACCAACTCTGCCCTCACGGGTACCCATTTACTCCTGGGTGGAGAGAAGCAATTATGGTAAAGTGTCTTGCTGAAGGACACAAGCACCATGGTTACAGCCATTTGATGCACTATACCGCTCGACCATGGCACTCCACATTGTTTTTAGGAAAGAGAACTCTTTCCGAAAAATGCATTCAGATTTTGTGCATTCATTCTATAGTAAATTCAATACGCTTAATGCTCAGAAGACAGAGAAGCTGCTTCTGCAAAGAGCGCCCTCATTAGGTTATGCACAGAGGAGATAATTCCCACATGTTGGTTTCAATTTTTAAACATACAGGAAGCTATAAGCCATCAGTCACTGTATACTGTAGTATCAAAACGTTTGTCTGCTGTTTGGTTTCCGTTCAAATTTCACAATATTCATTTCCTTCCTGTTAAAGATATGGTATAGAATCGGTACTTCAAAAATAACCATCCAAGGTCAGCTTTGATTTTGAAACTTACTCGGTGTAAGGCCAAAAAGAAAAGTCTCCAGTTTCTGGTCATCGGTCGGCTTCAAAATCGGTGCGGGGACGCGCTTTTTTTTTAGGTCATTTTTTTTTTGCCAACGAGGACCAAATTTCCCATATACACTGAACAAAGTATGGTGGCTAAGAGAGGCCTTACAAATCGGGCAAACGTTCATACCACTATTTGAAAAACTCGTTTAAAGCACAGCACAGCAGAATTCCAATCGATCCAGCAATATTGCTGCAATTGGACATCGTTTCATAGCAAATGAAAAGAAAATTTAAAATGCCGACGTGTGGGTCTGAGGCGACGCACACGGAGACCAGAAACCAGAGACTTTTTTGGGGGCGTAAAACTGATGATGATATCAATCTTCCCTAGAAATAGTTTTGTTCGATGTGCTCTCCTTTTTAAGAAATTATTGCCAAAACAATTTCTCGGAAAGATAGCTCCTTCCTAATGTTTCCTAAATGCATTTTCACTATTTCTGAAACTTTGAAACAGAATACATACATGTACATGTACTTGTTTAATGGGACAGAATCATCACAATCAGAGCAGACTTTCAACAGGGCATGGAATCGGTGTCCTAGTTTAAGATGAACACAGTGACTGAAAATTAATGGCTCATTTATGCAGCAGCAATGGTAATATGACCTTATCATGTGGGGTATTATTTTCAGTCACTGAGTTAATCTAAAACTAGCACTCTGATTCCATGCCCTGTTGATTGTGATGATACTGTCCCTTGCATGTATCTTGATTCAAAGAGAGAATAAAGCATACTCATAGAACTTAGAAGCAGTTTGGCCAACATTACCAATGTTGTACCTTCCCTTCAATTTATATCTTGATTCAAAGAGAGTAAGCATACTCATAGAAGCAGTTTGGCCAATATTACCAATGTTGTACCTTCCCTTCAATGTATATCTTGATTCAAAGAGAGTAAGCATACTCATAGAAGCAGTTTGGCCAACATTACCAATGTTGTACCTTCCCTTTAATGTATATCTTGATTCAAAGAGAGTAAGCATACTCATAGAAACAGTTTTACCAACATTACCAAATGTTGTACACGTACATGTACATGTACCTTCCCTTCAAGGGTTTGACGACCATGTGAAGATTGAATATAAAGCTGGTTGTCAGGGATTAATCTTCTGAAGATCTACATTGTGATGCATACATGTAGTTCCTGAACATTAATTATATGAACTTGGCTACAATCCATTTAAAAACTTTTTCAAGGATAAATTTGTACGGTCTAGCTAAATACAGGCAGCTCAATGCGTAGTGTATTTTGCAGATCAATTGGTTAACATTGTTTTACAGTTACGCACGTGGGCAATTCTTTGGTAACGGAATTACGCCCATTTGTCACTTTGTCAAGGATTATTCTTTCCCAAGAAAATATGTTCTATGCTAGGCAACTCATCTAAACATGGAAAGGGAGCCAAGACCCAATAGAATTGATTGACCGCTAAAAAAAAAAAATCCCACAAGATTACCCTTTAAGGGGCGGAGCTTAATATCGGTAACGGAATTACGGACGGAGGACAAGCATATTTGAGTTCTCGCATAAATTAATAAAACTCTCTGAAGTTTTGAAATTTTAAATTGGACACTACCTGTTATTTGTAGAGTTCAGCGTTGTTGTTAACTACAATGCAGAACAAAGTTGAAAAATAATCACTCTTTTCATAATTTGCATTTTAATCACGGTAACGGAATTACGCCTGGGCGATAACGAATTACGCCATAGGTTTAATAGGTAAATGCAATACATTAACATTGAATTCAACATAAACTCATCACAATACAAATTTTAGAAGTTTATAAAATGGCACAAGGGAAAGCTAGGTGAAAATTAGCAGATCAAAATGTAAATGTAGGCCTAAACATGTCTGGGCTTCATTTTTTAGGTCAAAGGTCAAGGTCAAATGAAAGTAGTCTGGTGATGGCTGCATTGCTGGTTAGCAGATTTTAGAATTTGCCTAATTAATAGACCAATCCATTAAGCCCCACCCCTTTACATATTGACCAATCACAGGATTGCCTACATCACCACTGTACTTGAGGATTTTACCGTGGCTGACTTTTGGTGGCATACATGTAGCAAAGGCTGTGATTGGTCAACACGTTAAGGGCGAGCTTAATGGATTGATCTATTGTAATCTTCCTAAAGGTAAAATGGTCAAATAATATATAATGTGTCCTGGTTAAAACAAGGGCATGTACATGTACTTTAAATCCATTTAACATGTTTAAGAGGGAAATCTTTAATAGAAATATTTAACACATACATGATGAGCTGCAGCAACAATAACAAATGTTCAATATTTGCTTTCTCAAATTCTTTTTTTTACATTCTGTGGTTGTTCCATGTTAAAAACGTATTATAGATTTGGTAATTAATAACCATGCAAATGGAAACATTAGTACATTTCAAGTTTAGTATTTTCCTGAAAATGCGACCAAAGTGACTGAAGCGGCTGAATTGAGAAAGAAAATTGTCCTTGGAATATTTTACGCATATGTTTATGGGTTTTAAATGCTCAACTGTGCAATTTAGAGCATTTTAAATGGTTTTACATGTATTTATGTATTATTTTTTTTACCAATCGAATTTTACTATGAAAAATTGTCATGTACATAATCTGGAGGAAATGTGCATACTTTGTGCATGCGTAATTCCGTTACCGTAATTCCGTTACCGTTTGTAATTCCGTTACCACTTGGAAAAATGCCAAGAAATTACTATTTTAAAGGTTTTATTTTTCATTTATGTTTATAGTAGGGTCTTTTCTCAACATACACGATTTGAAGAAAAAAACCAAGAAAATTTGTGAAATAAGTAACTTTTGCCATTTTTTCGTAACGAATTACGTACAATTTGACATTTTTAAATGAAGGCCTACACTATATATATATATATATTTATATATATAGATTTTTTTTTAATGACCCTGAGTAATGTTAGTAACTTGTAACATTATAAAATAAATCAAACCTTTTCCCTGTAATTCAGAAAGTAATACATACACAAAATTATATTTTTTTACCAAATCTGAACGTTTTTAATCATAAATTGCAAAAATCACTGTTTTTACCAGAAATATGTATTTTTTTTCAATTTCGTTTTTTGAACTGAATTCCCCATTTAATTGAGGTCTGGAAAAAGTACAAAAAAGGTTTAATATGTAAATATTTATTTTTGACATTTTTTCCTCTCCCATGGAGAATTGCCCACATGTACATCAATTTGTGTTATTATTATTAAGGGAATATATACGTTTGCCCTGTGGTCTTTAGTGGGGGATAATGACTGTTCTTTGGGGCCAAGCAGAAAGCAAGTTCTTTATCACACGCATGTGTCCATGCCCAAAACCAGTCATTCAGGGGAGTGATTTGATAATAAGTCAAAAATCCTGAAGAATGAATGGGTAGCGGGGCTGGGCCTCCTTTTGGTCTAGAGGACAAAGATGTTTAATATTGGAGGATTTACAGACTCTCCACATCCTCACAAACAAGAAATTAGAGGTTTGGACACAATACAGGTGACTTCTTTCTTTCCTCTGTGGCTAGTTTTCTTCTTTCAAGAAATTTTTGAGAAAGGGAGATTTGTTTTAAAAAAATCCTGATATCAGGAAAAATCCTGAGAAATCACAGGCCTGGCCATTATCTTACAAGTGTTGAAGACCAAGTGTGAAACTTTTAATCCCATTCTTAAATGACTGTATAAATTTTGATTTTCAAAATTTCTGTTGTTAAAAAAACAACAAACAGAAATGGGCAAATTGATATTTTTGGGAAACACGAAACACTTACGACGTGTGTGAATCAGCGTAAGTTCAGATAAGTTCAGGCCTCGACCTTAAGGACTGAGAGGGCATGACCACTTTGGCCTTGACTGCATCAAAATTTTAAGGCCAACCAAAGCGGCATTACGGCCAACTTGGAGGGGCACCACAGCAATGACCGCGGTGGCCATGGTTAAGATCAAGCCCTGCAAGTTCAATTCTATGTCACGCATTGGGCTGCTCTGTTATTATTTCCAAATAAATAAAATGTCACAAAACAAGGGAGATTTATACAAATGTACATGTACATGTAAACTGCCAGGGACACATGTAACTAGATTTAGGAAATGATGTCTGAATTTTACCAGAATGACTAAGTATCAATGTTTCAAATAATTACACTCAAATGCTTCAAGGATTGAATGTTTATAAATTTAAGGGAATAACATTTTGTCAGGCGATCTTTACCATAGGATAAAGACTTAAGGGGTTGTGACACCAGGCAATAAATGTATTTATTCAAAGTTTCAAATTCTTTTCCAGGAGGACAAAATTTAGATTGGAAATTGGTTTGCAAATTTTTACTAAAAATGACAGTCCCTCAGACCATTTTAAAGATTGCAGGCCTCCCAGTGCCTAATCTACCAAATATAGGTTTTTTTCAAATAGGTTTTTTAAAGCAAAATATAGGTTATTATAGGTTTACCAAATGCCAAAATATAGGCTTTTATATGTTATTTCCCGTGATAGTGTTAAGTAACAAGTTTTTGGTAAATTGCATACCTTCTGAGTACTTTTTGCAACAAAGTACATTACCCCATACCCTGTCCGGCAGAAAATCTAAGAGCGGTACACATGTTACAGTTTGGCTACTGTTTTGGCTTCATCTCTTTATACTTAGGAAGTAATTTTTCTTCAAAGCCATGAGGATTTTATGAGGAAGTTGAAAATGTGTTGCTGGAGATTAAAAATATAGGTTTTTATAGGTTAATATAGGTTTTGTAGGGAAAATAAAGGTTCCCATTTTGAAATATAGGTTTTCATAGGTTTTATAGGTTTGGCTGGGAGGCCTGAGGTTGATTGATACATCTTTAACTTTACACCAAATAAGTGTCATGCTAAACTGTTAAACTATTTATATTTTTAAGAGATTACCAATATTGTCTACAGGCTTTAAGATCACCGTACATATTGTTACCAGATAGTTCACTATCCGTTTAACCAAAACTTTCACGGTCAGTTAACCGGTTAACCGAAAGTCGGCGCCCATCGGCCAGACAAACTGGATCATCGGCAAATGGCACAAAGTGTATAAATTTTCAATCAAAAAGCATCAATAAACATCCTACAATGATTGTTTAATAACCATTGCGCCGGGTAAAAATGAAAGTCTAGAACAACAAAATGGGCAGAAAGATCTTCCAAAATTGTCGGTCATGTTTTTTTAAATATTAAATTTGGTTAGCTGGTTTGCAAATTTATAAACGGTAAGTGCAGATTTGGTTAAGCGGTTAACGGGACAATATCATCTCAATCAACAGGGCATGGAATTGGAGGCTAGTTTTAGATTAACTCAGTGACTGAAATAATACCCCACATGATAAGGTCATATATTACCGTTGCTGCTGCATAAATGAGCCAGTAATTTTCAGTCACTGCACATGTTCATCTTAAACTAGGTTAACGATACCATGCCCTATTGAGAGTCTGGTGATACTGTTCCTAACCCTCCCAAAACTAGCAACATGTTGAAGCGGAAAAAACAGGTGAAATAGGAGTTTTTCTAGCTGTAGTCATGACAACAAACCAGGTGCGAAAGACTTGTATTTTAGGTGTTAAGAAAGATAGGAAATATGTAGGTCAGATGTAAACAGTAGGTATGTTGGTGAGCAGTATTTGAAACGTTAGATGAAGATGTAAAGTAGTTTAAGGATTAAGGTGTTGACGAGTGAGGGATTACATGTAGTTAGATCCTGAACACCTGTTGACTCCAAGCATAAGTTTGTATTAAAGCTAATGGCAGAGCCTGTGCCAGTAACCATCAATGTCAATGTCAGTTGAAAACATCAGGGTAGGTGATGATATTTTTTGTGAAATGTTATATCATTTTATAATACTGGGAAGTCATAGATCTATAATAACCAATTTAATAACAACTTTGGGAACAAGTCTCTGCGCTCTGAAAACAAAAACATAACTTGAACAAGAATGTTTTCAGGAGAGCCTTGAATTGTGTAACCTTTAGCCTGTTTGATACCAGAAATGACGCAGAATATCAGAATTGATATGCGCATTTACTTGTAAAACAACCTCTCAGTATGGAAAAAAATGAGTACCCTTGCGTCCAACAATGTGTACAAATTCAATGGGGGGGGGGATTTTTGGGTAATAAGTTGTAGGTTTTACATAACATGACAACATTACATGTATGGATAATTTTTCTTTGAAATTGATTAGATCATACAGTTTTGAGTCAGGTAGTAAAGAGGTACGATGACATTGCAATTGATCAGGACAAACTGTTCAAAGGATTTATGACAAAAAGCTAGATACCGCAGCAAGAAAACAACCTAGACAACGAGAAAACCGGTGCCTCCGAGGACACACCCTCCAATAGCAACGATTTGTATTGCTGGAGTATATCACATCATCATCAAACAGAATCTTTAATTAGATTTTACCAATTTCAAAGAAAATTCTCCATAATGTTCTCATAATACATACATAGTACATAACAAAGTTACAACTTTCTTAATTTTAACTGTATGTACACAGTATGTATTTATTGTCGGAGTGTTCCTTTAAGTACATGTACTACATGTACGTACATATATTTAATTTAACCACCAGTTTTTCCTTTAAGCATACCAGGAAATTAGACCCACATGCCTCAGATCCACATGTCAGCATTTTTATTTATTTTATTTTGCTATGAAACAATGTCCAATTGTTTTAAACGACTTTTTCACATACAGTAGGGGTATGAACGTTTGGCCGATTTGTGAGGCCTCTCTTAGCCACCATACTTTGTGTATGGGAAATTTGGTCTGATCCAATAACCACATACACATGTGTATATAGGTTGGTGAAATTCTTGCGTCGGGAGATAAACAAATGATTTAATTTTGCCCTACACCGACGTGTGTATAGCACTGTATACTCAGCGGAACCCGCTGCTATATGGGATTCTAGCCGGCCAATTGTCATCGGGCAAGCTCGGTGGTCGAGAGGTTAAGATGTCTGCACTAGTAAGCAGGAGGTCGTGGGTTCGAATCCCGCCCGAGTCGCCTGTGTAGTTTTTTCACAGACACTCGCAAAGCACTGAGTATACAGTGCTATACACACGTCGGTGTAGGGCAAAATTAAATAATCACACACACACACATGTATTATGTATTTCACAAGTTGAAAAAAAAAATGCACCGATTTTGAAGCAGACCTATGACCAGAAACCAGTAATTTTGTTTACCTTATTATGACTGATTTTACCTATGTATGTATTATATTTATTTTATACATTATATTTATTCTATACATGGAGTGTTCCTTTAAGTGCTATTTATTTTAACCACCAAGTTTCTCCTTTAAGCAAGTTAGTACAGAACATACCAGGATGTCAAGTACAATACATTGTTGTTTTTTGTTATATTATGCAACAGTCATTGTGTCAGTCCAACAGACCCAGAATGTATTGAGTCAATTAAGGATCAATAGAGGGGACATTCATGTAGCTATATTTAACAGTACTTAGTAGGAATGCATTGTCTTAGTGAAGTGGAGTTTTTATGAAAATTATTTAGTGCCATGTAGAAGGTATGCTGATGGGTTGGGGTTCTGTTATCCAGACCAGACCACCACAAGACAACAGAGGAGTAAGACGTCACTCGGTCAGTTTGCTGCATTTTTGAGAAGCAACTGCTTTGCATGTTGCAGTGTGAGAGCTTGAAACAAGAGCCAGTGTTTGTACGTTTTCAAGTTACATGCAGTTGAGTCAAAATTAACTTGAATTTTACGGTAGCCCACAGGACTAGCTATGTCAAAATTTTACTTGTCCTTCTCATATTTTAGTAGTCCTGAAAAAGATTAAAACGAGTCTGTAATTTTTACTTGCATACAAGAATAGTTTATATTTAATTTTTTTCACTAGCCCATCAGACTACCCAAACCTCTGCAGCTAGTAGTCTCGCTGCTAGCTGTGGGAGGTTTGGGTAGTGGACTAGTGTTAATTTCGACCCCTGTATTTGCCTGTGGGGGTGGCAACAATATTTGCTTTGGGGTACCATTTTAATGCAGACATTTGTTGCCTTGAAAAGGACCTTTATGATAATTGAATTTATTCAAGAATTTATTGATGGTGTGACGAGTCACAAATAAGTAAAGACAGTGATTGAAAGTGATTGAAAGAAAGCTAGAAATTATGAGGCTGTGATTTAAGTATTGGGAAAGAATGTCAAACCCAACTGGCACTTGTGCACAATGTCTATTGCATGTGTTTTTAGCAGACGATAAAATGGCCAACAGCTGATTGGATGTGCATACAATCATTGCTCAAAATCTCCCAAAATATCATTTCCAATCCTCACTTGACTATACTTTCCTCTCCTTAAGTGAATCCTCTTCATCTTTTAAAGGAAAATCGGTGATATTTGTCATAATTTGGACAGAAAAGTGGCGGTTGTATTCTACATTCTTTCCAAGTATTGTAAAAAATGTTTTAAAATGTATTCGCTCTGAAAGTAATGAAGTTCTTTTGAAGGTTATTGCATTGCTGACAATGATTTTATGGAATACGGTTTGAAAGAATGACAGTATTATATTTTGATTAATAACCTTAAAACAAGTCGGATTTAATTACTGAATTGTTGAGATTTAAAAAATGTACTTCAATTGCAGCTT